>NW_021011502.1:1860133-2195158 GCF_003987935.1 Bombyx mandarina
ATGAGTCGTCTATTATCAAAGGTGGCAATCTGTGCATTTGGACAAAAAAATGTTATTGATATGTCAATACAGATTGATTTGAATATAATCGTCTCCTTCAAAGAATACGGTTCAAAACCTGCATTAAATAAAGGTTAATACTTAACCTGTTATTTATCTAAGATGTCGTTCAGAAGAGTTTTGTGACTGCCAATGGAATACAAAGTCAATAATTCGTTTTTCTGATTTACCAATAATTGTCCAAAAGTCACATTGCCGGCTTTGATAATAGTCGACTCATTTATGGACTTCCAAAACATTAAATCTGAAGAGAGAGACAAGAACGAACGAAAGAAAAATAATAAATAACAAAAATAATAAACTTTTAACTTGACAATTGATATGATTTGGGTGGACTCGACTTGACTCCGCGAAACCGAGAAAACGCAGAGTCTACAAAAACTAGTCATTTTTGAATTTTTAGGCATTAATAAACTAGGTTTAATAAACGGTATTACAAATTTGAAGTTTACCAAAGCAAAAGCCAATAGCGCGATTCAGAAGTACACACAGCGCCATCTATTGATAATAAAGAACACTAATAATCCAATGACAGTCTCACATTATATGCTTTTTTTTTTTTATTGCTTAGGTGTGTGGACGAGCTCACAGCCCACCTGGTGTTAAGTGGTTACTGGAGCCCATAGACATCTACAACGTAAATGCGCCACACACCTTGAGATATAGTTCTAAGGTCTCAGTATAGTCACAACGGCTGCCCCACCCTTCAAACCGAAACGCATTACTGCTTCACGGCAGAAATAGGCGGAGCGGTGGTACCTACCCGTGCGGACTCACAATATGGATGGAGAAAGGTGCATTTAGATCATCTCTCGCTTCTTCAACATATCTTGTTCAGCTTCGTCCACCGATAACCGGTCATGCCGAAGGTCGGTGTTTTCTTCACACGACAAGGTCTCCAATTGTCAAGCTAGGCCGGTTTTTGTTTGCCGTACCGATTTCAAGGAATTCATTAATTTAACTGTGTTTTTTTTTTGTGCGTTAACATAGAGTTGAGAGTGTAGGCGTTGACGCCACTATAAGTAAGCATTGGCGGCGTATTTTTCTTTTAAAATTAATTAAAAAAATTAATACGTGAAGCAAAAACTGTGTATTGAGGAGTATGAAATCTTCCAAACTTATAGAGAATATAGAGAAGAAGTGCACAATGCTAATTTTTTTTTTAAATAATGCATAAAAGATACATTAAATCAATAAAGAAAACATTACACACACTACATACTATGTATTTGACGCACACACGCATGCATACTATTTATTGTTAAACTTTTGTTCTTGACGTCTGTTGTCAAATTGAGAATAGATTAAATATTGGTTGTCTTTGTTAATATTTTTTAAAGTGTAGCCTTGGCGAAATTTGTGATTATAGAAGTATAAAATACAATCATAATAGTGTACAAACTTACAATTCCAATTAATTATAGTCGAATTTCGACTACTGCGGGACCTCTAGTTAATTAAAAAAAACGTGAAATTAAATTACTTTTTGGTAGCAAAAAATATAACTCAAATATAACTAACTGGGTGCCGCATTTACGTTGCAGATGTCTATGCTCCAATAACCACCTGACATCAGGTGGGCTGCGAGCTCGACCACTTACTTAGATAGGTCTAAGTAGTAAAAATAATAATAAATAAAAAGTAAAAATCGAAAGAGAGAATGGTAATACGGCCATAATCAAATGCGTTATGATTGTCTTACTGAAAAACACATCTACACATATAAATAAAATTGTTTTGTTTTTTTTTTCCTACCTATGTTGATAGCCTTGAGAGGCTATTTCAGCTTCGCCCTAATGTTTGTAGGTGAGCTCGCGGGGCTCAACCAGAGAGTTGCTAACACTGACCCTAGCAAGAGCAGTGCTTCGCAGAATCTACCACCGGATCGGAAACGCGACCCACTGAGAAGATCCGGCGAGAAACTCAGTGGGCTGTGTCTATGGGTTAGTTCGCTCGTCGAGCCCTTCGTCGCAAGCGACGGGTTCGACGAGGACGGTGACCGGTGCTTGTGGTGCCTAAAAGCACCGTTAATGGATCAGGAGGATCCGTAATGACGTGCTTTGGGTGACGTCGACGGTTTACCATTCGGTCTACAGGATCGGGTATGTAGTTTTCAGCAGCTACGATGAGAGGGTTCTCATGTCGTGAAAATTTGCAGTGTCTGTATGTAATATTGAACTAACCGCTTTTTTCTACATGCATATTATTATGAATATAATAATATATACGGTACATACACCAAAATAACATTTTTTACAATTTTTGTCTGTCTGTTTGATCCGGCTAATCTCTAGAACGGATAGACCGATTTTGACGACACTTTCACTGATAGGTAGATGATGATATAAGGAGTAACTTAGGCTTCTTTTTTTAGAATAGTTTCGCTCCGCGACGTCACCCGCAGTTATTGTCGTACCGCGCGCAACATGGCGGGACTCGCCCATCAATAATAAAATTTAATGTTTCCGAAGCGAAGCGAGGGCGGGTCGCTAGTCTACAAATAAAGACAAAAATAAACGAAATATCTCAAAATCGCCGGAGAATAAGAACATAAACGCCCATGGAGAGCAGAGACTCCGGGCTAATTAAATGTACTAGAGGTCCCGCTGTAGTCGAAATTCGACTATAATTAATTGGAATTGTAAGTTTGTACACTATTACGATTGTATTTTATACTTCTATAATCACAAATTTCGCCAAGACTACACTATAAAAAATATTAACAAAGACAAACTATATTTAATCTATTCTCAATTTCACCACAGACGTCAAGAACAAAAGTTTGACAATAAACAGTATGCATGCGTGTGTGCGTCAAATACATGGTATGTAGTGTGTGTAAAGTTTTCTTTATTGATTTAATGTATCTTTTATGCATTCTTTAAAAAAAATATTAACATTGTATACTTCTTCTCTATATTCTCTATAAGTGTATAAAATTTCATACTCCTCCGTCCACGCAATTTTCGTAAAAAGGGATACAAAGTTTTTGCTTCACGTATTAATATATAGATAAAACCCAAGCTACCCTATACTGCATACAGGCCCTCTGAGTTTCTGGCCGGATCTTCTGAGTGGATCGCATATCCAATCCGGTAGAAAAAAACACCGACAAAGAATACAAAGAATCAGGACACAGTAGTACATGCTCTACAGAAAAATAGAAAGATTGTAGGTTTATGGGACTGAGAGAGAATGTAATTTCAAGGAAATAGAAGTGGTTGAAGCAATTAAAAGTTTGATAATGGACAAAAGCCCAGGATCAAACAAAACTACAAATTGAGCTATAAATATAGCTTTTGTCTGCGACTTCGTCCGCGTTGAATAATTACTTTGGCATAACGCTAAATTTTACCCGCCTCTTCATTTACGTAGAAAGTGAAATAAATATAGAAAAATCACAAATAGCTAAAACTATAGTCAATTAGATTGGATATTGACGTGACCGTCGGTAATACAGTTTTTTTTTGTTTTTTTTTCTCCCTATGCTGATTGCCTTGAGAGGCTATTTCAGCTTCACCCTAACGTTTGTAGGTGAGCTCGCGGGGCTCAACCGGAGAGTTGCTAATACTGACCCTAGCAAGAGCAGTGCTTCGCAGAATCTACCACCGGATCGGAAACGCGACCCACTGAGAAGATCCGGCTTGTTTTCCCTACCTAAGCTGATAGCCCTAGCGGCTATTTCAGCGTAACCCTAACTTTAGTAGGTGAGCTCACGGGGCTCAAACCTGACGATGTTGCTAACACGAACCCTAGCAAGAGTCGTGCTTCGCAGAATCTACCACCGGATCGGAAACGCGACCCACTGAGAAGATCCGGCGAGAAACTCAGTGGGCTGTGTCTGAGAGTTAATTTACTCGTCGAGCCCTTCGTCGCAAGCGACGGGTTCGACGAGAACGGTGACCGGTGCTTGAAGTACCTAAAAGTACCGTTAGTGGATCGGGAGGATCCGAGATGACGTGTTTTGGGCGACGTCGACTGCTTTCCATTCTGTCCGCAGGATCGGGAATGTAGTTACCGGCGGCCACGATGAGAGGGTTCTCGTGTCGTGCNAAATACTCTCAAAATCCATTAATTTGCAACTCGCACTCGCACATACAATAATCGAGACCCTCACTTCGGTAAAGCTATTCGATACATGAGACAGCAACATAAACAAACCTTCTCTCTCCCACAAAATGAGATTCATAAGCTTACCACTAGGTGGCACTGATACAACCTCACACTTCACACAAATTAAACATAACATTAACATCGACTGAGTAATTAAAAAAAGTCGCACTAAGTACTGGTACATTACCCATTACCCGACTAATTATAAATATCGTTAGAAAGCTTGGCATTTCAATTAAACGCCTTAAAAAAAACCTTGCGTGCTACCAATATAAAAGAAAAAAATATCGCTTCTCAAGATGAATAAACGTCCTGCAAATCGAGTAACTCGCACTCAGAGCTCCGCACGTTTCACCGTGAAGAGCGTACACTCGATGCGAGTCATTCGATTCGATTTTTGAAACTCGCACTAAGCCTACTGCTCTCAACACCTGCAGATCGTTGAGTCTCAGCTCAACCACTGACCCTTCTGTTTAACCGCATACTGGAAATCACCGAAACACCTACTGTATGGTCGGAGTCCAATATCATATTAATTTACAATTAAAGACGATCCACATGGGATAGGAAATCACAGGCCAATAAGTTTATTACCATGCTTGTACAAATCATTCCTTTCGCTTATTAATAAAAAAACTAGACGATGACCGGTATTTTGTTTTATATTTTATATGAAAAAGACACAAATAATATAAATAAACAATTCATTTTCTTGGTCTAACCTTAAAACACTCATTGGCTTCGGGTGGCTTAACAACGCCATCTGCTGAAATAGCTTAATAGTATTATTATTCACCAATAGATGTCGGGAAGAGTCATTTTCTGAAAATAAATCGTAGCTAGATCGATTTATCGCCCCCGAAATCCCCTGTATACAAAATTTTATGAAAATCGGTGGAGTCATTTCCGAGTTTTTTTTTTTTTTTTTTTCTTTGATGGACGAGCTCACAGCTCACCTGGTGTTAAGTGGTTACTGGAGCCCATAGGCATCTACAACGTAAATGCGCCACCCACCTCGAGATATAAGTTCTAAGATCTCAGGTATAGTTACAACGGCTACCCCACCCTTCGAACCGAAACGCATTACTGCTTCACGGCGGAAATAGGCGGGGTGGTGGTACCTACCCATGCGGACTCCCAAGAGGTCCTACCACCAGTGAAATTCAGATTATATATATATATGAATATACAAGAATTGCTCGTTTAAAGGTATAAGATAAGTATTGAATTAGAAGAGGAACAACCAAATGAACAAGCAGGTTTTAGAAAAGGGTTCTCCACCATAGACCATACTCATACTCTGAAAATATTGATTGAAAAATATGGAGAACGACAAAAAGCATTCTATATAGCTTACATGAGTCGACTATTATCAAAGCCGGCAATGTGACTTTTGGACAATTATTGGTAAATCAGAAAAACGAATTATTGACTTTGTATTCCATTGGCAGTCACAAAACTCTTCTGAACGACATCTTAGATAAATAACAGGTTAAGCATTAACCTTTATTTAAAGCAGGTTTTGAACCGTATTCTTTAAAAGAGACGATTATATTCAAATCAATCTGTATTGACATATCAATAATATTTTTTTTGTCCAAATGCACAGATTGCCACCTTTGATAATAGACGACTCACATAGACTACAAAAAAGCATTCGATACCGTATCTCACACAAGCATCTGGGAAACTCTAAAAGAACAGGGAATACAAAATGTATACATAAAAGTAATAAACAGTATCACTAAATAGTATAAAACAAAGTCGCTTTCTCTGTCCCTATATCCCTATGTATGCTTAAATTTTTAAAACTACGCAACGGATTTTGATGCGGTTTTTTTTTAATAGATAGAGTGATTGAAGAGGAAGGTTTATATGTATAATAACATCCATTAAATAGTGGAGAAATCAATAATAAATTACAGTTTCCGAAGCGAAGCGGGGGCGGATCGCTAGTATAATATATAGTATAGTATAATATAGCAACAACACAGGACAAGTGAAACTGGAAAAAATCGGCCCAAGCTTTTCTATCGGCAGAAGTCGGGTAAGGCAAGGTGACCCCCCTATCTCAAAACCATTCATTACCGTCTTGGAAGCAATAATGAGAAAACTAGATTGAAAGCAATACGGAATAAGCATTGATGGCAACTATTTTTTTTTTTTTTTAATTGCTTATATGTGTGGACGAGCTCCTAGCCCACCTGGTGTTAAGTGGTAACTGGAGCCCATAGACATCCATAACGTAAATGCGCCACTCACCTTGAGATATAGTTCTAAGGTCTCAGTATAGTCACAACGGCTGCCCCACCCTTCAAACCGAAACGCATTACTGCTTCACGTCAGAAATAGGCGGGGCGGTGGTACCTACCCGTGCGGACTCACAAGAGGTCCTACCACCAGTAATTACGCAAATTATAATTCTGCGGGTTTGATTTTTATTGCACGATGTTATTCCTTCACCGTGGAAGTCAATCGTGAACATTTGCTGAGTACGTATTTCATTAGAAAAATTGGTACCCGCCAGCGAGATTCGAACATCGGTGCATCGCTCGATACGAATGCACCGGACGTCTTATCCTTTAGGCCACGACGACTTCAACTACCTTAGTCACCTCTGTTTCGCTGATAATCTAGTGCTGCTATCAGAATCAAGTACACAGTTACAATTAATGATACATTCACTAAACAAAGCCAGCCAAAAAGTCGGTCTAGAAATGAATTTTACAAATACAATCCTTAAGACAAATAAAATAGAAACAAAGATCTCACTCGATGGTGAAGTACTTGCTTATACAGATAAATTAATACGTGAACCAAAAACTTTGTATCCCTTTTTACGAAAATTGCGTGAACAGAGGAGTATGAGATTTTCTACACTTATACAGAATATAGAGAAGAAGTGCACAATGCTAATATTTTTTTAAAATAATGCATAAAAGATACATTAAATCAATAAAGAAAACATTACACACACTACATACCATGTATTTGACGCAAACACGCATGCATACTATTTATTGTCAAACTTCTTGACGTCTGTGGTCAAATTGAGAATAGATTAAATATTGTTTGTCTTTATTAATATTTTTTTATAGTGTAGCCTTGGCGAAATTTGTGATTATGGAAGTATAAAATACAATCATAATAGTGTACAAACTTACCAATCCAATTAATTATAGTCGAATTTCGACTACTGCGGGACCTCTAGTACAGATAAATACATTTACTTGGGTAAGCAAATAGGGTTTAATAGCAAAAACAATGAGTTAGAAGCAGAACGAAGAATACAAAATACTTGGAATAAATACTGGAGTATTTAAGAAATATTAAAAAATGAACAGATTACTTAGTATAGATTTTATTATCTTCGACTACATTGGTGACGTACTCGTTAAGTTTGTTAACGCCGGTTTTTATTTTTGCTAAAAGGAATTGTTTATTTCTCATGGACGGAGCGCTTGAGGCCAGAACGATACCGGTCTGGGCGAGCGTGGTCCATGACTGACCTCAACATGTACTGGTTCGTTCTCGTCTCTGGGTCACGGCTCGAAGGACCAACAGACCATGAACTTTCCTGTCATCATTATAATTGAAGTAAGTTTAGACGAGACAGTCACGAAATTAATTTCAAATTTGAACTAAGACTTTTGATCTTGATCGTACTGCGGTCATTAACCTTTCTGGTTCGACTGCTCTGTGCTTTTTATAAATGGGGTTGTGGTACTAATGCGGGTAAACAATACCAAGAAAATGCTTTCAATGCAGCGGTGGTAGATAGAAGTGGCTAATGCGAGACCCTCTGACTTACACGGATCGGAGCAAACTATGTTATCTCATAGGCATTTGATACATGTTTTTTTAAATGTATTATAAACCTTACAACGATCTTGAATACCCGATCTCTTGGACTAGAAGCGCTTATGTTACGTTGACCCGTAGCCTGATAGAGCTTTTAGCACTTAGCGGCGACTAAACGGTATACCAGTCGGAACGGCTTAACAAACGCAAAAAACTGGGTCAAATCATAAAATCCTCGGTTACCTTTATCCGGAGACTGCGTAGGACACACCGGCGCCTTTCACTTTCCTCCGGAACTTTCACTAACGTACTATCACAAAACAAAAAAAAAACAAAAAAACAAAAAGTCATTCAATTACGAATTAAAATGAAAAACAACAAAACAAAAAAAAAACAACAACCCGTATATAATGAATGAAAAAAAAAAAAAAGTTAATTCGTTACTTAAAATGAAAATTAATTAAAATTTTTTTTAATATGAAATTAGTTTTTGTGAGTTCGAATTTTGATTTCGTCGTTCGGTCAGCGAGCGCGGTCCGCTTTCGACGATGGCGGAACGCGTACTGCCGGTTTGGAACTGGGACGCGGCTGTAAAGCGGGTTTCACACTGTCGCCTGCGCCGCCTCAGGTATTAACGCGCCCATGTCACGTGGCATTAGGAAAGCATGTTGTTATAGTAAAATTTAATTGTCTTCTACACGCTCAATGGAGTTCGCTGTTTTAATGACAAGCAAAGCGAAACTGTAAGAAGTAACATTAAAATCGTAACGCTTGTGTCCGCGGCGCCGCGCGATTTTTTTCTTGGTCATGCGCTCGGAGGTCGAAAGAAATCCCTTTCAGTGCTCTTTTTGCCTATTCTAGTAATCTCGAGGGGTTATACTAGATTCAATGAATGTGTAGGCCAGCTCACTGGCTCAGCCTGACGGATTTGCTAACCCTAGCCCTAGCAAGAGCAGTGCTTCGTTGAATCTACAACCAGATCGAAATCGCGACCAAATTATATCGAAATACTAGATGACCCGACAGACTTCGTACTCAATCGATAAAGTATAAAATAAACTTAAAACATAAAAAGGAATCCGATCGACGGGGGACACATCAAAGGAAAAACAAAATTGTTATTTTATTATTAATTCCGAACATTTTCATATTTATCTAACCTTTTAAACCTTCTCTGGACCTCCACAAATAATTCAAGATCAAAATTAGCCAAATCGGTCCAGTCGTTCTCGAGTTTTAGCGAGATTAACGAACAGCAATTCATTTTTATATATATAGATATAGATTTAATCAAATTTTGAGGGTAATTGTCAGCTAACAAAAATGGTCGTACAGCGATTGGCCGCGATTTTCCTGTTGCCCAGCCTTATCTAACACCGGTCACTCACATGCGCACGAATACGCAAACCCGCAAGTGTAGGACGACATTTGCAAATGATTATGCAAAGTTTTCGCTACATTCGTGGTTTTCCAAGCTGTGTCGGTTTTTTAACAGACATCAAAGCGCACAAACCTTCGCGTAGTCTCCCACACATTCACTTGCCCAGTTGCGCCGACGATTGCGAAAGTAACGGACGTATACTAGACGCCATTTTCATAGTTCGTGACGTCTACTGTGTAGCGTATCTTCATCAAAAGAAATCCCATAAAAACAGCATGGCTGTTAATGATATCTGGGAAAGAATTCAAAACTCTTTTTCTCTTCAATGTTCTATTGACGAATTAAAAAGGAGGAGAAATTCGTGAGACATTCGTAAACAAGTGTAGGAGGAAGCGCAAACGGGTTCGCAAATTGAGTATGCGAACCCATTTGCACAGCTGCTAGGTTTGCCAATGAATGTTTGACGGCCTTTCACGCATGTCAGTGGCCGGCATAAGTCTTCTGACTTTTTCCACTGACCCTTATCCCCCATTATAGTTACGGTTACTCTTATCATGCTGCGACGATTTAGTATCTTTCTCGGACTGTGTCCGTGGTCGTTAATTCGTGAATTTCGACTACTGCGGGACCACCAGTAACAATTAAGTCGTAAAGGTACACCCAAGTAGAGGATTAAAATTAAATTCGTAACGTAAGAAAGAACACATCGTTATTTATCAATTTACTTATTAGGGACAGCGACCCGCCCTCGCTTCGCTTCGGAAACATTAAAACACACATGAAACCAAAAATAAAAAATAAAAAAAAAATAAAAAAAAGTAGCCTATGTTCATCAGGGACAATGTCGGTTTCTAATGGAAAAAGAATTTTTCAAATCGGTCCAGTAGTTTCGGAGCCTATTCGAAACAAACAAACAAACAAATCTTTCCTCTTTATAATATTATTAGTATTAGTATTAGTATTAGTATAGAAGTATAGATTAGTTTTGTTAAAATATAAACCGCTGTGTGCTTAGTGCGAGTTTTTTAACGTTCTCGATAGCGTAAAAGTTAACTCATGTTTATATGGAATGGGATCGTTTGCGTACGTTTGCCGCTAGGGGCGCTGTTCCAACTGCATACAAAATTGGCTTAACTTTAACGCTATCGAAAACGTTAAGAAACTCGCACTAAGCACACAGATGAGTAGGTGAGCTCACGGACTCGTCATGAGAGAATTTGCTAACACTAACCCTAGCAAGAGCAGTGCTTCGCTGAAATATATCATCGGATCGAAATCACGGCCCACTGAGAAGATGCGATGAGAAACTCAGTGAACGAAAGCACTGCGCCACCTATTAGTTTAACCCATAGACAGAGCCCACTGAGTTTCTCGCCGGATCTTTATCAGTGGGTCGCGTTTCCGATCCGGTGGTAGATTCTGCGAAGCACTGCTCTTGCTAGGGTCAGTGCTAGCAACATTCCGGTTTGAGCCCCGTGAGCTCACTTACACACGTTAGGGTGAAGCTGAAATAGCCTCTCAAGGCTATCAGCATAGGTAGGAAAAAAACCTATGAGTTGTAGTGAAACTCCAATATTAACTTTGACAGTGCCATCTATTGGTCGACATAAGGAGTTATTCACTCGACTCCTTTCATTGCACCGATTTACGCAAAGTAGCGTGTAACAGAAATAGTTTTGGTTTCCCTCAACAGATGGCTCTTAATGAAAAAAATTTAATGATACAAATATATCGAGGGGGAAAGGCTATTTGGTTTAATTTCTTGGCACGCGACATTTATCTTTTTAATTAAAGGTCCGTTGTATTTGGTCTTAGCATCAGCGCTTCGATGTTTTTATTATAATATTTTATTATTTATTGCAATTTGGTTCTAATGTTATCTATAAATGCGATATTTGAAAAGAGATTTGAAAAGAAAGATTTGAAAAAAAAAGAAATTAAATTAAAATATATTTGAAGAATATTTTGTGCTCTGTGAAAAATTGATTTAAAACAGTATAAAAATTGAGATCTCATGAATCAGATAGCAAATTAAATACAAATTCGATAGGTTATTTTTCTTCACGTAGTAAAATAAGAGTGACGTTAAAAAGAGCACCCGTTGAAGTCTTTTGTTCGAAATCAACAATTAAAAAGCTCTGTTGGTTTTTAACTCAAAATCCTACTCATTTAGTCGGGAATATTTTACCGTATTCTTACAACTTATTTTAATGCAGCTACTTTTAGGTACCGTTGTGGAATAACAATTTAAATACTGATAAGTTTGATGTGAGCTTCGAAGCTCGATGTAAATATTGTAGCCCGTCTTAAGACGCTTTATAACAGCTGTTTCAGTCATCAAACGGAAACGCGTAGACGTATACAATGGGCTGTCTTTCCACCCAACATTGAGCGGATACCGAAGCTCAGAGATGTAATAACATCTTTGCCCGCACTTATCATAACAGCTGGCTAAGAGCATAAGATCTTAGATGAAAACTGAAAAAAATTGTAGAAATGCTGTCATCAGGTATAGGTTTTATGTTTACGAAGGTGCTGAGCTTTCGTGTGGCATGAGATCTTTATTAATACGCTTTTATTAGCTTCAGTTGTATGTATGTTAGTATGTAACGGAATCTTTGAACATGATTTTGACCCCTATCAAAACGTCGGATTAACTCGAAATTTGGTATACTTATTAAGGACCGAAGACAATAATAAAATATAAAAAAAAAATTGAAAAAAATTAAATTCATCTAAAAACAGAAAAATAAATAATATGTAGTTAACAAAAAAAACTAACAAAATACGCTTTTATAGAAAATCCAAGTAAAAAATAGAAAATAAATTTTAATTAAAAATAGTGTAAGAAAAAAATGATTATAAATATAATATAATGATGATAAAATTTATTAAAAGTTAATTTCTATTTTTTAACATAAATTTTGTTCGTGACAGGATTTCGCAGGACGCTGTCACCGACATATCCTATAAGCGATAGATTAAACGTAATTCTCAGAACCACTTACAGCGTAGATAACGCGCGTCCCACTTACCGCGTCGCGCGCCGTGAATCCCATACAAAACAGCCGTCTAATCTGCGAGCTTACGTAAGAGCCTCACGTCACCGCCTTTACGTAAGCCTCGCGTAGCTTCGCCCTGCGAACGGCCAGTCTCCAGACGACCGCCGTCGCGTCCGCACGTAACCTAAAACAAAACAAAAAAAAAACCCGCAAAAAAAAACCATTGAGGCGTCGTCAAAAAATGTACTAAAAGTTTTTAATAAAATAAATATATATATTTTTAAATTATTTTTTTAATACGCAATGAAAGTGCACACACCGGTTCAGTGACCGCGATCAATATGTTCAGGCAAAACAAATGGAAAGTGATACTGCTTGTGGCGGCTTCGGTGGCAGCGGCAGAGTCGTCCCGAGCCGTCGCTGTCTACCAGAAGCCATACAAAAACGTCATGTTCATATCGAAGAACATATACAGGAGACGCGGCAGACAGAGAGTCATGTTCTTGGACGATAGACAAAACGGGAATTTCGGTAACGGCGAGATTGATCTGACAACGGGCCAAAACTCGAAGATAAAGTTCGATGATAACACTGACTACGAGTTTACTTCGGACGGGTCGGACGTTAAGGCCGAGCCGTCGGGCCACGAGCGGTACTACGAGCCGCGATTCCGGACGCCGAGCCAGCCGTTGTACCAGCAGAGGTTTGGGCCGTACGCGCCCGGGTTCAGCTTCGAACCTTTTCCGCCTGTAAATTTCGCGCCGGCGGTCCGAAACGGTTATTACTCGGGCTGGCGGGCTCGCAGTCCAAGGGTCGTGTTTCCGTACGCTTCTGATAGTGTGACAGTGACGAACTCGCACGCGGGTCCCGGCGTGGACAATGTTGTGTTCCGTGATCAGAATTTTGGATTGAGCGACGTCGGCGTTGATGAGCAAGCCCTGCAGGATCTCGGCGCGGGCAGCGCTGAGACCTTCCCCGATAAAGGTTGGTTTTTATTTTTGTATTAGAGAAGCAGTAGGGCTTATGAGGGCCAGAGTTCTCACAGACGGGAAAATATTGAGGTTAATTTGCGGGTGGTTTCCCCCAGGAATAGATAGTACACTTTTCTGGTTTGACTTGAGTTGGCTCGCAAGCACTTTGGTCTGACAGCAGCATTAGAAGTAAGACGATTTATATCCCCCCCTTTTTTTAAGCCCCTAACTTTTACTTCGTCAAGTCGAACATAAAATATCTTGCATTATGTAAATTGTCGCACCTTACCCATACCAGATAACTTAGATAAACACAATTGTAACATTACATCCGAAGAACAGATCTTGTTTAAGCCAATCGTTGTACATATGTTGATGGTTTATTAAAAAAATATATATAACACTGCTTCACATCCATTTTAGTCAGTCGCGTAAAATTTCAAAATATATGTCTCAGAGCTTCTTGTTGCTAATGCTAATTTAGGCGGAAAACAATATTAACTAATCACATTAAAAATCTCTCAGCCTTTTCTTTAGCGTTCGTAAAAATACAGGAGTTAAAAAGAACACTATTTCATTGTTACACAATAAATAAATTTAGCTTAGATTTAAATTCAGTGTTAAAAGTTAAAAGAAGCATAAGTGAGAGAACAAATTTCTCCCAGAAATTAGCGGAGTATGTTTAATAAATATTTAATTTTTGACTCGCAAACAAAACCGGTTCGGCACAGTGCGGTCGTCAAATTCATTAACAATAACATCCTGGGTTCGCTATCGGTAACTAATTCGTTAATAAAAATTATTTACTCATTAACACTGCATCCAATAAAAGTAATTTAATCAAAATAAAATTAATTATTTATTTATTTATTTATTAAGTTGCACCAACAAAGTGATCATCAATACAAAACATTGACAAATTGACAAAAGTTCATGGCAGATGTCACCTCAATTATAGGTGCAATCGACAGTGCATTAACATCAAAAATAAAAAAATATACAGCTAAGATTTGAATACATTTCATTCATTGCTTAAGATTAATTTAATTGGGAGATGATCCGCGACGGATTTTTCCTGTAAGTAGTGAGACAATCAGAAAAAACATCTATTTCACTTAAAATAAATAAAATATATATTAATATATCTTATTAAATACGGTATTCTCCGGTTTTCGTTTGCGGGAGACATAATTAAAATTCCTTTTTTTATGATTGAAGGATTACTACCGGCCCGGAGGCCTTTCCAGTTTCACCAGGACAGGTGGGCGAGTAACGGCTCAGCCAGGAGAGGTGGGATTAGCTAGTAGCTACCCGAAAATTACTTTTACGGTCTAGTCTGGCGGGTAATAAAACCTGCCAGACTTTGTTTCATTAGACTAGACTTTGTGTTATTAACTACGGCTAGACCCAGACCGTGAATACTGTACGGTTTACGAAACTTCGGAAACTTGTTGACATTTGAAATACGAGTCTAAACCGTAAAAGTTGTTTTAAATAATTATTTAGGTAGTGCAAAACTAGTTACCGCAATTAGGGTTCTAGGATCTTTCTAACACAATGCTATCCAATGATGTTCCAGGGTATGTACAAAAAATTATACTCGTCAGAGCATTTAGATCTCCGGCATAGTTGTAGCGCCCGGTACGTGTACACAGGTTATAATAATAATAATAATAATAATAATAATACATATAACAAGTGCTTGTCCGACACTCGCACAAACCGATAACACACATAGGCACAATCAGGTAGCTCACATAGTTCACCAAAGGTCAGCTCTGAAATATAAATTATTAGAAAGCACACTGAAACCATATTACTAATACGCCCCAAAACCTGTGCTGGAGGGCGCCACGCACAAGATGTACTTCGACAGAGCCATACTAACTGACAAAACTATACACAATAATAGGCCAGATATAAGTCTAATTGATAAAATAAATAAAGTAATGCATTTAATAGACATAGCAGTTCCTAACACTAATAATATACAGAGATCAATAGCTGAAAAAGTAAATAAATATACAAGAAGAAATTTTAAGAATCCGGTAAATGAACAAAGTCTACATTGTACCTCTGGTGCTATCCAGTACAGGCGCTATACCTAAACACGTACTCCAATCTTTAAAAATATTAGACATAGCAGAAAACATGACCATGCGTACATGACCATGCAAAAAGCCGCAATATTAAACACATGCCGTATAGTCCGTCAATTCATGCAGGAAGACCTAAATATTCTGCAAGTAGAAAATGAAGCTCACTTGGCACAGGCCCGTGATCTTCATTATACCGAAATATCTTAAGTATTTCGAGAAACACAATACAAAAAATAATAATAATAATAATAAATATTTACTAACAATCACGCCACGTTAACTGATCCCGTGATAAGTTCGTAAAGAACTTGTGTTACAGGTACCAGATAACGGAAATAAATGTAAGATTTTTATTATACACATACATATATTTAATATACATCCATAACCCTGGAAAATACATTTTATATTTATCATACAAATATCTTCGCTTGGCGGGATTCGAACCCGCGACCCCCTTTTGTAGTGACCATGTCACTTACCACTACACCAGACGGCCGTTGCGCACAGACAAACATTAATATCAGAGGAGTTTTATAACTTAACTGTATTTACAGTTGGTTTAACCTCAATTTAAAATACCATAAGAAGTCTGCGGAATATTTACAAAAACCTATTCACATACTCAGTTTTTTTATATAATATTGTATTGTTTGTTGTTATATATCAGATGATGCCACATTAATTTTTGACACCGTTTTGAAGTTACTAACATATGTTATAAGTAATGCTTACTACTCGTAAATAAAGATACACAATAATAATAATAATCTCTAATAATAATAATCTCAAAACATCTCGAAAGGCTTGGTCTCAACAAAAAGTCGGTGGTGGCCCAAATGCAAAAAGCAGTCTTGCTCGACAATGCCCGTATAGTTCGCCGGTTTCTCTCCCAATAGTCCCTAACGCTCCGGCCGATTGTTGCCCACCTCGCCGGAGTGTGTCCTGCCGTCTTCCCAGGCGTGGCAGTGTTTAATACATAATAATAATAAAATATTTAGACCTGGCCCACAAGACTACCGCCATGTGGCATGTTGATTCGACCACCATTGTTCCAATAGTTGTGTCGGTACACGGCTTGATGGCGAAAAGTTTCGATCAACATCTTAAGAAACTTTCGTTATCCAGCTGGGTTAAAGTCCTAATGCAGAAAGCAGTTATCCTCGATACTGCACGCATTGTGAGGATGTTTCTCACTCTGGAGTCCTAACCACTGGCGGCTTGTGTCTTAGACACCGCCATCAGCGGCAATCTATTTTTATATAGTGTTTTTTGAAAATTTTATTTTTAATATCCTTTTTAAAAAATATTAGGTATTTAATGAGATTTTAAATAAATATAAATAATAATAATAATAATTAATAACAACCACGTAATACAATAGAACACACTTAATTAGCCAACCCCAAGAAACCGTGACATTTACTTGAGCGATTACTCCGTAAATGTCACTAAAGTAAGAATTTAAATAATAACTAGAGGTCCCGCAGTAGTCGAAATTCGACTATAATTAATTGGAATTGTAAGTTTGTACACTATTATGATTGTATTTTATACTTCTATAATCACAAATTTCGTCAAGGCTACTCTATAAAAAATATTAATAAAGACAAACAATATTTAATCTATTCTCAATTTGACAACAGACGTCAAGAACAAAAGTTTGACAATAAATAGTATGCATGCGTGTGTGCGTCAAATACATGGTATGTAGTGTGTGTGATGTTTTTTTTATTGATTTAATGTATCTTTTATGCATTATTTAAAAAAAAATATTAGCATTATGCACTTCTTCTCTATATTCTCTATAAGTGTGGAAAATTTCATACTCCTCCGTCCGCGCAATTTTCGTAAAAAGGGATACAAAGTTTTTGCTTCACGTATTAATATATAGATTGCTTTCGTCCGTTCCGTATACTGAAGTAACTCAATTCAATAAGGACCAGCGTGGTTAGTATTTAGAACATTTAGATAATTTCGAACTCAATGAATTTCATTTATACATTTTTAAGATCTAAACGATTAGCGCGTAAATACGCATACATTTACACAATTATATACCTTTCGTCATCGGCACAAGGATTAAATTTCCTTTTACATAAGCGCAAGCGTTATAATGATTTAGGTAAAGTTGTATATCCATTATTCTGTTGCGCAACGTTGTGCGTTCTGTGCGTGCGTTAAGGACTAAATTTGCTTGTTCAAAAACAGAAACTCTCGATTTCGTTCGCGTGCGTGTATGATAATGATTTTATGATTGTATAAAAGAAGACTTTTACTTGTCCACGCGCTGTTGGCTTAGTTGCAGCTCTATGTATGTATGAGCCTTCCTCCTCGTTTGATTTCCGACGATTTCCATTTAAGAACCGCATCAGCTTTGTGTTTTCCTACCTAAGCTGATAGCCTTGAGAGGCTATATCAGCGTAACCTTAGCGTGTAGGCTAGCTCTTGGGGCTCAGACCGAGAATGTTGCTAATACTGGCTCTAGCAAGAGCAGTGCTGAATCTACCACCGGATCGGAAACGCGACCCACTGAGAAGATCCGGCGAAAAAATCAGTGGGCTGTGTCTGTGGGTTAATTTACTTGCCGAGCCCTTCGTCGCAAGTGACGGGTTCGGCGAGGACGATAACCGGTGCTTGAGGTGCCTCAAAGCACCGTTAATGGATCGGGAGGATCCGTAGTGATATATTTAGGGTCACACCAGCTACTCTCTGATCGGAGCATTTCGTAAGCAACGGTTTCCTGATGCCCCTGGTTTTTCTGACGTCCATGGGCCACGATAACTTTTTACCATCAGTAGGGCCGTATGCTTTACTGCCAACAAAAGCTAATTAAAAACCACCCACGATACGTTTTTAGAGGTCGCTCTGATCACGTACCATACAACTCTGGAATGGAGTCCACGGTGGTTCGTGGGTACATCAGTACATGTCTATCATCACAAGAGGCTTGAAAAGATTCCTCAACAGTATGCGGCCATTGAAATTGCGTTAATAGGGACCACTTACTACCAATGAAGTCGTAAGCTCGTGCGCATCGTCAGCACTAAATAAATAAAATCGGATAAAGTGCTCTGAGATGTAAGCGCTCAAAGTTTTCGGTAGACGTGCTCTATATCTTTCTCACTCGTGTTACAATAGAATTTGTTCTCTACTCTCGAATACTGACGTCACTGTGCAAAATAAAATATTCCGTGAGTCTATTTAATATGGGCTAGCCATTGGCCTGTTTCTTCTATAATGGATTTGTTTTTTTGTTTGTTTATCGAGCCGCGTCTGATAAGTGAACTCCGAGAGGAAATTTGAAGACTTGATGTTAAGTTGTTACTGGAGCCCATAGACATCTACGACGTAAATGCGCCACCCACCTTGAGATATAAGTTTTAAGGTCTCAGTATAGTTACAACGGCTGCCCCGCCCTTCAAACCGAACCGCATTACTGCTTCACGACAGAAATAGGCGGGGTGGTGGTACCTACCCGCGCGGACTCTCAAGAGGACCTACCACCAGTAAACAATAACAGAACTTCTTCTTTTGTGATGAACAGACGTTAATATATGAGTCGACTATTATCAAAGCCGGCAATGTGACTTTTGGACAATTATTTGTAAATCAGAAAAACGAATTATTGACTTTGTATTCCATTGGCAGTCACAAAACTCTTCTGAACGACATCTTAGATAAATAACAGGTTAAGTATTAACCTTTATTTAATGCAAGTTTTGAACCGTATTCTTTGAAGGAGACGATTATATTCAAAGCAATCTGTATTGACATATCAATAACATTTTTTTGTTCAAATGCACAGATTGCCACCTTTGATAATAGACGACTCATATGAAATAGTCTCAACGGTAACCACCACAAAATGAACTATTTTTTTATTGCGTTAGAGACAGGTTATTAACGTCTGGGCTATAGCGACATGGGTCCCGTATGGACATTCACTTCGGTGCCACCATATGGGATACAGGTTAGGGCATTCGACATGTGTTTCTACGACCGGTCGCCTGATAGTCAGAAAAGCTGAAAACCTTGACATATTTGGCGATTCCCTTCCAATATTCAGGAACAAAATTATAAAAAGTCGTTGTTGAACCTCAGCCTCAGCCTTGGTCTGAGTACTCGGGTATTACTGTCCTTAATGTCTTTCTTTTGTTTTTAATTTTTTATTATTATTAATGGTATTGTTAAATCTCTATTGATATATTAATGTAATGCGTGCTGTGATTGCCTCTAATTAGAGTTGCAGTTATCAATTGCTCTATACATGTCAATGTTATTTTATGTCTTACTGTAAATAAACCCTGTCGGTAATCCTTAAATAAAGAAATAATTTCAAAGCTTGTAACACCGAAAGGCGAACGAGACACTTTCCATGTTCCGCTTTCAGATTACACAATGATAGAGTCTTCGGAAATGTTGACGCAATCGACTTATGTAAAGACGATGTCTCTGTCTAAGACGTAACGACGGAAAGAGACGGCGAATGTTTGTTTTCGATAATCGAATTAAGCACGTAACGAAGACTTGTTTGATTATTTTTTTTAAGAGATTTTATGACCTGGTAACTAAGACTTTTAGGTCATACCTTATTTTAATTTCTATTCTTATTTTTATGAAAAAATAGCTTTTGCCCGCGACTCCGTCCGCGTGGAATAGTTACTTTGAGGCATAACGCTAAATTTCACCCCCACTTCATTTATGTAGAAAGTGAAAATATTTTTGAATTATAGAATGTTAAGGAGCTATTTAAACCCCTTTTTTGAAACATTCTTTATTGGTGCTCCACTTGTATTGGCCTTACCGTGATGTTATATAGCCTATAGCCTTCCTCAATAAATGAGCTATCTAATACTGAAAGAATTTTTCAAATCGGACCAGTAGTTCCTGAGATTAGCGCGTTCAAACAAACAAACTCGTCAGCTTTATAATATTAGTATGAAAAATGATACACTGTATAATATAGAGTGAAATGAAATGAAGATGATTAATTTGAGATATTAATCAAATGAGATGAGATGATATGGGATGAAATATAATATCAGTAAAATGGTGGTTATTTACTGGGATTTTTTCAGTAGATTTTTTGGAGGACCCCGAGAAGTTACGTCCAGCGGCATTTTGTTTCATTTTCCCACATTTGTGAACTTTCACAGATATTAAACAGCTAATAAACCATCTTTATTACATATTTAAACCTGAAGACACACTAAATAGACAAAATAAAACAAATCACACAACTTCACTCCTCGCGTTCCCGCCAAAAAGTCAAGACTAGTTGCATTTTTTAGATCACCGCGACTACAGATTGAGGATAAGGTGTTTTTTTATTGCCCTTTGGCTGACACACGGTCCGTATGTCAGTTAGTGTACTTTAGTGCTTACAAT
The DNA here is from genome assembly GCF_003987935.1 of Bombyx mandarina. The sequence continues at coordinate 1,880,952 of NW_021011502.1, forward strand.
CGCTTCGGAATCCACGAAATCATTTCGGATTATTTTTTTACGGTCATTTCCCGCTGATGAGTTTATTGTTTTAATTCTTTTTAGTGCTGACCTTAATTTCACATATTCTGCAGGAATTGCTTAAAGATTTTTGAAGTAAAAAAAAGTATCTTATAAAAAACATTAACTTTTCTCCACCGTTTTTCCCGAGCGCTATGACATGTCCTTCTTCAAACGAGGCTTGTGGAGAGTATTAAGCAGTAGGCAGCGGTTTGGCTCTGCTCCTGGCATTGCTGAAGTCCATGGGCGACGGTAACCACTTACCATCAGGAGGCCGTACGCTCGTCTGCTTACAAAAGTAATTAAAAAAATATGATTATTTATAAATGTTATTAACTCAATAAAAACTTTTTACTTGCGCGTGCTAAGACACTTCGGTATAGGTCGATACCTAAGTACCTATAATATAATCAAACCGCGCAATATTCGGTATGTGCCCACTGAGTTTCTCGCCGGATCTTCTCAGCGGGTCGCGTTTCCGATCCGGTGGTAGATTCTGCGATGCACTGCTCTTGCTATGGTTCGTGTTAGCAACGTCGACAGGTCTGAGCCCCGTGAGCTCACCTACTAGTAAAGGTTACCCTGAAATAGCCTCTCAAGGCTATCAGCTTAGGTAGGAAAAAAACAACTGTGGCGGGTAGCCATCCTACAACGCAAGATAATTGACAGATGCCTGAATCTCGCTTACGACATTTTCAAGATAAAGCGCATATAATATACAAGTTCCGAACAACAACATTCGGACCGTCGGTCTACCGAGCAGCAATATCACCCGCTCAGTGGAAGATCTTCCCTTTGTCGTATACCTAAAAACAGTTTGGGGAATGCTGAACGAATGTTGTTGTTCGGAACTTGTATATATGCGCTTTATCTTGAAAATGTCGTAAGCGAGATTCAGGNATATAATCGTCTCCTTCAAAGAATACGGTTCAAAACCTGCATTAAATAAAGGTTAATACTTAACCTGTTATTTATCTAAGATGTCGTTCAGAAGAGTTTTGTGACTGCCAATGGAATACAAAGTCAATAATTCGTTTTTCTGATTTACCAACAATTGTCCAAAAGTCACATTGCCGGCTTTGATAATAGTCGACTCATATACAAGTTCCGAACAACAACATTCGGACCGTCGGTCTACCGAGCAGCAATATCACCCGCTCAGTGGAAGATCTTCCCTTTGTCGTATACCTAAAAACAGTTTGGGGAATGCTGAACGAATGTTGTTGTTCGGAACTTGTATATATGCGCTTTATCTTGAAAATGTCGTAAGCGAGATTCAGGCATCTGTCAATTATCTTGCGTTGTATGATGGCTACCCGCCACACAACAAAATATGTAGTCGGTATTCTGACGCTCCGCACTTTATACGCATTAATAGGGAGTCGATTTATCGACGGTTCGCTCTCAAAGGGCACGATACTACTATATGGTACTCGAAGACTTTCATTACGAATATTCACCAATTTTCAACTTCACTTTTATTTGAGACACACTTTCAGCTCCAAAGTTTAGAGTGACGTTGATTTTCCTGCGGCCACTTTCCTATTACGAACAATGCTGGCTTCCCACGTGTTATCGCCGTTTTTTTATTCCATCCGATCAGTGAAACTAAACATTTCACTCCGATCCCACGGCCGGGGAAAACTATTGTCTGCGTCTAGCCTTATTCCGTGGGAAGTTCGGACGCGCGTGCTTGGGTAGGTAGGTATATCACTTTGATTTTATCATTTCATTAAAAAATAAAATAACTTAATAACAATGCGATTTAGTAAAAGTATAATTTTTTAATCGACTTCAAAAAAGATTAGAAAGATTTTATACATAAGAAGATTAGATAGAAGATAGATTTTTACTGGTGGTAGGACGTCTTCTGAGTCCGCACGGGTAGGTACCACCACCCCGCCTATTTCTGCCGTGAAGCAGTAATGCGTTTTGGTTTGAAGGGTAGGGCGGCTGTTGTAACTAGACTGAGACCTTAGAATTCTTATCTCAAGGTGGGTGGCGCATTTACGTTGTAGATGTCTATGGACTCCAGTAACCACTTAACACAAATTCTTTACGAACTCACCACGGGACCAGTTAACGTGGCGTGATTGTTAGTAAATAGGTATTTATTTATTATTTAACTCGAAAATTCGCACACGCGTCAAGGACCAATAACTATACAATAGTTTTATAGCTTCGCTCTAATATTTACAACGATGTGGGTAGGCTAATAAAAGAGATGAAATTAATGGGCTTGTTACAAAAGAATGTTTCTTTAGTTCATATAATACGTATACTATAGAATTTTAAAAGAAAAGAAATTCTAAACAAATGATGTACCTACATATAACATATTGCATTTTTTTTTATTGCATAGTTGGATGGACGAGCTCACGGCCCACCTGATGTGAAGTGGTTACCGGAGCCCATAAACATCTACAACGCAAATTTTGTCACCCACCTTAAGATATAAGTTCTAAGATCTCAGTATAGTTACAACGGCTGCCCCGTCCTTCAAACCGAAACGCATTACTGTTTCACGGCTGAAATAGGCAGGGCGGTGGTACCTACCCGCGCAGACTCACAAGCGGTCCTACCAACAGTAATTACACAAATTATAATTTTAATCCAGATCAGGAACACGAGATTCAGCAGATTTCAAACCGAAACGCATGGCGGTGGTACCTACCCGCGCGGGCTTACCATAGGTCCTAACCACCATTAAAACGTTCGTAACGTTAGCCACGTAATATTTAATGTATTGTATAATAAATTCGATATTTTCATATAATATGTATTTTGGCACAGAAACGGTATATCGTAATCGTTTTACGTAATCGATTTTCGTTCGGTCAAATCGATGCGTTTTTATTCGTAACCCAGTTTCTGCTTCCGTTATTTTAAATTTTTTATGACTGCCAATTGATAGTACTCGACGTCCCGCAGTAGTCGAAATTCGACTATAATTAATTGGAATTGTAAGTTTGTAAACTATTATGATTGTATTTTATACTTCTGTAATCACAAATTTTGCCAAGACTACACTATGAAAAATATTAACAAAGACAAACAATATTTAATCTATTCTCAATTTGACAACAGACGTCAAGAACAAAAGTTTAACAATATATAGTATGCATGCGTGTGTGCGTCAAATACACGGTATGTAGTGTGTGTAATGTTTTCTTTATTGATTTAATGTATCTTTTATGCATTATTTTAAAAAATTATTAGCGTTGTGCACTTCTTCTCTATATTCTCTATAATTGTAGAAAATTCCATACTCCTCCGTCCGCGCAATTTTCGTAAAAAGCTTCTTCCGCTTCGCTTCTGGTCCGTTCGCTGTTTCGCTTCGATTAGTTCCGATTACTGATTGACTGCGTGCCATCCCTACAACGCTTTTATAGCCGATACCACATCCTTAGAATCGTCGATAATACTCCACAAAACTCTAGTATTGTGTGTTTCCGCTATCTGACAATAGATGGCGGTGTACTTTTCGAGCGTTCTAGATGCTACTAGATTCTTCGATATTCGTTCGACTATTCGGCGATAGATGGCGTTACTCTTACCGGCGTAACAATCGCGCTGACGACATATACAAGATAAGATTGCATTTATAAATGTTCCGAACAATAATATTCTCACACGTAACCCATACATCAGCCCGCTGAGTTTCTCGCCGGATCTTCTCACCAGTTCGCGATTCCGATCCGGTAGCATTTGCTAAGCAGCTGCTCTTGAGTTGTTAGGTGTCCTTCGTAGGCGTTCGGGCAGCTGTTAGCAAATCTCACACCTCCTGGCTTAGCCTTTGCTCGCCCATCTGTCCTGGTAAAACTGGAAAGACCTCCAGGACACCAATAAATTTTTTACACTTTGGGTTACGCTATTAGAGTTTTAGTAAGGATCCTTAATTTTTTTCAAAAAAGATTATAGCCTATGTCACTCGGGAATAGTGTAGCTTCCAAACAGTGAAAGAATTTTTCGAATCGGTTCAGTAGTTTCGGAGCCTATTCAATACAAACAAACAAACAAATATTTCCTCTTTATAATATTAGTATAGAAGTATAGATATGCTTATCATAAGTACAACGTGAATGACCTGATGAACTGAAGAATTTGAGATTTGAGTCGCGTAATTATGAAAGGTTCTTGGTTACTTTGGTCACATTGCTCGGCGGCCACCAGACAACCTTGAAAGATTGATTGTGGTGGCCAAGGTAGGGAAAAGACCCGCCGGCCGGCCACCAAACCGTTGGTCGGATCAGATAGCTGCGCTCACTGGACTCTCTGTTGTGAACGCCCTGAGAGAAGCCGAAAACCGAAGCAAATGGAAGCTGAGGATACAAAGAGCCACGAAAGGCTTTCAAAGACACGACCTTCAGCCATGAAGTATTCGACTAAGAAGAAGAAGAAGAGAATTATGAAAATTAAAATTTTAATTTTTGTTAAACAATATCATTTCTTCATCGTTGGAAATCGTTCGTGAACATAAGCTAAGTAATGCATCGGAGAAAACATCGCCACAGTCGCGTCGTTAGATCGCCACCGGAGGTCTTAATCTTAAGGCTTCAAAATAAACGCAGAGTCAGATTTAGAAGAAGACCCTCCCTTCTTCATTTAAGGTTGGGTTATAAAAAGACATGTGTAGAAAATTTTATTAGATAAACCGTTAAGTTTAACTTGTTTTTGTAACTTGTTCTTTCTTAATCTTTCAAACTGCATTCTTAATGTGCGTTACGCAACGTATTTCATATTAAAATTTATTGTCGACCTTTTTAGTGTTGTGTTAAGTCGTCTTAGAGATTTTAGGGTTGCCATACTCGGATAAGAAAGATGAAAAAAAAGCTCGGCAAATACGTGTGTGATAAGCATAGGTCCAAGTATTTTCTGTCAGTATTAAAGTTGATGCCTGAATTTTTATAGATAATCGAAATTGATATGTTTGTTTCTTAGGAAACTTTTACCTGAAAATATAGTACTTAATCTTAGTAGTATAGTAATAGTAATAGTACTTAAAGTGCTCTGAGGAATTGTTCGAGATGATACCGGCATCTCGTTTTTACCACCGCACCGCCCGCCACCGGAGTAGAGTTCATCCATACTACCTGGAGCCACTGCGGTCATCCACAGTGCGCTTCCAGAGATCTTTTTGCCACGCACCATCCGGCTATGGAATGAGCTCCCCTCCACGGTTTTTCCCGAGCGCTATGACATGTCCTTCTTCAAACGAGGCTTATGGAGAGTATTAAGTGGTAGGCAGCGGCTTGGCTCTGCCCCTGGCATTGCTGAAGTCCATGAGCGACGGTAACCACTCATCATCAGGGGGGCCGTATGCTCGTCTGCCTACAAGGGCAATACAATTAAATATATCTTACTCAAACCAAATCTTTACCATTTTTTATTTATTTATTGCTTAGATGGGTGGACGAGCTCACAGCCCACCTGGTCTTTAGTGGTTACTGGAGCCCACAGTCATCTACAACGTAAATGTCACCATCCACCTTGAGATATGTGGTTTAAGGTCTCAGTAAAGTTACAACGGCTGCCTCACCCATCAAACCGAAACGCATTACTGCTTCACGGCAGAAGTAGGCGGNTTTACCATTTTTTATTTATTTATTGCTTAGATGGGTGGACGAGCTCACAGCCCACCTGGTCTTTAGTGGTTACTGGAGCCCACAGTCATCTACAACGTAAATGTCACCATCCACCTTGAGATATGTGGTTTAAGGTCTCAGTAAAGTTACAACGGCTGCCTCACCCATCAAACCGAAACGCATTACTGCTTCACGGCAGAAGTAGGCGGGGTGGTGGTACCTACCCGTGCGGACGCACAAGAGGTCCTACCACTTTAAGCTGTGTAATGTTTTATTATTTATTTTCCACTGCAGAGCTAAAAAATTGGAAAGAAAAACATGGTTTTAAGGCTCCAGTGACGCATCGCAATCTTTATTATTAAATAGTATTAAAAGAGTAATTTAGTAATTGTTGTAATATTTAAAATTGCATCACGTGTGTATATGTGAAACAAAAATGTTCCATGACGGTGAAAAGACAGGAATATAAAGAAAATACATCTGACACGATCTTACAATGTGCGTCGGAGTTTAAACTCTAACTAATCGTATAATAAACTTTGTAACACTGACATAGATACACGACCCGTTGTTACCTAAAACGCACATAATATACGGAACCAGTACAATATGAATTACTTTGTTTATATTTAATTGCTCATACTAATTGATATTACGGTTGGTATTAATTAATTTAATGAAATTTTAAATTTTGACACTTCTCTTAATGGGTCTCGTAACTGGGTAGAAAGGTTTCTTGTTAGATGACGTCATAGCCATCAAAGGACTCAGTTTTTTTCTGGAATATTCAATTAGTTACATTGGAACGCTTCATTGAGTCGCTGTCAACGTAGTCGAGAGATTGATACACATTTGTACTAGTTGTAGGACTTCTTGTGAGTCCGCGCGGGTAGGTACCACCGCCCTGCCTATTTCTGCCGCGAAGCAGTAATGCGTTTCGGTTTGAAGGGCGGGGCAGCCGTTGTAACTATACTGAGACCTTAGAACTTATATCTCCAGGCGTGAGGCGCATTTAGGTTTGTAGATCTCTATGAGCTCCAGTGACAACTTAAACACACATCTAAGCAATAAAAAAAAAACATGAGTCTCCCAATAATTAACCGATTTTAAATTTTGCATACTCGAAATTTCCCCAACTTTTTAATTTACTACTAATTCCGTTAAGTCTGACAACCCTTGATGCGTTTAACTGTGCATTTGCTGTTGCGCGATGCAACTTAAGGCGAATACGCTCGCAAATATTTCATTGAACCTGAAAAAGAAAGCATTTGTACTAAGTATATGAAGTCACTAGCTTTTGCCCGCGACTTCGTCCGCGCGGAATAGTTACTTTGGCATAACGCTAAATTTTACCGGCTCTTCATTTACGTACAAGTGAAACGTATTTTTGAATAATAGTAGTAGTCCGTAGTTCCTGAGATTATCCCCGTTCTAACAAAAAAAAAAACTTCAGCTTTATAATATTAATATAGATTATATAGCCTATAGCTTTCCTCATTAAATGGGCTATCTAACACTGAAATATTTTTTCAAATCGGACCAGTAGTTCCTGAGATTATCGCTTTCAAACAAACAAACAAACTCTTCAGCTTTATAATATTAATATAGGTTATATAGCCTATAGATATTTACAACGCAAATGCGCCACCCACCTTGAGATATAAGTTCTAAGGTCTCAGTATAGTTACAACGGCTGCCCCGCCCTTCAAGCCGAAACGCATTACTGCTTCACGACAGAAATAGGCGGGGCGGTGGTACCCACCCGCGCGGACTCACATGGGGTCCTACCACCAGTAAAATTACAATACGTTTCCATTAAATACGTATATTCATTATGGGATGTTCTTTTAGCTTCGCCTTAACAAAGATTTCACTGCGGCCCGTAACACGTGACAACACATGTACGCCGCGCACCCGTCCCTCTCACGCCCGAGGCTGAACGCTTTTCCATCTCTTTCTACGAGTCGAATGTCAATGACATTAGCGCAAGTCGGTTTTTCCTTACAAATCAGGAAATACTTTTGAAGAATTTTAATGGAAAGTGGATTTATTTTCTTTATGTATATAATCTGGTTTTCGATGTTCGAGTCAACAGAGCTGCTCAGGTTGTTAGCTTAGATGATCACTTCAGCTCAAGGCTCATTGTGGCCTAAAGGATAAGACGTCTGTTGTACTCGTATCCAGCCATGCGACTTTTTTTTATTGCTTCTATGGGTTGACGAGCTCACAGTCCACCTGGCGTTAAGTGGTTACTGGAGCCCAAATACACCTACGACCAGGTGGGCTGTGAGCTCGTCCACCCGTCTAAGCAAAAAAAAATTCAGAGAAGCTCACCAGTCAAGGTGAAGTAGCCCCTCAAGGCTATTGGCAAATATATAGGGACAAATACCTCATTTAAATTAGGCTGTGGTCCGCGTACCCTCAACGCTGGATGTACTGTGGATGAGCAATCTGGTCGGCAGTGTATCGCGTTCCAACCCGGAAGTCTGGTTCTGATCCAGCGGCACCGTCCAGCTGGCTTGATGAGCCGTCTTTCCAGGGAGACAGGCGTGGTTGGTTGTCAACATTCGCCTGATTGACCCATTGGTCGGGTGTGCTCGTAGTGGTGCCATGAGTCTGGTTGTAGTGTTAACCATGGTAGCCCCCTTGGAGATAGTAACTTCGGGTGAGAGAGTGCAAGGGAAGTCGTTTGGTGGGTAGGTAAAAAATTTGTCCCACGGTCCGTTCCTGACAACTATAGACTAGTCAATTGTTTTTTTCCCTACCTATGCTGATAGCCTTGAGAGGCTATTTCAGCTTCACCCTAACGTGTGTAGGTGAGCTCACGGGGCTCAAACTGGAGTGTTGCTATCACTGACCCTAGCAAGAGCAGTGCTTCGCAGAATCTACCACCGGATCGGAAACGCGACCCACTGAGAAGATCCGGCGAGAATATCAGTGGGCTTTGTCTATGGGTTAATTCGCTCGTCGAGCCCTTCGTCGCAAGCGACGGGTTCGACGAGGACGGTCACCGGTGCTTGTGGTGACTTGTCAAGACTTCGTGGGCCCCAAGCGCAAAAACCTAACCAAATTCGGCCCCCTGCCCGTAATATAAAAGTCGTGAAACTAAGTATGCCCGTAAATCACTCCGTATACACGAAATGACATCACAACAAAACGAAAGTGAGAGTGAATCAGCTTTCATGTCCGAAATGGCTTATTGTCTCGTAATTTGTGGGTTTCGTCATAACCGCGCCGTCTTCGTCGGAATTATCGTGTTGTTACTGGCGACAGGACATTAACACTAATGTATTTCGAAGTCGTCGTGGCCTAAAGGATAAGACGTCCGGTGCATTCGTTGTTGCGATGCACCAGTGTTCGAATCCCGCAGGCGGGTACCAATTTTTCTAATGAAATACGTACTTAACAAATGTTCAGGATTGACTTCCACGGTGAAGGAATAACATCGTGTTATAAAAGTCAAACCCGCAAAATTATAATTTGCGTAATCACTGGTGGTAGGACCTCTTGTGAGTCCGCACGGGTAGGTACCACCGCCCTGCCTATTTCTGCCGTGAAGCAGTAATGCGTTTCGGTTTGAAGGGTGGGGTAGCCGTTGTAACTATACTGAGACCTTAGAACTTATATCTCAAGATGGGTGGCGCATTTACGTTGTAGATGTCTATGGGCTCCAGTAACCACTTAACACCAGGTGGGCTGTGAGCTCGTCCACCCATCTGAGCAATAAAAAAAAAAAATATATATAGTTACTGTTCAGTTAGTATATAGTTAATATCTGGTGTTCCCGTCTGTCTGAATCACTCTCTCCGGACCTCCAATATGTTTCTTTATTCCGAAATCGACTTTCGAGTAAAGCAACGCGCATTACCCAACACGGAACTATATGAGTCGACTATTATCAAAGCCGGCAATGTGACTTTTGGACAATTATTGGTAAATCAGAAAAACGAATTATTGACTTTGTATTCCATTGGCAGTCACAAAACTCTTCTGAACGACATCTTAGATAAATAACAGGTTAAGTATTAACCTTTATTTAATGCAGGTTTTGAACCGTATTCTTTGAAGGAGATGATTATATTTAAATCAATCTGTATTGATATATCAATATTTTTTTTTTGTCCAAATGCACAGATTACCCGCCCCACCTTTGATAATAGACGACTCATATAGTGAACATGAGCGGTGTTCAAAATATAATAACATTAGCCGAGGGGCCAGTCACACAGTTTTATCTGGCCCCAAACTAGGATTCTCTGCGGGAATGTCGAGAAATTATGGGAACCAGAAAGTGCGACACATCTAATATATAAAATTCTCGTGTCACGGGGTGCGTGATTGAACTCCTCCGAAACGGCTTGACCGATTTTCGTGAATCTTAGCGTGCATATCGGTCAGAGTTGAAAATCGAACAACATCTATTTTTCATCCCCTTTAATGTTAAGGATAGTCCGGTCCACCCCTAAAATTTATTTTTTATTTTTTAGACAATTTTTTTGTTTTCATTTTTTTATGATACAGCATACAAAAATACATACAACCCTAAATTTTCACTCATTTACCACAATCCTTACACACTTACAATAAGTTAGTTTTTTTCTACACTAGAAATTCCCTAGAAATCTTATATAATTATGGCAAAACAACATTTGCCGGGTCAGCTAGTAGGTACTTATATATATTTTTTGTGGGGTAGATTGTGGCATCGCTGGGTGGGTGAGCTCACAGCCCCTCTAGTGAACGGTCGATTTGTTCTTTTGTCGTCTATTTTATGTACATAAGAGAATGGTCAATTCGTTCCTTGTCGATTGGTTCGTTTTTTTTTTCTTACCTATGCTGACAGCCTTGAGACGCTATTTCAGCTTCTCTCTGACGTGTAGATGAGCTCACGGGGCTCAAACCGGCAGTGTTGCTAACACTGGCCTTAGCAAGAGCAGTGCTTCGCAGAGTCTAGCACCGAATCGGAATTGCAACCCACTGAGAAGATCCGGCGAGAAACTCAGTGGGCTGTGTCTATGGGCTAGTTTAGGTTAGGACGGTGACCGGTGCTTGTGGTACCTAAAAGCACTGTTAATGGATCGGGAGGATCCGTAATGATATGTTTAGGGCATTCTCTGTAAGAATGTCGGGAAACTATGGAAACCAGAAAGTGCGACACACACTTATATATTTTTATATATTTATTTTTATGTCATAGATGGGTGGGTGAGCTCACAGCCCACCTAGTAAAGGGTCAATTCGTTCCTTGTCGTCTGGTTCGTGCATTATTATTTATTTGATTATTTCTGCTGTAAAGCAGTATTGCATTTTGATTTGAAGGGTGACGCAGCCGTTGTACTGTAACAACTGAGACCTTAGAACTCATATCTCGAGGCGGGTGGCGGCATTTACGTTGTAGATGCATAAGGGCTTCGATGAGCACTTAATACCAGCTGGGCCGTGAGCTAGTTCACCCATCTAGGCAATAAAAAATAACTAGAGATCCCGCAGTAGTCGAAATTCGACTATAATTAATTGGAATTGTAAGTTTGTACACTATTATGATTGTATTTTATACTTCTATAATCACAAATTTCGCCAAGGCTACACTATAAAAATATTAACAAAAAGACAAACAATATTTAATCTATTCTCAATTTGACCACAGACGTCAAGAACAAAAGTTTGACAATAAATAGTATGCAGGCGTGTGTGCGTCAAATACATGGTATGTAGTGTGTGTAATGTTTTCTTTATTGATTTAATGTATCTTTTATGCATTATTTAAAAAAAAAAATTAGCATTGTGCACTTCTTCTCTCTATTCTCTATAAGTGTGGAAAATTTCATACTCCTCCGTCCGCGCAATTTTCGTAAAAAGGGATACAAAGTTTTTGCTTCACGTATTAATATACAGATTGCATTCCCATTACACAGTACAAACAGTTTTAACAATATTGGTCAATAAATATATTACTTTACCCAAAAGTTTTGTCACTAATCGTATGGATCGAAGGTGTTGTTACTCAATACTGTTTTAGCTTTCACATTTATGTTCCCGAACGTTCGAACGTACGCAATTAATTGCTCTTACAATTAATAATAATACGCGTTTTATTTTGTAATAGTTGCGCTGTGCGGCTGCCGCATGTTTGTAACACCGGTCACTCACATTCGCACGAATACGCAAACCCGCAAGTGTAGGACGACATTTGCAAATGATTGTGCAAAGTGTTCGCTGCATTCGCGGTTTTCCAAGCTGTGTCGGTTTTTTAACAGACATCAAAGCGCGCGAACCGCGATTCTTCGCGAGTCTCCCACACATTCGTGTGACCAGTTGCGCCCAGGATTGCGAAGGCGACGGACGTTTCGCTATTTTCATAGATCGTGACGTCTAGTGTGTAGCGTATCTTCATCAAAAGAAGACCCATGAAAACAGCATGGCTGTTAATTATGTCTGGGAAAGATGTCAAAACTCTTTTTCTCTTCAATGTTCTATTGACGAATTAAAAAGGAGGAGAAATTCGTGAGAGATTCGTAAACAAGTGTAGGAGGAAGCGCAAACGGGTTCGCAAATTGAGTACCGAACCCATTTGCCGCAAAGTTTGTGAATGAATGTTTGACGGCCCTTTAAACATGTGAGTGGCCAGCATAAAGAATGGTTTAAAACAAAAGTAATATAGTACTTTAACGGGTTTATTCATAGCGGTTTTTTTTTGCTTGCTGGGTGGACTAGCTCACAGCCCACCTGGTGTTAAGTGGTTACTGGAGCCCTATAGACATCTACAACGTAAATGCGCCACCCACCTTAAGATATAATTTCTAAGGTCTCAAGTATAGTTACAACGGCTGCCCCATCCTTCACACCGAAGTCCGAAACGTATGACTGCTTCACGGCAGAAATTTTAATAGGCAGAGTGGTGGTACCTACCCGCGCGGACTCACAAGAGGTCCTACCACCAGAAATGTTTGGGAATTCATTAAAAGTGAAAATCTGTTTTATCGTATGTGTGGATCGTCGAGGAGAAGCGTCGAGATTCAATGGTAAGGACCGCAGACTAGAAAGAAGGTAGCCAGATTTGTTTGCCCTTTGCGTCTCTCTAGTCTACCCGTGATCATGGCGGTTGCTGCACTGGTCACCGTCCTCGCCGATTACGACGAAGAGTTCGACGAGTGAACTAACTCATAGACACAGCCCACTGAGTTTCTCGCCGTATCTTCTCAGTGGGTCGCGATTCCGATCCGGTGGTTCTGCGACCCGGTGAGCTCACCTACCCATTCGCTTAAAGCTAAAATAGCCCCTTTAGGTTGCCAGTGAATAGGTAGGAGAAAATGGCCCTTGCCACGATGGTCACGAGTTCGATTCCCACATTTTTTTTTTTTTTATTACTTTGATGGGTGGACGAGCTCACAGCCCACCTGGTGTTAAGTGGTTACTGGAGCCCAGGGACATCTACAGCGTAAATGTGCCACACACCTTGAGATATAAGTTCTAAGATCTCAGTATAGTTACAACGGCTGCCCCACCCTTCAAACCGAAACGCATTACTGCTTCACGGCAGAAATAGGCGGGGTGGTGGTACCTACCCGACAAACATTGTTTGATGAACAGTTTTGCTTGCTCATTATTTGGCTGTTTATTATCTATATTAGGATACATTTAAACGTGGTGGTAGGACCTCTTGCGAGTCCGTACGGGTACGTACCACCACCCTGCCTATTTTTGCCGTGAAGCAGTAATGCGTTTCGGGTTGAAGCGTGGGGCAGCCGTTGTAACTATGGCAGTAAGCACTTAACAGCCTTAAGCCTCCAGTGAATAGGTGGGGGGAAAAAAACAAGCATTGCTTTTATTTCTCAATCTTCCACACGCGCCGATATTCATCTATTGTCACGTTTACCTGTGTGCATTTTATTGATATAAATAAGTCAAACATCAAACGTGTTTATTACATTACAATCAATTAAATTAATTCAATTAAAATTTATAAATATTGAATTAAATAATTCAATTCAATTAATAAATATTATAAATTTCAATTCAATTCGGTTTTGTTCGTCTTTTAAGCTTGTGAATTGATATTGTTTTCCGTTTATCTTGCAATAACCTTTTTCGCTCGTAATGAGCTTTCTTGTATAATGTACTGTCCACTAATTAATAGCTCTGAATTCGAATTTACATGCACTATAACAAAATAATATCTTATTACTAATCTTACCCATGCAATCGGTAAGTTAAACTTATTACTAATTTCACCCAAACAATTACCGATTTTACCGTCATCACTGGTCTTACCTAAGCTATCATCGGATTAATTTAATTACTAATTTTAGCTTTACCGCACAACTAAACTATCTATCTATTATTTAACAAAACCGACTTATTTTTTTGTATATATTTATATTAAAGCTTCATTCTTTTTTTTCCATCCCGCACAGATGCCAACGTACCACATCGAGCTCGTAATAAAGCCGATCAAAAGCTACGAAAGCCCATGTTCGTTCAGACTGAAGGTGTAAGAAAAAGCGACGACAATTCACTATTCCCGAACATAAGTAAACGCAACATCGTATTGCCGGAATTCAAACCGATCACTGATGAACAAATGGAAAGAATGAATGAGATTCTAAACGTCCCGGTACAGTCGAAGCGAAAAGCCAAAGAGCTACCGGTCACCGCGGACAGGCGAGACGAAAACTGCCCCCAGGGTGGTTCCTGCGAGTTTTTCTTTTACTGTTGGATGGTCGGAGGCCTCTTGGACGGTACCTGCGGCGGGCTACTCAAAGGCTGCTGCCACAGAGTCGCGAAAGCGGGCGTCCTCGGAGTTCAGGATTCGAACTCCATTGAGTATCCGAACGAGGGATTTAGTTACGGGCCTGTCGTGAATGACGAAAGTAAGAGGCATTAATTTCGGAACGTTGCGATGGAACTCAAAGAATTAATTTTTCACATTTTTAATATTATTACGTATTTAATTTGCAAATGTTAACGGTAAGGGAGCGTTTGTAATGACGATTTATCATCGTTATCATTATCATCGCAACGTTCCTTAAAATGCAGGAGAAGATGAAAACACGAAAGCGACTACCGTAACAGTTTTCACACCGCTGTGTAATGAATTTTAGACGAATAATTAGCACTAGATTATGACCGAGCTTTGCTGGGTTTTTTTTTTTTATAACGCCATCTTGCTGTCTCTTTAAAGCGGTTAGTTGCCCTCAATTAAGAAAAATAGTATTATTATTCGCCAATAGATGTCGGGAAGAGTTGATTAATGAAAACACGAATAAAACAACATTTTCTGAAAATAAATCGTAGCTAGATCGATTTATCGCCCACGAAATCCCCTGTATACTAAATTTTATGAAAATCGTTGGAGCCGTTGTGTGTACTAGCTGGCCCGGCTAACGTTGTTTTGCCATGTACATTATTTCTAGGAAAGATAAATAAGCTAGATACCGACTGCAGCGCCATCTGCCGGGCTGATTGGTAAATCTAAACCATTCTCGAATCCACCTGAGGGTACATAGAAAATTTCATTAAAATCGGTCCAGCCGTTTAGGAGGAGTTCAATGACAAACACACGCACAGAATAAATATATATATATAGAGGTGTAGTTTAAAAAGAATTAAAAAAAAAACACAGCGAACCAAACAAAAAACTGATTATAACTTTTTTCTGTTGTTACCGATCAGGAAGTGGAATGATACTGATCCTTGACACTTATGCGAATTTTCAAGTTAATCTTGAAGTTAGTGGAAAAGGACCTTAAATGATTCCGTCGTATACAAATAGAACTGGTGGTAGGACCTCTTGTGAGTCCGCACGGGTAGGTACCACCGCCTCGCCTATTTCTGCCGTGAAGCAGCAATGCGTTTCGGTTTGAAGGGCGGGGCAGCCGTTGTGACTATACTTAGATCTTAGAACTTATATCTCAAGGTGTGTGGCGCGTTTACGTTGTAGACGTCTATGGGCTCCAGTAACCACTTAACACCAGGTGGACTATGAGTACGCCCACACATCTAAGCAAAAAAATAAAGAACTAATAAAAGCGTATTCAAAATTAGTTAATTAGTTTCAAATCGTATGAATATAAATCTATCTATATATATATAAATGAATTGCTGTTCGTTAGTCTCGCTAAAACTCGAGAATGGCTGGACCGATTTGGCTAATTAGATAAATATGAAAATGCTGGGAATGAAATAAAAATAACAATTTTGTTTTTCGTATGATGTTTCCCCCGTCGGACGGATTCCTTTTGTTTGTTTTAAGTTTGTTTTATACAAAAGTTTAGGTCTTTTATTTATCGATTGAGGCACTACGAAGTCTGTCGGGTCAGCTAGTCTATATATATAAAAATGAATTGCTGTTCGTTAGTCTCGCTAAAACTCGAGAACGGCTGGACCGATTTGGCTAATTTTGGTCTTAAACTATTTGTAGAAGTCCAGAGAAGGTTTGAAAGGTAGACAAATATGAAAATGCTCGGAATTAAATAAAAATAACAATTTTGTTTTTCCTTTCATGTGTCCGCCGTCGGACGGATTCCTTTTGTTTATTTTATACAAAAGCTTAGGTCTTTTATTTATCGATTGAGGCACTACGAAATCTGCCGGGTCAACTAGTAATTAAAAAAAATTCAAGGCACGTTCGACTGTAATTTCATTACACATCGGTATGAGGATTGGATTCAGTCGCAACTCACACAACTAACAGAGCTCAGATGTGGTCGTTCGGCAAGACATATTTAGAATTATCCGGGCAAAAAAAAACCGGTTTGACCCGGTTCCCGAAAACCGGACATCAGATTTTCCAGTCACCAGGTACATTGTGTTGTGTATTGTAAATATGTATTATTCTGTTTATTTTCCTAATTTTTTTCTCTCTCGCTCTCTCTCTCTCTCTCTCCTAAACAGCTATAATTCTAACTATGTCTTGCTTTTTCACATTTATCATTATTAAACTAATGCACTAATATCACTACTGAAAAGAAATGCTTTTAAATTATTGTTGTAATGCCGCTATAGAGATATTTCGTGTCTCTTTCTCTATTTCCAGTATTGGCACTCGAGTGAGAAAGACGGATATACTCTAGTTTAAAGGGTGTGTTTTATTGTATGTTGTTTTTTTTCTTAACAGCTTGAAAAGGTAAGTGGTGTATTTAATTATATTTAGCCAATGCTTTTCACTGACTTCGACATTGATTTAGGTGGTTGAACCGGCCACCGTCCTCGCCGAACCCGTCGCTTGAGACGAAGGGCTCGGTTAGTAAATTAACCCATAGACACAGCCCGCTGAGTTTCTCGCCGGATCTCCTCACCAGTTCGTGATTCCAATCCGGTAGTAGATTCATTCGCTAAGCAGCTATCCTTGAGCTGTTCGGTCTCTTTCGGAGGCGCTCGGGCAGCTGTTAGCAAATCCCACCCCTCCTGGCTGAGCCTTTGCTCGCCCACCTGTCCTGGTGAAACTGGAAAAGTCTCCGGGCTACCAGTAAGCCCTCAATCATAAAAAAGGATTTAAGTTGATCGAAAAGTTCTGTTGAATTAGGATTATATTAGTTTATTCACAGAACAGGAATAACAACTGTACTAACCGTCTCAAGCAAACTCAATCATGTTGTTTATTTCTTACCACGAGCTATTATGATAAGATCTGTTTGAGACGTTTGAGAATATTTGATACGGCAGTTTTTAATATATAATTGACTGACACTCATTTATTGTTCTTTAATTTGTTATGTGATGATTCTACAAAATACTTCTACAAATGATTCTACAAATAATGGGTGGCGCATTTACGTTATGTGGGTAGTGCATTTACTTTATTGCTTAGATGGGTGGAAGAGCTCACAGCCCACCTGGTGTTAAGTGGTTACTGGAGCCCATAGACATCTACAACGTAAATGCGCCACCCACCTTGAGATATAAGTTCTAAGGCCTCAAGTGTAGTTACAACGGCTGCCCCACCCTTAAAACCGAAACGCATTACTGCGTCACGGCAGAAATAAGCAGGGTGGTGGTAACTACCCCCGCGGACTCACAAGAGGTCCTACCACTAGTAATTACACAAATTATAATTTTGCGTGTTTAATTTTTATACACGATGTTATTACTTCACCATGGAAGTCAATCGTGAATATTTGTTGAGTACGTATTTCATTAGAAAAATTGGTACCCGTCTGAGATTCGAACACCGTTGCATCGCTAAACACGAATGCACCGGACGTCTTATCCTTTAGGCCACGACGACTGTCAATCTTAACCCGAACTATAATGTAAAGGGCACTAGTTTCGTATGATATAATTAACCCAGCACGAGATCCGATTTTGAGTCGAGCTTAAATAGCGCTCATTGCAAATAAAAAAATATCAAATTGGTTTGAAAGCGATTCTATTGATTGCATTGTTCCTGGAATGAATAGATTATGTCACTTTCCTGTCTCATCGTTTCTGAAAGGGGCAGTAGAGTCGATATAGAGACGGGATATAATTTTATTTCAATGCTCGACAGATGATGTCTTTTATTCGTTGCGATAGAGTATTAGTTAAACTCACGATCCATCGCTTCTTTTTCTTCTGTTGTATTGTATTCTTTCACCGTTTTTATCTATTCGAGTCAAATACACGGGCCATTTTAAGCTTTTCTATTCTAATGAGCTCGAGGTGTTATACTCTAGATACACAGAACAAGTAGGTGAGTTCACGGGGCTCTAACCTGACGACGTTGCTAGCCATTTTAAGCTAAGGACGTTTTATGTACTTAAATAGAGCATAATAACAAAAAATAGCAGAAATCAGATATGATTTTGATTAAATCACAAAATAGCACCTAAATTCTCATCAATCACAGTAATGAATAGTAGGGAAATTTTCTCCCTAATTTTTCGCTGGGAACCTAAGAGGCTATTCCAGTTAGAAACCAGAACGTGTAGGTGAGCTCACGGGCTCAACCTGAGAGAGTTTGCCAACACTAGTCATAGCAAGCTTCGCGGAATCTACCGCTGGCTCGGAATCACGATCCACTCAGAAGATCTGGCGGAGAAATTCAGTGGAATTAGTGCATTCAATCACAAAGACAGACATAAAGATTCGATTTTATATTTTACTAGCCGTATTCGCCCGCTTCGCTAGGCATTTCAAATTAACATTATTATTTATGTCATTATTATTAGGGAGTCCAACGCTCATATAAATATTAGCCTATCCATTAGGTACATGTATTTTCTACATGGATACCAAGTTTCAAGTCAATCGGATGCATGGTTCAGTAGTTATAAAGGAACATCCGTAAAAACCATTGTAGATTTATATATTAGTATAGATATTTAACTCGATATACATTTGAATTTTGTTAATCAAATGATTTTTTAATTATTGCTTCGATGGATGGATAAGCTCACAGCCCACCTGGTGTTAAGTGGTTCCTGGATCCCATAGACATCTACAACGTAAATACGCCACTATATTTATAGGCTTGGCTGTGCCTGTGAACGTCACTGACCACTCACCATCAGACTGTATGCTAATCTACTTACGAAACAACAAAAAGGGGTTTATGCATAATGTGCGCACGATGACGGACCTCTATGGCTATATGGCTATGTACAGATTGAAGAAAAGGCGATCGTATTTTGTTCGCGAATGTACAGCTCAGCTGACTTCATTACGTAACTAGCTTTCACTCCGCGGCGCCACTTAACGCTCGCACACGCTAGGGCTGCGACCGCACACATATCGCAATGCTAAGATATAAATGTCAGGTAGATGGTAAACAGTCGACGTCGCCCAAAACACGTCATTTCCTCCCGATCCACTAACGGTGCTTTTAGGTACCTTAAGCACCGGTCACCGTTCTCGTCGAACCCGTCGCTTGCGACGAAGGGTTCGGCGAGTAAATTAACCCACAGACACAGCCCACTGAGTTTCTCGCCGGATCTTATCAGTGGGTTGCGTTTCGGATCCGGTGGTAGATCCTGCGAAGCACGGCTCTTGCTAGGGTTCGTGTTAGCAACGTCGTCAGGTTTGAGCTCCGTGAACCCATCTACTAGATAAGGTTACGCTAATATGGTCTTTCAAGACCATCAGCATAGGTAGGAAAAAAAAGCGATTCCACTTATAGTGATAATAGCGCTTCCTTCATTCGCGTTTTCACTGGTCGCGGATTAAAAAAAAGAGCGGCCCTATATTCGAGTCTAAAGATTTCTTTATTCGCTGATCCAATTGGTACATCGGTACATACACATTGATAAAAAGCATTCCAATAGGTACGCATCTAACCGAATATTTTGTAATCGCGTCGTCAAATGAACTAATATAAAAGTAAAATCGGACCTTATTACAACTATGCCTAAAGTATGTTGTTAAATGATATCGCCGCAGTAAATTACTTCCGTCATACCATTATCGAGTATCCACGGATTTTGTATTCTCGTTATATTTAGGGAACATATTTTATAATCGCGAATAAAGAGCTTTTATGTAGTTTAAAAAATATATAAAAAAAAAAACGCTTTAACTAATAACAAACATAATTAACAATTACTGACAACTTTTTTGATCTTGTCGATACAGGAAAGGAAATTAGAACGCAGTTAGCTTAAAAAAAAAATTAAGTTTAATCTATCATCGGTCCTTGATGCGTGTGCAAATTTCCAAGTTAATTGGCTGTCTTGAAGTCGCTAAAAATGAAATTTTATTTTATTTTTATTGCTTACATTGGTGGTGGTTACTGGTTACTGGAGCTCATAGATATCTACAACGTAAATGCGCCACCCGCCTTGAGATATCAGTTCTAAGGTCTCAGTATACAACAACGGCTGATCCGCCCTTCAAACCGACACGCATTACTGCTTCACGGCAGAAATAGGGGGGTTCCTATCCGTGCGGACTCACAAGAGATCCTACCACCAATAATTACGCAAATTTTTAATTTTGCGGGTTTGATATTTATTACACGATGTTATTCCTTCACCGTGGAAATCAATCGTGAACATTTGTTGAGTACGTATTTCATTAGAAAAATTGGAGTGGTCACGTTGAGAGTATTATCACAAAGTACTGGCAGCGATTCTGTTAACATTTCCTAATTATCTTCTTGTTTCAAAATGTATAATAGGAATTAAATACGTTTTCATTCTGTCCAATTCATTTGGCGATTGCGAAGCTAAAAATTTAATAATACGTAAGTGAATTATACATCACATTTTAGTGAATTTAATGAATATGTAAATTCGTTTGCTTGCTTTTGTCGAAGCACTTTCGTAATTATTCGAAAGTTCGTAAAAACGTGGGAATTAAATTATGTGTAATTGGCAAAAAAAAAAGGCAATAAAAATGCTAAGATATATCCTAAAGGCGTGTCGGATAACGTAAGCGACTCGAAAGCAAACTGAAGGGTTCAGAAGATATTTTAACACGCTTTTATTAGTTTGGTTTGTATCTGTGTATGTTTTTTTTTATTTTTTATTGCTGGATGAGTGGACGAGCAAACAGCCCACCTGGTGTTAAGTGGTTACTGGAACCCATAGACATTTACGACGTTAATGCGCCACCCACCTTGAGATATAAGTTCTAAGGTCTCAAGTATAGTTAAAACGGCTGCCCTACCCTTCAAACCGAAACGCATTACTGCTTCACGGCAGAAATTATTAATATTTTATATAAAATATTTTTTTTAAGTAACAGAATCTTTGAACGTCCCTTCCATTGCCTTCTTTTTTTTTCCTACCTATTCGAGGGGTTATTCTAGATTCACCGAGCTAGTAGGCGAGCTCACGGGGCTCAATCCGGGGGTGTTACTAACACTGGCCCTACCAAGAGCAGTGCTTCGCAGAATATACCACCGGATCGGAAACGCGACCCACAATTAATTATATCAGTAGGTAATATTATTAATATTAAAAGTAGGACTATAATACAATATATGACCTTGCGTTGTTTTTAAGAGACATGCGCCAACATTTCAACCCTCTAGAAGTTTTCTGCCTATCTCTAAACTCTGATTTTAATTCAAACATCCATCACATACATTTTTCAATATTATCCGTTTATTATAGGAGTCAATAGATATTGCTGTTAGGATACTTATCGATTGCTCTTTCAATTTTATATTAAGTTTTTGTAGGCAGAAAGTATGTAATTAATTATTTATAATTCTCACCTAGGCTTCAATCTCGGTAAACAAATAATATAAAATATTATCAAAACAGATAACCGACTTCAGCAAATTAAAATGGGCTTATCATCAATACTTTTTGGTAATGTTTGTGAGATTACTGGTGGCCCGGAAGCCTTTCCAGTTTCACCAAGACAGGTGGGCGAGCATCAGCTCAGTTAGGAGGATCAGGAGGATCGTCAATACGGTCAAAGTCATTTAAGTATGCATTGTTAAGGATGAGTTAGAAATGACTGGTCAGATCTTGCTAAAGTTTTAATAAGACCACAAAAGAATCACTAGCTTTCAAATATACTCATCAGTGTGCTTAGTGTGAGTTTTTTATTTATTTATTTTATTGCCCTTGTAGGCAGACGAGCTTACGGCCCACCTGATGGTGAGTGGTTACCGTCGCCCATGGACTTCAGCAATGTCAGGGGCAGAGCCAAGCCGCTGCCTACCGCTTAATACTCTCCACAAGCCTAGTTTGAAGAAGGACATGTGATAGCGCTCGGGAAACACCGTGGAGGCTCATTCCATAGCCGGATGGTACGTGGCAAAAAAGATCTCTGGAAACGCACTGTGGATGACCGCAGTGGTTCCAGGTAGTATGGATGAACTCTACTCCGGTGGCGGGCGGTGCGATGGTAAAAACGAGATGCCGGTATCATCTCGAACAATTCCTCAGACTTTTCTAACGTTCTCGATAGCGTAAAGTTAACTCAAATTTGTGTGTCGTCGGAAGAGCGCCCCTAGCGGCAAACGTACGCAAACGTTGCAAATTTGAATGAACTCTAACGCTATCGAGAGCGTTAAAGAACTCGCACTAAGCACACTGAATCCGCTTACTTGAACCAAACAAATAAAGACGGAAATTGGTAAAGTCCGCCTTTTTTTGAAGTGGTTTAATAATATCATCACCTTGCCAATTACGAAATTAATTGGCAAATTAGTCTTTATGTGTATTAGTCAGAAGGTCCGGTTCACTTTCGACATTGAACGCGATCTATTGCCAAATACGTATTCGCATTCGGAAACTGCGAGACACGTGAATTTATTTGGGTTTTTTACGTTTTATGAACTAGGCTTATTAAGAAATCGTTGCGAAAAATCATAGAGAGCGCTTTTTTTGTTTTTTGTTTTTGTGTTATGAAAGCGATAAGTTTTATTGTCGTCCGAAGGTTATTGTGTGTTATTAATTGCCTGTTTAAATTACTGGACTGCGTGGGTTATTGCTGCGCGGCAGAAATGGGGAGGGGGGGGGGAGCGCTGGTCATCAGTTGTTAGGCAAATTAAAATTTTAACGGGTCTGATTTTAATCAACCAATGCTATTTTTTTAAGTTTTTATTACGGCAATCATCAGTTACTAAAGGAGGTATTGTGTTAGCCGACTTAAAAAAAAGTGGAGGTTATAAATTCGACCGTATTCGTTCATGTGTGAAATTTTAAGTGTGTGTGTAACCGTATTTAATGATTTTTATTTATTAAATTTAATTTTCGCTTAAAGGTTTGGCATCTGTGAACGCGCACAAGTTGAAGAATATGAAACATAACTTCTCCGGGTTCTTAGATTAGACTATTGTAAAGTTCAGTAGCTTTACACCATTACTGGGGGTTAGGACCTCTTGTGAGTCCGCGCGGGTAGGTACCACTATCCTGCCTATTTCTGCCGTGAAGCAGTAATGCGTTTCGGTTTGAAGGGCGGGACAGCCGTTGTAACTATACTGAGACCTTAGAACTTATATCTCAAGGTGGGTGGCGCATTTACGTTGTAGATGTCTATGGGCTCCAGTAACCACCTGACACCAGGTGGGCTGTGAGCTCATCTACCCATCTATGCAATAAATAAAAAAATCATAGCGTCATAATTTCCTATCATCTCGCTTCATGCAATTTCATATCGTTCGATTTCTTATTCGGACAGCCCTAGTCTTAGGTATTGTCACAGTTATTGCCATAGTATTACATTTATATTTTTGCATCACGAATAATAATACGTAATCATTCTAATTTTTTTTGTGTGTGATAGGTAATTTGTGTTACTTACTTATCAATTTGAAATACAGTGAAAGGAAACGGGATCCGTTTGCCGGAAAGCGTAATTTTATTTATTATCTGTGCTCTAAGTTGTCAATAAATGGCGGTTTTTTATTTTTAAGAATTTTAGAGGACTTTTTAGCGGGAACGCGAGGAGTGAGGTTGTTTTATTTTGTCTTATTTTGTTTATTTAATGTTTCTTTGTTTATTAACTGTTTAGTATCTGTGAAAGTTCACAAATGTGGGAATATGAAACAAAGCCGCTGAACGTATAATAACTTCTCGGAATCCTCCAAAAAGACCACTGAAAAAGTCTCAGTAAATGAATACCATTTTACTGAGATTATATTTCACCGCATATTATCTCATCTCATTTCATTTCATTTCATAATATAATTTTGCATATAAAAATATATATCATGAATTAGGCTGTATGGTAAGATATCTTTGCCTTTCCAGTTGGAAAAATAAAACTACCACAACTACTTTAAGAATTTTAGAAACAGTTTTTTTTGTAAGTAATGCATTAACTGTTGTCTTGGAATTTTTGGCGCCAACGCGCGGTGTCAAATTTCGTGAATAATTTTATATCCGTTTCATTGAGTTTGAATTTTAAGTGTATTTATTATCTATGATTGAAATTTCTAAAATATTCGCTTGGACATTGCATCATATTATTAAATTAGTCAATCGACTTTGTTTTTTTTTATATTACATTCTTTATAAATTCGTCACAAAACACAAAATTTAATTATTTAATTAAAGTTTTTTTTGTAGGACATAAAAAAAAACACTTTTTTTTTTTATTGCTTAGACGCATGGACGAGCTCACAGCCCACTTGGTGTTAAGTGGTTACTGGAGCCCATAGACATCTACGACGTAAATGCGCCACCCACCTTGAGATATAAGTTCTAAGGTCTCAGTATAGTTACAACGGCTACCCCACCCTTCAAACCGAAACACATTACTGCTTCACGGCAGAAATAGGCGGGGTGGTGGTACCTACCCGTGCGGACTCACAATAGGTCCTACCACCAGTAATTATTACGCAAATTATAATTTTGCGGGTTTGATTTTTATTACACGATGTTATTCCTTCACCGTGGAAGTCAATCGTGAACATTTGTTAAGTACGTATTTCATTAGAAAAATTGGTACCCGCCTGCGGGATTCGAACACCGGTGCATCGCTCGATACGAATGCACCGGACGTCTTATCCTTTAGGCCACGACGACTTAAAAACATTCTTACAAAAAATATATATTTATTTACTCTTTAAATGTACATTTCTGGGTTATCTTCTTATGTATTTACGTATATTAGTGTACAAAGTAGTTTTAAAAATAATAACCAGATGAGTTATTAAATCGCGAATTCCCATGCCTTGCGCCGTATACAAAGTGTAATGGTCGTATGGGTTGGTCGCCTCTTCCGCGCGATCCGTTGCAACCAAGGGCGAGTATTGATGACACAGTGCTGTAACGCAATATCCTTATATCATTAATTAGTGTGAGCGTGTGTGTGTGTGTGTTTTTCCTACCTTTTTTTTATTGCTTAGTTGAGTGGACGACCTCACAGCCCGCCTGATGTTAAGTGGTTACTGGAGCCCATAGACATCTACAACGTAAATGCGCCACCCACCTTGAGATATAAGTTCTTAGGTCTCAAGTATAGTTACAACGGCTGCCCCACCCTTCAAACCGAAACGCATTACTGCTTCACGGCAGAAATAGGCAGGGTGGTGGTACCTACCCACGCAGACTCACAAGAGGTCCTACCACCAGTAAAGAGTACTTATTCACTGATGGCCTTATGAGACTATTCAAGCTACGTCCGGACGGGTAGGTGAGCTCACGGGCCCAACCTGAGAGAATTTGCTAACACTAGCCCTAGTAAGAGCAGTGCTTCGTTGAATCTACCACCGGATCGGAATCGCGACCCACTGAGAAGATCCGGCGAGAAACTCAGTGGGCTGTGTCTATGTTAGTTCTTGTAGTTATCTATATATTAATACGTGAAGCAAAAACTTTGTATCCCTTTTTACGAAAATTGCGCGGACGGAGGAGTATGAAATTTCCCACACTTATAGAGAATATAGAAAAGGAAGGTGCACAATGCTAATATTTTTTTTAAAATAATGCATAAAAAATACATTAAATAAATAAAGAACACATTACACACACTGCCATGTATTTGACACACACACTTAAGTATATATTATACTCTTTGTTTATTGTCAAACTTTAGTTAATGCTTAAAGTCTGTGGTCAAACTGAAAATAGG
Source organism: Bombyx mandarina (assembly GCF_003987935.1). Next base: position 1,907,027 of record NW_021011502.1, read on the forward strand.
TTAATATTGTTTATCTTTAATATTATTTGTCTACAGTGTAGTCTTGGCGTAATCCCTGATTATAGAAGTATAATAGTCTTTGACAATATAATCATAATAATGTTCAAACTTATAATTTCAATTAATTATAGTCGAATTTCGACTACTGCGGGACCACTAGTAGTAGTTATTCTATGAGTTCAACGAAGAAATTAGCGTGTGCTAGAACTCATTCTGTATTTCCGGAACTATGAGGAATTGTGAGTTGTCAATGAGAAATCCGATCATGGTACGGCTTAACGGTTATCTTGTATAGGAATTCAAATTTAGACCTCATGTTTCATGAGTAGCAGTGTTCGGGGTAAGATTTGTCCTAACTAATGTAGAGCAAAACTAAGATGATATTTGTGGCGGGTAGCCATCATACAACGCAAGATAATTGACAGATGCCTGAATCTCGCTTACGACATTTTCAAGATAAAAGCGCATATATACAAGTTCCGAACAACAACATTCGGACCGTCGGTCTACCGAGCAATATCACCCGCTCGGTGGAAGATCTTCCTTTCGTCGTATATATTCCCAAACTGGTGACCCCGACGTGATGTGAACACGCAACCTTCTGATTCATCATCAGCGCATCAAGAACTTTGGCTACCACTATATATTCCCAAAATATTAATTAACCAATTGAAATAATTCGGGTTGTTTATTGGCATTAGCGATTAACGCCACGTGGGTCGCCGTCTCGTTAATGCGGCTAATGTAATAAATCATAAGAACGATAGTATTATGTTTACTATCTAAATAAAGAATTCAAAAGTGGTCGTAGGATGTCTTGTGAGTTTATCAGAGGAAGTGTGAAAGTAGCCCCGGTGATCGACAAATTAAAGAGCGGACGGTTAGCGAGGTATGGACATGTGATGCGTAGAGAGGAGATGCATGTGACTAGGAGATGTGTGGAAATGGTAGTGCAAGGTAGAGGGGGAAGAGGTCGACTGAAGAAGACATGGACAAATGTTCACGATTGACTTCCACGGTGAAGGAATAACATCATGTAATAAAAATCAAACCCGCAAAATTATAATTTGCGTAATCACTGGTGGTAGGACCTCTTGTGAGTCCGCACGGGTAGGTACCACCACCCCGCCTATTTCTGCCGTGAAGCAGTAATGCGTTTCGGTTTGAAGGGTGGGGTAGCCGTTGTAACTATACCGAGACCTTTAGAACTTATATCTCAAGGTGGGTGGCGCATTTACATTGTAGTTGTCTATGGGCTCCAGTAACCACTTAACACCGGGTGGGCTGTGAGTTCGTCCACCCCTCTAAGCAATAAATAAAAAAAACATGGATGGAGTGTGTGAATGACGATATGAGAGAGAGAGGAGTGAGTATTGAGATGACGGCTGATAGAAGAGAATGGAAGAGAAAAATTAGCTGGGCCGACCCCACCTAGTGGGATAAGGTGGAGAAAAAGAGTAAGAGGATGTCTTGTGAGTCCGAACGGGTAGGTACCACCGCCCTGCCTATTGCCGCCGTGAAGCAGTAATGCGTTTCGGTTTGAAGGGTGGGGCAGCCGCTGTAACTATATTGAGACCTTAGAGCTTAGAATGTTTCAGTCAATATTTCGAGGCGAGTGATTTAGGCAAGACGAAAATTCCGAATATATTACACTTAGGCCGCTATATATGTATTTATATAGGTTTTTAACTTCTAATTCAATTTTATAAACATCAAATTCAATTTGTATTCGAGGGTTAGATTTTTTTTTAATTCTTTTAAAGTTCACAAAACTAAAAACTAAAAAAAACATCATCATTATCATCATCATCATCATTCTCCTGCCCTTCTCCCAGTTACCTGGGGTCGGCGCAACATGTTTTCTCCTTCCACAATCTTCTATCATATATCATTTCTTCGCTCACTCCCCTCTTACCCAAATCGTCCTTCACGCAATCCATCCATTTCTTCTTAGGTCTACCTCTTCCTCTATATCCTTCCACATTCATAGTTAACACTCTCTTACCAACCTCATTTTCATTTCGTCTCATCACATGTCCATACCATCCCAAACGCGCACTTCTCAGCTTCTCTGTCACAGGTACCACTTTCAGACTTCCTCTAACATATTATACATAAAAACAAAAAAAAACATGTCAATTAAATAAATGGATTCAACTCATTTGAATTTGATGTTTATAAAATTGAATTTGAATTTTAATAGCCTATATACATATACATAAGGAAAGAGGCCTAGGGGGCGTAGTCCCATGCGCTGGTCCGATCAGATCAAGACGACTTTGGAATCCAGCATCAATGTCGCTATCCACTGCGCGGAGGACAGAAGTGAATGGAAGAACATAGTCCTGATAAAAGTGCTCAGTAAAGGTCACGACCCTCAGAACAGAGGAATACGACGCACGGAGGAGGAGGATATACATATATCAGTTATTTATAACAGATCTCTAAACCAAAAAAAATGTTTATCTTCCGCGTAATTCTCGCCCGCATTGTTACGTGTTATATCTGCGTTTAAGTATGTCAAGACAGTGGACACCGCTTTCACTCTGACATAATATGACATAAGTTACCTCATTCAAAACGCGTACGTTAAACATCGCACTAAGTTAGATTAAGTAATCTCTTTTACTTACAAAACAGTAGTAGGGCATTTAGTTTATGTATTTAAAGTCGTCGTGGCCTAAAGGATAAGACGTCCGGTGCATTCGTATCGAGCCGATGTAACGGTGTTCGAATCCCGCAGGCGGGTACCAATTTTTCTAATGAAATAAAAACAATTTAATCAAGGCATCACTATTCAATAAAAAATAACTAATATTCAACATAGACACAGTCACGTAACCAATGACACAGTGTGGGACCGCATCAGAATAACAATGGATCTTAACCCAGTTTTTTTGTTTCAAACATTGACATATTATTTATTCTGTGCACTTTTATTTTCGCGGCCTTGGAGTCTATGGTTATATCACGCGTCCTTGGCTGTTGACACCAAAATAATTAGTTCATATCGTGATGATGGTGTCTTCGGACGCCCGCTATGAGTTCTAAGGTACAATTACAACGGTCTTTCAAATCGAAACGCATTATTGCTTCACGGCATAAATAGGTAGGGTGGTGGTACGTACCCGCGCGGACTCACAAGAGGTCCTACCACCAGTAAAAACCTGCTGGAGGTGTTTTTTTTTTATTGCCCTTGTAGGCAGACGAGCATACGGCCCACCTGATGGTGAGTGGTTACCGTCGCCCATGGACTTCAGCAATGCCAGGGGCAGAGCCAAGCCGCTGCCTACCGGTGGTTGGACAGCTCACGGAAATCTTGATACTAAGCTGTTACCGGAGCCTATGGATGCAAATTAAAGGAAACTTGCCTTAGGAGGATCGATCGAAATGTCGATAATTACCGGTGGTGGCGTGAATTCGGCGAAGATATCATTCAATTTGGATGGCAGACTTCAGCCTCAACTTTTGATTTGTTACGATGCCACATATGCACACATGTAGGTTGTGGAATGTGTTTTTACTGGTGGTAGGACCGCTTGTGAGTCCGCACGGGTAGGTACCAGCACCCCGCCTAATTCTGCCGTGAAGCAGTAATGCGTTTCGATTTGAAGGGCGGGGCATCCGTTGTAACTATGCTAAGACTTTAGAACTCATATCTCAAGGTGGGTGGCGACATTTCCGCTGTGGATATCTATGGGCTCCAGTAACCACTTAATACCAGGTGGGCTGTGAGCTCGTCCACCCATCTAAGCAATAAAAAAAAAATGTAATTTTAAATCTCATACAACATTAATAGACGAGAAAGTCGTATCAAGTTATCAACCGTAGACGTTGGATTAGAAGCCGCCAATGTCAGGAAATAACCTTTCGCAATATGTACTTCTAAAACCGCAGCCGAAACCGCGTCGAGAAAGTCGCGTACTATGCTGTACTTGAAAAAGGGTAATATCACTTTTCTATAATGACGGTAGCATATTTGAGTCGTCTATTATCAAAGGTGGCAATCTGTGCATTTGGACAAAAAAATGTTATTGATATGTCAATACAGATTGATTTGAATATAATCGTCTCCTTCAAAGAATACGGTTCAAAACCTGCATTAAATAAAGGTTAATACTTAACCTATTATTTATCTAAGATGTCATTCAGAAGAGTTGTGACTGCCAATGGAATACAAAGTCAATAATTCGTTTTTCTGATTTACCAATAATTTTCCAAAAGTCACATTGCCGGCTTTGATACTAGTCGACTCATTTGTAAGAATGCGCGGGTAGGTAACAATATCTGGCCGTCTGGTGTAGTGGTAAGTGACATAGTCACTACACAAGGAGGTCGCGGGTTCGAATCCCGCCAAGGGAAGATATTTGTATGATAAATATAAATGTCTTTTCCAGGGTTATGGATGTATATTAAATATATGTATGTGTATAATAAAAATCTTACATTTATATCCGTTATCTGGTACCTGTAACACAAGTTCTTTACGAACTTATCACGGGACCAGTTAACGTGGCGTGATTGTTTATAAAAAAAAAAAAAACAAATCAAATCAAATCAAAAAAAATTTATTCAACATAAATGAAAGTACATACTTGTTGAACGTCAAAATAAGTACCGCCAATTCACAAGAACTAGCCTCCGTCCTGAGAAGAATTGGCAAGAAACTCAGCGGGAATGTCTTTTTTTTTATATTTATATCATAGATAATACACATAAATTAATTATAGATAACCAACTCAAGCACTTTTGGCGTTTAAGAACGCCCCTTTTTATGTTGCGTAAGCCGGAACGCACGAGAGGTGAGAAAAAGAATATAGTCTGTGACGGGACCTTTTTACCGCCAAAAATTTAAAACGTAAAAATAAAATATAATATGTATAATAACTAATATAATATAATATCTTAGAATTATTTATGCCGTTACAACAATAAAAGTAATATTGTTTCAACTGTGGTGTTAATTACATAAAACACGATTTTACGGCGAAATAAAGAAGGGACTCTAAGTATATGGACTCCCTCACACTCAACAAAAATATTAGGTTTTATTTTCGTTACGGAATTTCTTGATTCGGTCGCCGCGTTCAAAGCCCGCGATAAAAGCTATGCGATAGCTTAATAAAAAAATAATGTAATTTTGCGCACTTTATTAATTTCTATGAAGGCTTCATCCGCGTTCTGTTGTCCATGGACTTGTATAGCCACGTCACGTCGTAAAACACGCGTATTTAGTGCATCTAATGTTCCTTGTTTATCTTAAATGTTTCGTATGTTCAGTATTTTGCTTCTAAAGTTTTCCTGTGACGTAAATTGGACGCAACACATTGTTAATTCATTATTATAATCCAACTATTGGTGGAGATGCGAATGTGACGTCTTTTGTTTGCATATTTGGAATAGTCGTAAGCGAAGATCAAACGTTTGGAACATTCAAAGGAAGCATACCGTCCGGTCGGTATTTTGTAAGAGCTGGTGGTAGGACCTCTTCTGAGTCCGCACGGGTAGGTACCACTACCCTGCCCATTTTGTGCCGTGAAGCAGTAATTCGTTACGGTTTGAAGGGTAGGGCGGTCATTGTAACTATACTAAGACCTTAGAACTTATATCTCAAGGTGGACGGCGCATTTACGTTGTAGATGTAGGGCTCCAGTAACCAGTTTACACCAGGTGTACTGTGAGCTCGTCCTCACATCCATATAAGCAATAAAAAAAAAGAATTTGGTTTTATCAAAAAGTCCAGGTTTGGTCGTGACGGATAGACCAGAGCGGACAATATGCACAACCGAATCTTACGGTTTCTCAATAAACAGAGTTTGCAATTTCTGATTAGTGAAATAACCGAATTACTATACCGGAATATCCTTGCCTCTTTCCTCATACGCAGGTATCAAATACTATGCAAAAACACCATGATCGTAATATATAAAGGAGTTTTGCAACAGTGTTTTGTTTTCATAGCTTCATTGAGCACGTTTGAGGATTGAATCAAATGTGAAAATAATTTTATAATATCAGTTTTATAGTTTTTCGAGTTAAACACATTATCAAATGGTGGATACTGAATTAGAATATAATATTATCGAAAGGTTGTGTGATTTGAAACGTTTATTATAATAAAATAAAAAATATCGATCGATAGCTGTTTGGTGTTTTAAAGAAAAATAAATATAAACTAAGTGTACTGGCGTGTTTTTGTGTAGTGGCAATTTTAAATTTATTTCCAAACTAAATTACAATTATACTACTAATTCATTTTTTTTTTTTTTAAACTTATTTTTGAACAAGCCACGTATTTACATATGCGGATTTTATATACAAAATGGATTATTTGAAAGCGTTAATCATAATAATGTGTACCTTTGCTTCAACAAGTTACGTGAGCACGCGTATTTTCAATAAGAAATTGACGAAGGATCTCACGAAAATAATGAAGCCCATAAAATCTCAAGGTACAGTTTCGATTTTAAGCTCTATTTATAAGACATTACGGTTCAAGAATACACATATTATATTAGAAAACATTGTGTCATTTTAATACATTTGTTTGGAGGCGGTAACGTTTACGGCATTTCTCGTTAATAAAGTATTAGCTTAATGTACACGTGAAATAAACCTCATTTATATTAAATAAATGCGATTTTTGCGTTGTTTCTATTCACGCCCATCCAAGAATCGGTGTGTGGGAATAACGACAGAGGGAAGATGCTTCACCTTCATGCTTTGTAGGCAGCGGCTTGGCTCTGCCCCTGGTGTTGCTGAAGTAAATGGGCGACGGTAACCACTCACCATCAGGTGGGCCGCATTTAAATTACTACAAACGATTGTGACGTCGCATCGCCTAGAATTAAATAATTAAAGTAAAACGTAAAACAAAAACAAAAATAAAACAATTTGAGAAAAAACACAGAAAAACGTAGTAAATAGAAACTAATTAATTAAATATTTGCATTCAACCATCGACTGACTAAAGATCTCCTAATACTCTTAGTAGAAGTGTTGAAAATGTCCAGTTCATGGAAGTCAGCTAGAGCATTGAAACTGTTAGCAGCTCTTATAAAGAATGCATTACGTCTGTAATTTGTACCACCACGAGGTACTCCGAGACGAGATGATTGACGGCTCTCGCGCATTATGGATCTCGGGGGCACCCTTAAACATTACAACGCTCGTCTGCCTACAAGGGCAATAAAAAAAAAACTTTTTCCCTACCTATGCTGATAGCCTTGGGAGGCTATTTCAGCTTCTCTTTGACGTGTAGGTGAGCTCACGGGACTCAAACCGGGAGCGTTGCTAACACTGGCCCTAGCAAGAGCAGTTCTTCGCAGAATCTACCACCGGATCGGTAACGCGACCCACTGAGAAGATCCGGCGAGAAACTCAATGGGCTGTGTCTATGGGTTAATTCATTCGTCGAACCCAAGCGACGGGCTCGACGAGGACAGTGATTGTGGTTTGGAACTCGTATTACCAAGCAATAGGCAAGCTTATCTTGAAAATGTCGTAAACGAGATTCAGGCATCTGTCAAATATCCTGTGTTTTTTTTTTATTGCTTAGACGGTTGGACGAGCTCACAGCCCACCTGGTGTTAAGTGGTTACTGGAGCCCATAGACATCGACAACGTAAATGCGCCACCCACCTTGAGATATAAGTTCTAAGTTCTCAGTATAGTTACAACGGCTACCCTACCCTTCGAACCGAAACGCATTACTGCTTCACGGCAGAAATAGGCAGGGTGGTGGTACGTACCCGTGCGGACTCACAAGAGGTCCTACTACCAGTAATGGTGGGTGCCCGCTACAGGTGAATCCTCGTCGCGACTAGCCGGGGGACGAAGCAATTTCAGTTGTATTTCAAGCACTCCTGTTCCGCCCTGTAATTAAGCAGTGTTCTAGTCCTTACGGACTTACAAAGGTATGGCGTCTTTTAATCTCGCACGCGGCAGTACCATCATGGTATATTTTTGCCGCTAGGCAGTCAGCCATTCCTTCTTTTAAGGATGGTACCGTGCGAGTCTAGTGCGAGTTTTTTTACGTTCTCGATAGCGTAAAAGTTAACTCAAATCTGTGTGGAGTTCGAACAGCTTCCCTTCGTTTGCCGCTAGGGGCGCTGTTCCAACTCAATACAAATTCGAGTTAACTTTTACGCGATCGAAAAGTTAAAAAGCTCGTACTAAACACCCTGTATAGTATACAATTGACAGTTAATATCCACTGTCAATGATGGTCAAACGGTATGTCTAGAAACGATTGCTCACAGACATGGGCCGCTGAGTTTGTCGCCGGATAGTCTCAGTGGGTCGCGTTTCCGATCCGGTGGTAGATTCTGCGAAGCACTGCTCTTACTAGGGCTAGTGTTAGCAAATTCGTCAGCTTAGAGCCTAGTTCGGTGAATCTAGTATAAGCCCTTGAGGTTACTAAAAAAAAAATGATAGAGAAAATATTTTATACTAGCAACCCGCCCTCGCTTTACTTCGGAAACATTAAATTTTATTATTGATAGTTGAGTCCCGTGATGTTACCCGCGGTTATTGTCATAACGCGCCGCCGCGGGGCAAAGTTAGTCTAAAAAAATTAGCCTAATTTACTCCTTATATCATCAGCTACCTGTCAGTGAAAGTCCCGTCAAAATTGGTCCAGTCGTTCCAGAGATTAGCCGGACCTAACAGACAGACAGACAGACAGATAGACAAACAAAATTGTAAAAAATGTTATTTTGGTGTATGTACCGTATATATATTCATATGCATGTAGTAAAAAGCCGTTATTTCAATATTACAAACAGACACTCCAATTTTATTTATATGTATAGATTAGACTAATCTAAGCCGTGAAGTGTCGGTGAGTCTGGACGAATTTCTACTATTGAGTGGACATTAGTATTTTAATACGAATCATACCAACACTTACTGGTACCTACTTCTATCATAGCGGGTAGATAACAGTATACAAGTATTACTTAAAATACACAAATCAAAACAAAAAAGATATTAGTATAACTAATAACTGTAGATTAATTGGTAAGAAAAGCATGAAGTCAATTGTCCAAAAGCAATAAGATGGTACGTGCACTTTCAATGCAAAAGTTCAAAATTGATCATTTGATCCGTTATGGTATGTTTAATGTTAAAACTACTAGACGGTGACGGTGAAAAAATGAAAAATAAATAATAGTTTAAAAAAGACTGAATATTTTTAATTCAAATTTATTTTCTTGTTTTTAGTTGGATTTTCTATGAAAGCGTATTTTGTTAGTTGTTTTTTAAACTATAATATTATTTATTTATACAATGACCGAAACTTTTTCGATTTTCAGGGTGCGGTATAGCAACAAACAAACAGACGGCTCAACGCAGGATTGTTGGAGGTGACGACGCCGGCTTCGGGACGTTTCCCTGGCAGGCCTACATCAGAATTGGATCATCAAGGTATTCAATATATTAAATAATATATTCACAATTGTGTATAGATACATCTAATGCACTGTAAATCATTTTTATAGATGCAATAATACACTTATTCGCATAAATTCATTCGCAGTAACGGAGATTGGCCATTAACACTGTCATTAATATTAATAGATCGCTAACGGCTCTATTTTGTGTTCTCTTAATAAAACAATTGAACGAATTGAGTGAATGATTGATTTTGGGTGATAAATAATGAAACGTTAATTGAAAAAAGGTATAACTAGTGACATCTAGCGGTGTCAATACGCAACATTTTTATTTTTATTTCATAAATTTATACATCTACTGATAATGCTCGCCGCATTCACTGTTATTATCAAAGTCTGAATGTAATTTATAATGCAGTAAATAAAAACAATTATAAATTAGTTAAATTAAAAACAAAATTGTTCGTTATCTGTATACACGATAACTGTCATAATGCTTTGACACATAATGCGTTTTGCGTAGGTTGGCAGCTCTGCAATTCATAGGCATTATAGACGTAAAAGTACCAACATAAAATAACGGAAGAAGGATTGCCTTTATTATGTTCTTTATGGATAAGTCTGTCAAACAGTGGCTAATTTAAGACTCAGTACAAATAAAATCGTTTTGATATCGTATTGTTATTGTCGTATTATTAATGAAGTTTCGAATATTTCACAGTAAAGTATTGAAAATAATTTTAATAGGCAAGAATTCCACATTACCACGACTGCTCTGTCAAGAGCAACCGATTATGATGATGATGACTGAAAATGCCAGATTAAACTTGGGTTTACGGCTCGCGATAACCAAAGTTAACCGCAGACCGAATGATTTATATTATATACTAGCTGACCCGGCAGACTTCGTAGTGCCTCAATCGATAAATAAATGACCTAAGCTTTTGTATAAAATAAACTTAAAACAAACAAAAGGAATCCGTCCGACGGGGGACAAATCAAAGGAAAAACAAAATTGTTATTTTTGTTTAATTCTGAGCATTTTCATATTTATCTACGCTTTAAACCTTATTTGGACTTCCACAAATAATTCAAGACCAAAATTAGCCAAATCGGTCCAGCCGTTCTCGAGTTTTAGCGAGACTAACGAACAGCGGTAGGCAGCGGCTTGGCTCTGCCCCTGGCATTGCTGAAGTCCATGGGCGACGGTAACCACTCACCATCAGGTGGGCCGTATGCTCGTCTGCCTACAAGGGCAATAAAAAAAAAAAAAAAAAACAGCAATTCATTTTTATATATAGAGATATCGAAGAGTGAAAGGTTATTTGGCTTAAGCGACATTTTGACAACTTTACGGAAGAGTAATTTAAAGATTAAAATTCGTAAAAAATATCGTAACAAAAAAACATCTTCAGCTATTTCAATGGAGCAAACATAATTGAAGTTCAATTAAAAGCATCGAGCAAATAAAATATTGTAATGCCGAACCGAAATTATAACGTTATTTAAATTTAAAATAAAATAAGTGGGCGTTTATTTTCTAATTAATAAAATTAATTCGCATTGTGCAATTAACGATGTGATGACGTCACGGAAGAATCAGCCCGAGACATAGTTTAAAATAACGCTTCCAACAGCTAGAGCAGAAAGAATTAATATATTTTAATTAAAAAAATTTCAATATTTTAATATTAATTTTAATATTTTTTATGATTGGCAATACGATTACGCAATGTATGTTGTTCAAGTACATGTCCATTGCGTAGATGAAATGTGAACCCCATAAAATAGTTTTTTTTTCTTACTTAAGCTGAAGGTCTTGAGAGACCAATTCAGCGGTCACGGGGCTCAAACCTGATGTTGTTGCTAACATGAGCAGTGCTAGGCAGAATCTACCACCGGATCGGAAACGCGACCCACTGAGAAGATCCGGCGAGAAACTCAGTGGGCTGTGTTTACGGGTTAATGCGCTCGTCGAGCCCTTCGTCGCAAGCGACGGGTTCGACGAGGACGGTGACCGGTGCTTGTGGTACCTAAAAGCACCGTTAGCTAGAGCAGCACCTCGCTGAACCAGCACCGTTGGACGGTGNGCTAGGCAGAATCTACCACCGGATCGGAAACGCGACCCACTGAGAAGATCCGGCGAGAAACTCAGTGGGCTGTGTTTACGGGTTAATGCGCTCGTCGAGCCCTTCGTCGCAAGCGACGGGTTCGACGAGGACGGTGACCGGTGCTTGTGGTACCTAAAAGCACCGTTAGCTAGAGCAGCACCTCGCTGAACCAGCACCGTTGGACGGTGGACGCTGACATGGTCTTTCTAGACCATCAGCTTAGGTAGGAAAAAAAATACCACCGGTGTCGGAATTGTGACCCACTGAGAAGATCCCGCGAGAAATTCAGTGAGCTGAAAAATATTTATTTATTTATTTAATATATTTTGTACACACAGCTATTAGAAAAAATACGACAGTAAGGATACAGGGTCCAAGGGCACTACTTATTTCATGTTGAAATCTCTTCCAATAGGCCTGCAGAAGGAAAGAAGAATTAGGAACACAAACTTAATATTATAGCATACCACCAAACAAAACAAAATATTATTCATTTTACATAATGAACTTTTCAATAATTCGGTTTTTATGTCACAACACACGGCTTACCTTAAAATTAACACCATACGCTACGGTAGCGCCGCCCTACCGGCCGCTTTTCCACGGACACTGTTCAATACGCGAAGTACTTCCTACTTCCACCCTCCAAACGCAGTGCAACAGGAGTCTCCAACAGAACGCTCCGCTACGCGTCTCTGTCCAGTTCTATTACATGTATATAAATCATTTACTAACAAATAACAATTAATGTTTTCAGATGCAACATGCTTATGTCAATATTCGAGCTTATCGGTTGGAAGCAGTGTTGGATCGAGAGGTAAATGTGCGAAAGGGATGCCTAGAGTTTAATTTGACATCGCGACTGTCTATATTTTTTGTAGTGAAAACTTCTTTAGACCCTCAATGGTTTGGGTAATATAATAAACTCGAAAAATGACACTAGGCCGCGAGTAAAAGAGATAGAATGTGTCTCATGGTTTCACTTTTAATGTTCGTCATCTGTGAGTATGCTACGCGTGTATTTATAAATTAATTTCATAATTACACTTACTAAACAAAAATAAGTTATTCAGCTTACAAACAGACGAGGTAAAAGCACTTTAAAATTTGATTCCGAAACAAAAACATCTTTATAATATATTCGTCTTATTCTATTGTTTAAACTAAGCCTTCAAAAGTTAGTAAAGCAAAATTCACTGGTGGTAGGACCTCTTGTGAGTCCGCACGGGTAGGTACCACCACCCCGCCTATTTCCGCCGTGAAGCAGTAATGCGTTTCGGTTCGAAGGGCGGGGTAGCCGTTGTAACTATACTGAGACCTTACAACTTATATCTCGAGGTGGGTGGCGCATTTACGTTGTAGATGTCTATGGGCTCCAGTAACCACTTAACACCAGGTGGGCTGTGAACTTGTTCGTCCATCAAAGCAATAAATAAAAAAACAATACGATTCACAACGGTACAGAATAGTTAATAGTGTTTAAATTTTTTATCTTTGCCTGATTAATAATCTAATATATAAAATTCTCGTGTCACAGTTTTCGTTGCCATACTCCTCCGAAACGGCTTGACCGATTTTGATGAAATTTTTTGTGCTTATCCGGTATCTATGAGAATCAGCCAACATCTATTTTTTATCCCCCTAAATGTTAGGGGTAGTCCACCCCTAAATTTTACTTTTTATTTTTTAGACAAAATTTTTAATTTCTATTTTTTATGATACAACATACAAAAATACATACAATTCTCAATTTTCACCCTTCTACGATCAACCCTTATTTTTTAATAGCCATTTTAGTAATTTAATCATTTTCTATCCCGCTCGATAACATCAATTATTATCACTTGGTAAATTATTCCCTCCATGTGTCTACCGGTGTCACTTCTCACCCTGTAAACAGCACGGAGTAGGGATGTTACCTCTACAGTTTTCGGCTATTATTAGTGTTTATGCTTCAAGCGTAGTAGTTAAACATTTTTAGTTCATCGCTTTGCATGTCAGATGAAAAATGTACAAAAAATTTCCCTAAAGATTTCACTAACGATACAATCACAAATGTCAACGGATATCCAATATATCGTCGAAGGAATCCATATAATGGCGGACAATCATTTATTAAAAACATCAGCAACACAGACATTGATATTGACAATCGTTAGGTCGTGCCATATTCGCCCCTGCTGAGCAAAACATACAATGCTCATATTAATGTTGAGTTCTGCAGTTCTGTGAAGAGCATCAAATACATTTGCAATTATGTCCATAAAGGCAGTGAGATGGCGGTGCTTAGAGTGGAAAATATGAATGTACACACACAAACATTCGCTTGAGGCCTTGAACAGGACATTGAAAGATATTAAAAACAACGACAAACTATTTGGTGGCACTCGGTTAGTCCTTTCAGGTGACTTCAGACAAACACTTCCCGTCATTCCAAGTTCAACATACGCTGATGAAATCAACGCCTGCTTAAAATCATCGACATTGTGGCGTAATGTTGAAATAGTACAGCTGAAAGTAAATATGCGCGTTCAAATGCTTCAAGATCCATCCGCTGAAACATTCTCAAAACAACGATATCGGCGATGGAAAAGTCACTATAGCTGAAACTGAATACATAAAATTAGCGAATGATTTCTGCACTATCATTGATTCGCAAGATGCTCTCATTGAACAAATATTTCCCGATGTACACACGAATTACATAAATCTCGAGTGGCTTGCAGAAAGAGCAATGTTAGCTGCAAAACATGTGGACGTTGACATTTTAAATCTGAAGATACAACAGTTATTGCCAGGGGACTTGGTATCATATAAATGTATTGATACAGTTTGCGATGACACTGAAGCTGTAAATTTTCCAACAGAGTTTTTGAACTCACTGGATTTGCCAGGCATGCCACCACATAATTTACAATTAAAGGTTGGATCTCCAATTATTTTGCTTCGTAATTTGAACCCGCCACGGCTATGCAACGGTACGCGATTAGACATTAAAAAAATAATGAAAAAAGTTATCGAAGGCACCATTTTCAATGGTAAGTTTCGAGGTGAAAATATATTGATACCACGAATACCTATTATACCCACAGATGTGCCAATTCAATTTAAGCGTATTCAATTTCCGATTAGATTGGCATTTGCAATGACTATTAATAAATCCCAAGGTCAAACAATGTCTGTTTGTGGCTTAAATTAGAGCACACCATATTTTTCACACGGACAATTATGCGTTGCATGCTCTCGAGTGGGTAAACCATCAAGTTTGTTTGTATTAGCTAAAGACGGGCTAACAAAAAATATTGTTCACGCTGCAGCATTAAGAGATTAATATTATGTAATGAATTAATTATATATATAACTATTACTTTTAATAAATTAAAACAATTAATGTTTGGTGTTTTGTTATTTTTAAACAACATTCCCTCATCGTTCACAGCGCTCCAGGCCTTTTTCACTCATATTCCACATCCTTATACACTTCAAAGTAATTTTTTTTCTACACTAGAAATTCTCTAGAAATCTTATATATGGCAAGACAACGTTTGCAGGGTCAGCTAGTCATTTCATATAATTGTAAATAGTTTCTCCACGGTGTTTCCCGAGCGCTATGACTCTCACTCACCATCAGGTGGGCCGTATGCCCGTCTGCCTACAAAGGCAATAAAAAAAATAAAAAAACATGCTTTAACAAAAACCGACTGCAAACAGAAAATAAAAGATATTCCAAAACAAATAAATATAGACTAAAAACAATAATTATCGAAATCGGTTGGCGTGATATTGTGTTATTGAGTTATTATTCATCTACATATTTGTCGCGCACGTACTTAATGCAAATTTAGGACTTATATGGTTTTCTCATGGATACCATTATCAGAACTGGACTAAATTGAAATGGGACCACACGGGAAGCGTCAGTTTTCTAATAAGAAAAGAATCATCAAAATCGATTCATCCAGTCAAAAGTTATGAGGCAGCAAACATAACAAAAAAAAAAAATCAGTCGAATTGAGAACCTCTTCTTTTTTTGAAGTCGGTTAAAGATTGACGATTGAATCATTTCAAACATTGCGGATTGCTTTCTAATTGAGTCGACTATTATCAAAGCCGGCAATGTGACTTTTGGACAATTATTGGTAAATCAGAAAAACGAATTATTGACTTTGTATTCCATTGGCAGTCACAAAACTCTTCGGAACGACATCTTAGATAAATAACAGGTTAAGTATTAACCTTTATTTAATGCAGGTTTTGAACCGTATTCTTTGAAGGAGACGATTATATTCAAATAAATCTGTATTGACATATCAATAAAAATTTTTTGTCCAAATGTACAGATTGCCGCCTTTGATAATAGACGACTCACATAATATATTTAAAACGTGTGTGCAATAGAGAATAATTAATTAAAAATTATTTAATTTGGACCAGTTCCAGATTAAGCCCCTACCTAGGATATCCTTTTACGTCAAGGTCGCTGGAGACATGCATAGACCTGAATGCTTAATGCGAGTTTTATAACGCTCTCGACAGCGTAAAAGTTAAAGCAGGTAACGTAGCGTTTGCCTAAGTTTGCCGCTAGAGGCGCTGTTCCGACTTCATACAAATGAGTCGTCTATTATCAAAGCCGGCAATCTGACTTTTGAACAATATTGGTAAATCAGAAAAACGAATTATTGACTTTGTATTCCATTGGCAGTCACAAAACTCTTCGGAACGACATCTTAGATAAATAACAGGTTAAGTATTAACCTTTATTTAATGCAGGTTTTGAACCGTATTCTTTGAAGGAGACGATTATATTCAAATCAATCTGTATTGATATATCAATAACATTTTTTTGTCCAAATGCACAGATTGCCACCTTTGATAATAGACGACTCAATTGTTGTTCGATCACTCTCCCATCGAAGGCCAAAGAAGTTTCACTTGTAATGAAGTCAGTTGTGATGTTACCAATAGCGTAGTGTAGAGCATGTTAGTGTTTAGAGGTTAACCGGTGTTTACTTCCAAATTGATAGCCATTTGAAGTACATATTATTATGTATATACATACATATATTATATCGAGGGGTGAAATACTATTTGATTCAAGCGACATTTCGCTTTATAAGCGACATTTATATTTGTAACTAGCTGACCCGGCAGACTTCGTAGTGCCTCAATCAATAAATAAAAGACCTAAAGTTTTCTATAATATAAACTTAAAACAAACAAAATGAATCCGTCCGACGGGGGACACATCAAAGGAAAAGCAAAATTTCTATTTTTATATTTAATTTCGACCGTTTTCATATTTATCTACCTTTTAAACCTTCTCTGGACTTCCACAAATAATTCAAGACCAAAATTAGCCAAATCGGTCCGGCCGTTCTCGAGTTTTAGCGAGACTAACGAACAGCAATTCATTTTTATATATATAGATTAAAGATGCGTTTTATTTGGTACTAGTGACCCGCCCTCGCTTCGGTTCCCAAAACATTAAATTTTATTATTGATAGCTGAGTCCCGCGATGTCACCCGCGGTTATTGTCGTACCGCGGTTGACGCCACGGGGTGCTAGTCAAAAAAAGTAGACTAAGCTACTGCTTATATCATCAGCTACTTATCATTGAAAGTCTTGACAAAATCGGTTCAACCGTTCCAGAGATTAGCCGGAACAAACAGACAGACAAACAAAAATTGAAAAAAAAAGTTATTTTAGTGTGTGTAGGTGCCGTATATATATTCATATGCATGTAGTAAAAAGCGGTTATTTAAATATTACAAACAGACACTCCAATTTTATTTACATGTACAGATAAGCATCAACAGTTCGATGTTTTTAATTGAACTTAAATTAAGCTTACTCTATTCAGATAGCCAAAGAATTTTCTTTGTTATGGTATTTCTTCCAATTTTTTTTTTATTGCTTAGATAGGTGGACGAACTCACAGCCCACCTAGTGTTAAGTGGTTACTGGAGCCTATAGACATTTACAACGTAAATGCGCCACCCACCTTGAGATATAAGTTCTAAGGTCTTAGTATAGTTACAACGGCTGCCCCGCCCTTCAAACCGGAACGCATTACTGCTTCACGGCAGAAATAGGCAGGGCGGTGGTACCTACCCGCGCGGACTCACAAGAGGTCCTACCACCAGTAAATTTTATAATTCTCCTGTAATGTTGCTAAAATGTCGCTTAAACCAAAGAGGTTTTCACCCCCTTGATATATATTGTATAGAGTTTAATATTGTACAAAATCGACTCTATATATATATATATATATATTATACACTTTTCGCGTTAAATCTTCGTGTCTGTTTATACATACAACAAACAATATTTCTTTCTATTCCTTCAACTTGTATATTTAATATTTTTCTCATTTTATTTTAAACTTTTTCGCACATTCCTCTTATTCATATTATTCAGATTTGATTAACAAAATTAACATAAATAATTTTTGATCGATCCAGAGAACGGTAAGTTTTATTAACAAAATAATGTTATTTAAGTTTCTTTTTTATTTTATTTTTAGTGCTTAGACGGGTGGACGAGCTCACAGCCCAACTGTGACGTGAAATGGTCACCGTATCCCATAGACATCTAAAACCCAAATGCCACCACCTACCTTGAGATAATAGTTCTAAGGTCTCCGTTTTTACAGTACAACGACTGCCCCACCCTTCAAACCGAAACGCATTACTGCTTCACGGCAGAAATAGGCAGGACGGTGGTACCTACCCGTGCGGACTCACAAGACGTCCTACCACCAGTAAAAAAGGTCTAAAAGGTCTAGAAGAGACAACTTGTGAGGGCCCTACGTACCAGCGAGGTACCCTAGGACTATAACAATAATAACACAAGTTTTGGAGACGTTCGGAAGTCTGGCATGGTCTGGGAGGTCGTCCGGTGTGAGTCGCTCCGTGTTCTTTCATGAAATACCGCGACTCATAAAGACTAAGGTCACCCGTAACATCAGGCCGCTGTGTTTCTCGCCGGATCTTCTCAGCGGGTGGCCATTTCGATCCAGTAGTGAGCGCATTGACGAAGCAGCTTCTCCTCAATTATTAAGTTTATTTTTTATTGCTTAAATGGGTGGACGAGCTCACAGCCCACCTGGTGTTAAGTGGTTACTGGAGCCCATAGACATCTACAACGCAAATGCGCCACCCACCTTGAGATATAAGTTCTAAGATCTGAGTATAGTTACAACGGCTGCCCTAACTGCTTCACGGCAGAAATAGGCAGGAAACGCCCGGGCAGTTGTTAGGCAAATCCCACCACTTCTGGCTGGGCTGGCGCTAAATACTCAAAAAACACTATGACTTACACGACGAAGGAGTAACTAGTAATAATAGAAAGATTATACTCTATTCCAATTACAAAGTCCCATGAGACAGATGTTATTATTATATTATTGTGTGTATGTGTGAATTAATTGTATAATTGAATATACTATTTCGAAAAGGGCACATGTCGCATATTTTGTCAAATACGTTTTTCCATATACATGTAGTTTTGAGGCTTACCTACACCCATTTTATAATAATTCCAGTAATTTTCAATTGCTAATTAACACTAAAATATATCTCAAAAGTTAATATTTTAAATTTTACACTGCTTTAGAAAATAATCAGTTTTTTTTTTCATATCCTGAACATTTTACATTTTCAGAGATGTGCCCTATTAGAAATTGCATATTCAATTATTTACGATTGATTGTGTATTTTAATACGCTTTTATTAGTTTTAGACGTATGTATGTTTGTAATGGAATCTTTGAACATGATTTTGACCCTATTCAAAGCGTCGGATTAACTCGAAATTTGGTATACTTATTAAGGACCGATGACAATTCTATTTAAATAAAAAATGGGAAAAAAATAAAAGATTTGGAATTAAATGAAAAATGAATAATAATTTAAAAAAAAACTAACAAAATACGCTTCTATACATATAGAAAATCCAACTATAAAATAGAAAATAAATTTTAATAAATATGAATTAAAAATAGTGTAAGAAAAAAATATTTTATTGTAAAAAAGTGTGTGGTGCATGGTATCAGTAGTTATAAATATTTTATGAACAGATCTGAGTAGAAGGGTTATTTTGATAATATCCTGAAAAGCACCCCACGCTTTTTAAAATTTATTTTCTATTTTTTTGTTGGATTTTCTCTATAAAAGCGTATTTTGTTAGTTTTTTTAAAGGATTATTTATTTTAAATTATCTTTATGACCATGAACAAAAAAAAAAAAGATTATTACATATTTCAAATTATGCGAAACGTGTAGAGTTACGTTCTACGTGTCAAAAAGGGACTTCGTAATTGTAATAGAGTATAGTAGTAGTGAAGAGATCAAGTTAAGTCCANTGTTGGATTTTCTCTATAAAAGCGTATTTTGTTAGTTTTTTTAAAGGATTATTTATTTTAAATTATCTTTATGACCATGAACAAAAAAAAAAAAGATTATTACATATTTCAAATTATGCGAAACGTGTAGAGTTACGTTCTACGTGTCAAAAAGGGACTTCGTAATTGTAATAGAGTATAGTAGTAGTGAAGAGATCAAGTTAAGTCCAACTTATCTATTCCTACTGCAAAGCCGTCATGCACTCCATAGCGGCCGGCCTTTAGAGAGAGAGAGAAAATACACTTTATTGCACACCAAAACACAATTTACATTAAAGAAACAATCAGAAAAAGCAGATAATTTTTTATAATAGGCGGTCTTATCGCTATACGTCCTTACGGATCCATCAGATCCAATAACCTTTGCACTAGACGCCTTCAGCTCTAGCAATAGGAGCAGGCTTAGGGACTCCGGTAACCATGCTCGTCGAACTCGACAAAGAGTTCGCCGTGCAACCTAACCCATGAATCAGCTCGCTGAGTTTCTCGCCGGATTTTCTCAGCGGGTCGCGATTCCGATCCGGTAGTAGATTCATTCGCGAAGCAGCTGCTCTTGAGCTGTTAGGTCTCCTTCGGAGGCGCTCGGGTAGCTGTTAGCAAATCCCACCCCTCCTGGCTGAACCTTTGCTCGCCCACCTGTCCTGGTGAAACTGGAAAGGCCTCCGGGCCACCAGTAATCCTTCAATCATAAAAAAAAGGTCTTATCGCTAAAAGCGATCTCTTCTAGACAACCGTTTAATTTACAGAAATTCTAGAAAATATAAAAATTTACTGAGATTTAATTTTAAACCTTAATTTTGTTTCTGTACGTCGCTTATCACGGCCGGGCCAGAGTGTCCGACTAAGTTAATCAAAGAAGGTCATAGGAAATACTTACATATACCGTTAAAATAAGCATGTCAAGGAAATACGTGTATATTATATGGAGCAGCACCTTATTGTTATAAGATTGTTATTTTATCGTAACCAAAAAAAAAACTGTTTGGTTATCAAAGAAAAAAGGGTTCCGTCGATAAAAAATAAAGAATAATATTATTTTTGATGGTATCGAAATTTTGTTCAATCTGGTTCTATTTGGCAAGAGTGTCTGAAGCGTTAGCCGGTATATGAGTAGCCGCCCTTTTCATTTATATCAAAAGATGCCGTGATAAACATCCCATGCATATATTATGTATGTTGATATACTAAATTTTTTTTTTTGTACCACTTGGTAGATACCATATTTTTTTAAATACAGCTTCTACCTTGAATTATCTATGGTGCAGAGATTTATCTTGTGTTGATGTGGGCTCCAGCCACCTTTAATACCAGATGACCGGGTTCGTTGGAGGATAAATTCCGACAACGCATTTAAATTAAAAAAGTCACTCATTAACAACGGCAATGACATGGTGACTGCCAAGTCGGATAGCCAAGGGCTCTTTTATAAAGATTATTTTAAAGACGATTTATCTTAGTACTACGAAAAATACGAGGAGGGGATTTCAAATAATAATAAAAAAACAACTTTGAAACGCATTGTGGGTAAATAAAAAGGGTCTATAGTCAGTTGCTGATACACTCTGCTTCGGTGACGTGGTAAAAACAAGGGAAGGCATTATTGAGCTACGGAAAAACGACTATTCCGTATATTTTTCCTGAAAATAATAATTTTGTGGGATCTAATGCTAGTCAATAGTTCAAATAATGCAATATCTGTGAGCACGGAACCCTAGAAAGCGTCTCCGATCTTGGCCCTTTACACGCGAGAGCCCACGCGATGTTAGACGCAATATAACCATTGTTTTGTGTTTCACCAGCATGTCATAATAATCATAATGTTTGTATCTATTAAATTTCTCGTTTGCACGACGTGTGGCCTCGCAAGCTCTGTGGAAATGTTCGGTTTCTTGGGCATTTGATTTCTCTACTATCACGTTTTAGTAGTAGGACCTCTTGTGAGTCCTTAGAACTTATATCTCAAGGTGGGTGGCGCATTTACGTTGTATATGTCTATGGGCTCCAGTAACCACTTAACACCAGGTAGGCTGTGAGCTCGTCCACCCATCTAAGCATTAAAAATATATAAAAAAAAACATTTTATTTCGTTCTTGGCTATATCCAAAACTATGAAATATTTTTGTTGGGTAAATGACCTTAAAGTGCTTCTTCTTTTTGGCCTTATCCCAGATTATAGGAATTTGGCGTGAGGCTTACTACCGGCTGCAACTCTAACGCTTCTTAGGTTTGGATAACCTTGTTGTGCATCTGGCGCTAAATTCCTACCGTAGCTCGTAGGAGCAGTAAATACTGCCACACGGCTTGAGAGTTGGTCAAAGTCTGGCAGCGGTTATGTCTCTGTCAAAACAACTACGTTTGAAAGCTTCGCGGCAGAAATAGACTGGACAGTAAGGCCCGTGCGGTATCCAAAATGTGAGCTTTGCATTGTTATTCCATAATTCCTTCGTCGTGAAGTTGTTCAGTGTAAATTTGCAGAGTAGTTGTTACCTTGAAAAAAATGTCTGCATACGAGATTTTGATTCGGGCATCGTCTCATTGATCGATAAGTAAAACTAGTATAGTGTCTTATAATTTAAAATTCGAATTTCAAGACAAATTCAAGTTCAGCCAAGGGACCATTTCGTTTTCTTATGTATAGAATTATCCGCTTCCTTGCGACGATAATCCTCAACGCTGAGGGTCGAGGCCTCCTCCAATAATTTTCTCCTGAATTATCCTGCGCCTATAGACTTAAGTCTTGATTGATCTGCGATATTCTATGGTCCGTTGCAAATCGGAAACTTCAAGCAACCTTTTCAATTCCAGATGTGGCGGTTCTTTGATTTCACGTCGTCACGTCGTGACGGCTGGTCACTGTGTGGCCAGAGCCCAGCCCCGCCACGTGAGGGTCACACTTGGAGACTACGTCATAAACTCAGCGTCGGAACCCTTCCCCGCCTACACGTTCGGAGTGCGGGCCATAAAAGTGCACCCGCTCTTCAAGTTCACACCGCAAGCCGACAGATTCGACGTGGCGGTTCTGACCCTGGACAGAAACGTGCAGTACATGCCCCATATATGTAAGTACTAATTGTTATCTCACTTCAACAAACATACGAACTTGGCATCACTACATAGTATAAAACAAAGTCGCTTTCTCTGTCCCTATGTATGCTTAAATCTTTAAAACTACGCAACGGATTTTGATGCGGTTTTTTTTAATAGATAGAGTGATTGAAGAGGAAGGTTTATATGTATAATAACATCCATTAAATCGTTGAGAAATCAATAACAAATTACTGTTTCCGAAGCGAAGCGAGGGCGGGTTGCTAGTAAATACATAAATCGATCGCATTTATCCTTAATCTTAAGATCCATCAGCTACTTCGCCTTGAACGAATAAAATGTGATATGCCTTCTCATTTTGGCATTTGAATATCTAAATTTTAGGAGCGATTTTTTATAATAATACAATGGGAATCGTAAAATCAAAGACGGATTAAGTAAAAGAATCATCGAAAGATGAAACGGGAAAAGCTCCCTGCATTTGGCGTGTTGCAGTGGATATTCCACTGTTGATATAATCCGAGGAGGGTTACAACTTAAGCCATTTTGAATACAGCAGAGTGAGAGAACACGTCGCACCAACCCCACAAGTTGTGGTATAAGAGAAAGAAGAAGAAGAAATCTTCAGAGATCATGGAGCTTTTGACAAAACAGAGGACGCGGCTCCGTTGAACAAGAACATGATTGCAGACGAAGAAGCCTTAACTGTATCCAGGGCCCAGTCTGCCCCTGACTCGTGTAGCGAAATTGATGTCCTCTCTTTCTCTCTCTTCCGAGATGGCGGTGGTCAGTTTTCCCTAATTTTCTCCTCCACTTCGCTCTATCTTCGATAACACCGCCAGAAACATTACGTTCCCTCTTATCCTTCACCACTACATCTTTCCACTTCGTCTTGAGTCTTCCGCTAGGTTTTGGACTGGGGAGGTCAAGCCGCATTGCCGATTTTCCGACGTAGTCTGGTGGCTTCCTTTTTACCTGACCATACCATCTCAGCCGACTCTCCTGCCTCTTCTCGGCCATGTCACGAGGCTCCCTCGGCACTTACTCATTGCGGATTTACGAGTTTGGTTACGTCCCAAATCCCCTCAGTATCTTAATTTTAGCCACTTGTATGATATGCACGTTCTTTTGAGTTGCAGCAACAGCTGTTTATATTTACATAATCCGCTGGTTTAAATCATTGTTGGTAATAAGTATGACAGTCATGCGAGATTGCGCAACCGTGTCACACTTAACATTCGTGATTATTCCATACCGTGCTCATTGCAATAGCGTTCGTTAATTAGCCCGCATCTTTAAAATGCTGTTTATTTTATAATAATATTAACATTCCTTGTTGTTTGTTTGTCGTCATTGTATGTGGTTTTGTAATTGACCCACGGCTATTAAAATTTTCTTTTTTTATTGTCTTTGTAGGCAGAGTTTAGGGTCTGTCGCACTTGGACTTAAGCAGTACCAGGGATTCAGCCAAGCCGCTGCTTGTTGCTTAGGGTCCACTTCAAACCTCTTTTGAAGAAGGGAATGTCATAGCGCTCGGGGAATAGCGAAGTGGAGAGTTCATTCCAGATACGCATAGTACATAGCCCAGAAATTATGTGGAAACATCTGTCGATGAACGCGGTGATTCCGAATAGTATGGATGATCTTTGTTGCGGTGGTGGATGGCGGGATAGTAACGGCACTTGGGAGATATATTGTGCTGAAGGCCTTTGAAATAGAAGATGACTGCAAGAAGACTTTGAAAACACGTTTCGATATGTTTGAAACCACGCTTCGATATGCTCTTCTCTCTTCTCAATCTTTTCCATCCAAAGGCCGCAGGAATCAGTTTCATTTATATGTATAAGTCCCAATAGGACTTTGGATCATCATCATCAGCCTATAGCAGTCCACTGCTGGACATAGGCCTCTTTAATTGTTCGCCACTGAGCACGATCCTCGGCTTCTCTCATCCAGTTCCTGCCAGCCAAAAATTATTGATATATAAATTAGATAAATTAGGAAAACGATTTTTTATTCTAATCCAATTATTTATGAATGACGTGATCAAAATGTATTATCCGTCACATAAAACAACTTTGCTCTTTTCAGCCCCAATCTGTCTTCCGGAACGAGGATCAGATTTCCTCGGCCAGTACGGCTGGGCAGCAGGCTGGGGTGCCCTCAGCCCTGGCTCCAGGCTCAGGCCTCGGACGCTCCAGGCCGTTGATGTACCGGTTTTGGACAATAGAGTCTGCGAGAGATGGCACAGAGCTAATGGTGAGCTTGTTTTTATTTTAAAGTTTCTCTAACACTTTTGTTTGCTTATATGTACGGATAGTTCAACATTATCTGGTTATTGGATCCTACAGTGAAAACGGTCTGTCTGTTTATTTATAAGGCAGTACGGGACCGGGTTGAATGCCATCACATACTTTGAAATACGATGTCAAATTCTGATTTAGACTAGGAATACCAGGACCAGGAATAGACCCACCTGTACGGACTTACAATACTCCCGGCCACCAATAAATCCAGATCCTATTTACCTCCTCAAATTTTAATTACTCCTCCTTTAATTACTGGTAATCTAGCCCTCGGCTATTCTGATTTCGCTGAACGTGTAGGCGAGCTCCACGGGGCTTAAGCCTGGTAGACTTGCTTAGATTGGAATTGTGACCCATTGAGACCCGGCGAGAAACTCAGTGGGATATATTTGTGGGTCAAGTTGCGCGTGTCTTTGTCGCATTCGATGAGTTTGACGAGAACGGTGACCGGTGCTTGGAGTGTTTAGGAGCATTGGTAGTGGATCGGAAGGATTTGAAATGACGTGCTAAGGGTGACAGTGACTACTAAGCTAATTACTAGGCGACTTCGATGAGAGGGTTGTCGTGTCGCGACGCTTGAAGAATCCAGTTTGTGGTCATAACAGACTTGTAACTACGAGACGGCTGTTTTAATTCTCGTGCCCAGTCGCCTTAAGACACCCGGGTGAGGAAATGGGGGCGGGGTGCTGCTTTAAGCCGACCATTTGATGTATTAATGAAATTTTGAATAGTTTATATTGAGAATGCATTTGTATTTGAGTGCCGGATGCGCTTCTCCTAACCCAAACAAACGACTCAAACACATTTTTAATGAAATATTATCTTAAGTATAATATTAAATCGTCAAAAAAACACCAATCACAAAATGTGTATTATTAATGCTATATATAATGTTAGATTTTCGTAAGTTTAGCCCCAAATGACGTCATATGTGACAAAGCTCCTTCAGACGAGCTATGTAATGTTTGTTTAATTTTCATTTAAATTTCCGTTCTGTTACCAGGTATAAACGTAGTGATATACCCGGAGATGCTCTGCGCCGGTTACCGGGGGGGAGGCAAGGACAGCTGTCAGGGGGACAGCGGGGGGCCGCTGATGCTGGAACGCGGGGGACGCTGGTACCTCATCGGGGTTGTGTCCGCGGGCTACTCGTGCGCCAGTCGGGGTCAGCCCGGGATCTACCATCGGGTCGCACATACCGTCGACTGGATCTCACACGCCACTACCTTATCATAGCAGTCTATATGCAAAGACCCCTCAAACTTTTAAAATACGTTGCCCAAAATCATTCTATGTTTCTTTTCGACTTCACACATCTGAGGTATGTGTGAGAGAGATAGAAAACATGTTCTGGATGACCGGCAACTAATGGAATGTATAGAAAAACGTACTTCAAGTTTTGTATTCGAATCTTCCGTCCCGTTTTCGCCTATCGAGTTTTCATAACGAGTGAACGAGACAAAGCTTAAGGATTAGACGCGCACATCGAGTATTAAGTGCTATTATTTATAACAGTCGAATTTTGGATACTCGTGACGCGTGAAATTAAGAAGGCGTGTTCTGTCTCTTTCGCACGCATTTGCAGAGTACCGTGCATGAAAGGGACAGAACGAGGCGTAGCTCTCGCGTTCTGTGTTACATTTGAGTCAGTAGAGTTCCACTCAAAGGAACATTCCAGACTTTTATTGTTTATCAAAAAGTTTACTAACAATTAACTAGCATGTCCGTTGCTGGCCTCACGGCTTTTGAGCTTACAATTTATTTATTTATTTAATCGATGTACCATCTGGCCTAAAGTGGTATCTTGGGCCCATAGACATCACCACGATAATGCGACTTGAGGTCGAAAGTACAATAGCATTGTATTATTACTTAATCCTTTAAACTACAAATAGGCAGCACGGTGGTACTCAGACGTGGTACCCCACAATACCACCAGCGTAAAGTCTATCGAGAGATAAATTGAATAACGAACACTCTATAAAAACTAAAGTACCCTCATATTTTGTAAATAGTTCATACGTACATTTGTGAATACACATAACATTATTTATAAGCTTTTACCAATAAAATAAAAAAAAAATGTAAATAAATTAATTATTTAAACAACAAAAAAAAAAGCTCGTAATTAATTTAAGAATTCTAATTTATTACCCCCCGTTTTTTTTTATTCGTATTTTTATAATTAAATTTAAGTACTTGAAATTTTTATTTTAATAAATTCATATTTATTGTTTTATAGAATTGTTTTATTTTTACACCCGTCAGTTGAAGACCGCGTTAATAGCGTCACGACTCGAACGCGCATTGTATTACAAATAAAATGTACAGCTAACCGACACGAATGACCCACTTACTGGTGATAGGACCTCTTGTGAGTCCGCACCGGTAGGTACCATCACCCCGCCTATTTCTGCCGTGAAGCAGTAATGCGTTTCGGTTTGAAGGGTGGGGCAGCCGTTGTAACTATACTGAGACCTTAGAACTTATATCTCAAGGTGAATGGCGCATTTACATTGTAGATGTCTATGGGCTTCAGTAACCACTTAACACCAAGTGGGCTGTGAGCTCGTCCACACATTTAAGTAATAAAAAAAAAACAGCTCCCGCTGTATTCTCGAACTGCAGACAAATTATCTGTCTCGCTCACACACGCACCGTCGAACGCATGCTATCCCCTTCCCTATTCGGAAACATTTGGATATTCTCAAAGCGTGACGTTTCAGAGTCTGTGATCAATTAGTTTTCCATTGCTGATTCTGATAAAAGCACTGGTTACCGAAGACCATGGACATCACAAAGTTTACTTTACGACATGAGTCAAACTTGCAGCCTATTGATAACAATCTTAATCATACTTTAAACCAAAATGCAAGATGTAAGAGACCAATTTCTGGGACCGAACCCTATGGGCTCTCACAGATACATACCATACAGTACATACATACATACCAGAAATCGGTTTAGCTCTGAAGCGTCGTTGAACTAATGGGTATGGCTTGGTGTTCTCGTCGTCATCATCATTATCATCAGCCCATAGACGTCCACTGCTGAATATAGGCGCCCCAAAGACCCCACATTCACGCAACATTCGCGCAATCTTCAACAATTTCAGGTATATGTGACTATGATGGAAATTAAATCATCATAAAATCATCTGGAGAAGGTTTTTTTTTATTGCTTAGATGGATGAACGAGCTCACAGCCCACCTGGTGTTAGGTGGTTAATGGAACCCATAAACATCCACAACGTAAATGCGCCACCCACCTTGGATATAAGTTCTAAGATCTCAAGTATAGTTACAACGGCTGCCCCACCCTTCAAACCGAAACGCATTACTGCTTCACGTCAGAAATAGGCAGAGTGCTGGTACCCAACCGCGCGGACACATAAGATCCTACCACCAGTAATTATGCAAATTATAATTTTGCGGGTTTGATTTTTATTACACGATGTTATTCCTTCACCGTGGAAGTCAATCGTGAACATTTGTTGAGTACGTATTTCATTAGAAAAATTGGTACCCGCCTGAGATTCGAACACCGGTGCATCGCTCAAAACTGACAACCGGTCGTCTTATTCGTTAGGCCACGACGACTTCGGAAAGTCGTAACTTACTAACTAACTTAACTGTAAAAAATACATCCAGTGTTTCATTGTCAGTGTTNCATTAAAGTATAAATTCTACAAATAAATAATACTCAACAATATTTAAAATAAAATGAGCCAAGAACGTTTATCGATAAAACCTGATAACATTGAAATCTTTTGTACAGCACTAAAGCCGCCATGTTTTGTGGCCAGATGACGTCACAGTGGCACGAAATTTTGGTTGACGTTTCATTTCCATAGGTTTCCTACTTCATTGGGATATTCTCAAAGCGTGACGTTTCAGAGTCTGTGATCAATTCGTTTTCCATTGCTGATTCTGATAAAAGCACTGGTTACCGGAGACCATGGACATCGCAACGTTGTAGCCGGTTTGTGACATGAGTCAAACTTGCAGCCTATTAATAACAAACTTAAACATATTTTAAACCAAAAGGCAAAATTATATTAGTCCGCACTAGTTCGATGAATCTAGAATAACCCTTGGAGGTTACTAGAATATGTAGGCAAAATTATTAGTGTTTTTGAAAGATTATGACGAATATATAATTTATGAAAAAAATTCGTAACAAACTTTAATTTTAAAATAGACAAGCTTAAAAGATACACGGATATAGAATAAATGACGAATATAAATGTGTTCAAAATTTTTATTATCTCTCAATAACACGACCAATCTAAGCTTTCAAATAAATTAAATAAAAGGTAAAGAGACATTTTAATTCAATTCTTAATTTAAATTGTAACGGTCGCTTAAAAACGTTTTCTGATTGCTTGATTCACCAGCCAATCGGAATCCGGTATCGGGCAACCATCTTGTTTAATATCTTGTACAGCGGCCGGTAGTATCGTTTCAGAGCTGCTCCAGAGATGTCGTCTATCCCCGTCGCAGCCTTCAAGATGACACGCCAGTGTTTTGAGTGACCAGGTTTCATTATTTCTCTAAAATGACGGAGATAACGTTTAAATTAGCAAGTTTTGTTTTTTAATGGTTATCAGAGCCCATAGACATCGGTAACGTAAATGCCGCCGCCGACCATGAGTTCTAAAAGCCAGTTTTATAGGAACGCATTACTGCTTTACGGTAGAATTAGGCAGGCTGGTGGCTAACTGTGGGACCCCAAAGCTAGCCCTACTATTTGCCGAAAATATATGGTGGAAAATTTTCGTCGAACTGTTTTCCCTGGTGAAGGGATATGATATGAGCTTGGGGTCGTGACACTCGCTGTTTCTGCAGTAAAGCAAGTTTTCGTTCTCGTTTCGTGGGTGGCCACTTTTCAAATTCACGTAAACGGATAACTCATGATCTTCCAAGCCCACTGAGTTTCTCGCCGGATCTTCTCAGTGGGACGCATTTTCGAGCCGGCAGTAGGTTCTGCGAAGCACTGCTCTAGCTGCTGCTAGAGCTAGTGTTAGTAGCGTCCTTAGGTTACAGAGCACATAGGTAAGACAAAAAAGGTATTAGGGCCCCTAACGGACAGAAGGTGAAGCAAAATTAAACTATGAGACCAGACTAAAGAAGACGATTGTGCACACGAAAACTGTACAGTATTCGCATGTCGAAAATAATATAAGGGCCATTGAAAGTAAATTACGCTATATTACACACTATAAAAGTAGTCTTAATTAGACTGAAAAATCTTAAATGAAATCTCTTTAATTAATTGATTTGCTTCGGTTCAAAACTTTTTTTTTTTCGAATAAGCTTCGGATTGAATTTGGGCAAACGTCCCGATTACGGCTTCTTTTTGTTTTACTACCCTAGTCATTATCGAAGGCCCGGTCACCGTCCTCGTCGAACCCGTCGCTTGCGAAGAAGGGCTCGACGAGTAAATTAACCCACAGACACAGCCCACTGAGTTTCTCGCCGGATCTTCTCAGTGGGTCGCGTTTCCGATCCGGTGGTAGATTCTGCGAAGCACTGCTCTTGCTAGGGCCAGTGTTAGCATCACTCCGGTTTGAGCCCCGTGAGCTCACCTACTAGTTAAGGTCCCGCTGAAATAGCGTCTCAAGGCTATCAGCGTAGGTAGGAAAAAAATATCGAAGGTTTCAGGAAACTTACTGTAATATCCTGCCAATGGTCTTCGATCCGTAAATGTCGCAGCGGTCCATTCTGATGGTGCCAGGTAGGGGCTCGTCGACATTACGCCGACCGAAGACTGCCGCTTTGCACAGCGTCTCATAAACTTGGTGCTGGAGGAAGCTGCTCAAGAAGTATCTGTGGCGAAAGTATTGAATTGGGGTATTAGTATGTGATTCACGCAAAAAGTTATCGCGGCTTTAATGATAAGACGCCCGGTGCACCCGTGTCGATCGATGCGACTGTGTCAGTGTTCGAATCCCGGTGGCAGGTGAATTTTTTTCTAATTAAAAACGAACTTTACACGCGTTGACTAGTGACTTTCGTGAGGAAATCGTGTAAAAAAACACATAGTTTTACATTTGCGTATGAAGGTTTTGTTCATCGGCTTAGTTCGGCTGGACTTATTCACGGAACTCATATCTTCTATCATGAAGAGTAACATAAGCTACTTTGGTTTTCAAAACCGAAACAAGGTTTTGCCCAAAATTAGTCAATATATAATGTAAGCCAAATAGGTTGTGACCAAAATCCTATTGTAATAGGGACTCAGTAATATCAGAAGAGGTCACAACAAAGTGTGACCGGTCTTATCTAACTACAAATCTTTTATGTATATATATTTCTTCTGTGCGTGTGTTTATCACTGAACTCCCCCTAAGCGGCTGGACGGATTTGAATGATTTTTTTGGTATGCGTTTGGGTGGCACTCTGGATGGATTAGATTAATTCATTCAAATCAGCCCGGCAGAGGGCTCTGCAGTCGGTATCTAGGTTATTTATCTTTCCTAGAAATAATATGGCAAAACAAGGTTTTTTTTTTTTATTGCACTTGTAGGCAGACGAGCATACGGCCCACCTGATGGTGAGTGGTTATCGTCGCCCATGGACTTCAGCAATGCCAGGGGCAGAGCCAAGCCGCTGCCTACCGCTTAATACTCTCCACAAGCCTCGTTTGAAGAAGGACATGTCATAGCGCTCGGGAAACACCGTTTGCCGGGTCAACTAGTATAAATATTAAATTTCTAGCGAATATTTCTTCATTTTACTCACCGTGCATAAGGAGTGTTGTCTGGCACATGAAATTTAGCTCCGGCGTCAAAATAGTCTTCGCCTCTATAAACTGGTGGAACGATTCCTTGCAATTCCAAGGCCATGTCCCAAAAATCTCCATTCAAATTGCTCAGACCATTCTCAAAATACTTCCATCGATATTCCTCCAAAACCAATGCGAACGCTATTTGCGGGATTTTAATAAGGGCTTGTTTGAACAGAAGTACATCGTCTAGTCCGAGTTTGTTATCAAAACTTCTAGTATTATTTGTTTTGGAATTGTAATCAACATTATTATTAGCATTTTCAGTTCTAGCAGTATCATTGGTAAGCCCTTTTGTTTTGGTTCCGTGATTTTTTATCTCATCAATGTTCTCTTCGATGTCGTGACGTTCATTGACATTGTCGTTGTCTTCTCTTGTGCTGTGTCCGTTGGAATAAAGCTCAAGGTCCGTAATGAGACCAAGCCTGTGCAGATGTTGCGGTGTAAACGC
Organism: Bombyx mandarina; assembly: GCF_003987935.1. Next base: position 1,939,525 of record NW_021011502.1, read on the forward strand.
ACCAAGCATTATAGAGTCTCCTATTGTCTCGTGCAGCGCTGTATTAGCTTGCTGTGGATCGAAATCCATTACCATAAAATACTGAACTGTATCTGGCGTATGTATGCGTTTTTTATAAACTTCACATTTCGTCATTTTAAAGTATTAAATGAATTTGCTTTAGAATCATAAAACTAAAGGGAAAAGGTTGTTGTTAATTACTAATTAATTCTACCATTGACGATAGAATATTTATTAACTACAAATTTTAGTAATTCTGTTTTCTATGTACTTTCTTATGACGTCAACAAAGACAACGGCCGAGGCTCTTAATGACAAGTTTCGATCAGGTTTGAATGTGTGAGTGGGGGATTATTTTACCTAATACCGCTTTTCATACGCATTGCGAGTATATTTCCTAACCGATTTCTCCAACTAATTCACATTCCATGCTCTTGACATTCGGTATATTAGCAATCAGTATACTTACCCATTTTTGATGGATATACGATATTAACAAAATAACCTCACCAAATTGTGTGATATTTATTCATTGGGGCCTATAGAAAAAGTTATTATCGTTTCCAAATATAAAAGGAAGATCCTTCAATAACATGAGTCTTTGCTTTGGATAACGGTCAGAGCTTTCATTTATGCAATATAAGTTCAATGAGAACTTTTCCCAAGCGAGACTAAGTACTATAAGCTTGTGGGCAGAGCAATCCGTTTAATGGCGAGTAATCTCAGTGATGGACTTCGGAAATAACAGAAGCAGGACTGCCTAATCAATGACAGATGCTTTAGGACTTTCTTCATCATTTACTTCGTAAAACACTTACTCTGAATATAGCAGGCTGGTCTTCGTATGCCATATAATATTGTATGTGGCCAAGTTCATGATGTAGTACATAAAGATCTTCCTTTGTAGTTCCAGAGCAATAGAGCAGTCTAAAATGGGATTTGTATGATTAATTTCCTGGTGGATAGCTAATACATGTACCTAGTACCCAGTGGGTGTTACTTTATTAGTTGCATAAACTGGTGAATGACAGGCTCATTTGATACTAAGCGCTAATTGGAACCTATAGACGTCACAGCATGAATGCGACATTTCACCTTATACAATGAGGCCTTGAAGTTTTGTATAGTCTAGGCCTTTCTTCTTTCAAATTGCAATACGTGACTGTTTCGTGACAAAAAAGGCAGGATGAAGGTAGGTGCACATTTAAAGTAGGTCCAACCAGCAGTAAAGAAGGAACTTATTGAAGCCAATCTGAATAATTCTGTATGGTATGTCTTTCGGTTTGAAGGAGATTCCATTTTAGATAGTTTTATCTAATTTTTCCCACATTGACTTAGGCCGTGAAAGTGTTTATGTAACTTCTGACCTGAAATCGCCATCTTTAAACATGTCGGCTGCGGCGCCATGACAACGCGCGTGTGCGTGTTTTTCCCGCGTCAAAACCGATTCGCGCCAAAACGCATCCGTCATTGGTGGCAGCCCAAGCGATTGGTAAAAGTCTTCAGCCCTTTTTGCCTGAAATTTAATTAAGAAACAAGGAATTTTCAGAGTCAACTAATTCCACTAAGTCGTAATGATATTTGTACTACACTTTTAAAAAAAATGTTAAAAAACCGGTTTTAATTTAGGACAGAACTAAAAAGCCAAGCAACTAAAAAGCACGTTTCCAGAATTGACGAGCGACTGAAGAGCTATCCTGCCGGGACCCGTGCTTTCTGGTCGCTAGCTAAGGTTGCAGAAGGTAACTTCTGCAGGTCTAGCCTCCCACTACTACGCAAGTCCGATGACAGTCTGACCCATAGTGCAAAAGAGAAGGCTGACCTTCTGGTCGAAATCTTTGCCCAAACTCGACTATGCATAACGGGGGTGCCACACCACTGAACATCCCCCAGTGTGATAGCTCTTTGCTGGAGGTCTGCTATACACAGTGTGTCGACATTTCGAGCGATGTCCAGTTTCGGAGTTATTTGGAGGGCCAAGCCAAGTTGCCGACAAAAATACGGGGAGTCCTCAACAGAGCGAAGCGGTATTTCATGCCTGGACAAAGAATTTTGCTTTACAAAGCACAGGTCGCGTCTCGCGTGAAGTACTGCTCCCACCTCTGGGGCGGTACTCCCAAATACCAGTTACTCCCATTTGACTCCATAGAGAAGAGAACCGTTCGGATTGTCGATAATCCCATTCTCACGGATCGTTTGGAACCTCTGGATTTGCGGAGGGACTTCAGTTCCCTCTGTATTTTGTACCGTTTGTTCTATGGAGAATGCTCTGAGGAATTGTTTGAGATGATACCATCATCTCGTTTTTACCATCGCACCGCCCGCCACCGGAGTAGAGTTCATCCACAGTGCGTTTCCAGAGATCTTTTTTCCACGTACTATCCGACTTTGGAATGAGTTCCCCTTCACAATGTTTCCCGAGCGCTAGGATATATCGTTCTGCAAACGAGGCTTGTGGAGAGTATTATACTGTAGGTAGTGCCTTGGCTCTGCCCCTGGCATTGTTGACGTCCATGGGCGACGGTAACCACTCATCATCAGGTGTGCCGTATACTTGTCTGCCTACAAAGGCAATAAAAAAAAGGTATTGTGTTAATCAGCTTCTAGTTTTTATCCTCACCATATGCAGAACGGTCCAGTTAGATCTTCGTATGCGTTCGTCTAAATTCAAAGTGTTTTTTATTATTAGATCCGTTAAAGGCTCCCAATTCTGTGACCAGAGATTTCCTGTAATTGAATTAATTTAAATCTTAGTCAATCCAAAGTTTAAGTGGTTATACCTTTTGTTTCTTTATTTAATGTTTTTTAAAATTATTTTTTTGGATAATAGAACGAATATAGGAACGGAATTTTTCTTGGAAGTTATCGTTGATCTATTGCCCTTTTGTTAATGTTATTTCAATCCTAACTACTCTCTCTTGAGTGGCCACTCTTTTATTACTACTAATACAACTAGATGAAACCCTTTTTAGAGACTAAAACCATTGATTGGCATCAAAAGCACTATAATATTTACGAGATCGCACTATTTTAATGGACTTAATTAAAATTTATCAATCATGGAAGAACTAGGCATCTCCTTAAGACTCTCCACCATTTGCCTACGTAGGATTTTAGAGTTTTTCGGTCACGTTGTGAGGAAAAAAGGGTGACTATCTCGAAAGACTTCTCATCAACGGCAAAGTGGAAGGAAAGAGGCCTAGGAGGCGTAGTCCCATGCGCTGGTCCGATCAGATTAAGACGACTTTGGAATCCAGCATCAATGTCGCTATCCACTGCGTGGAGGACAGAAGTGAATGGAGGAACATAGTCCTAACAATAGTGCTCAGTAAAGGTCACGACCCTCAGAACTGAGGAATACGACGCACGGAGGAGGAATTAAAATTTCACCCCTATACTAATTTCCGATGAGACATGACATAAAAAAATGCGTAACAGGCATTTTTTATACAGGAGGGAGCAGAAAAGGACGCTCTTAATTAATTGCAAATATCATAAGAAGATACATCCATTGCAAATAGTATAAGCAGATAAAATGCAGGCCTGTATAGGTTATGTTTCCTAATAAGTTTCATCTCAATTCCCAGAATGTAATGTAACAATGCCCGTAAATAATGATCATTATCATCAGCCCACAGTTGTCCTGATCCCGGTATTTATTTCTCCTAAGCCATTTCTTGCCGACCACCCTTCGAAGGTCATCGCACCAGTTAGCCGAGGTACGACCTTTGTTGCCAACGCGCGGTTTCCACTTGGAAACACGTCTGCTTCAGTGATCGCCAGTTTTACGGCCTGTCCAACTCACTACCACTTCAGCTTGCGTACTCTATGATCTATATGGATGACTTCAATCCTCCGTCGACTAACCTCATTCCTGATTCTCATTCAGACAAGCTCTTAAATAATACGTACCCAATAAATGAGCCGGTATTGGCCCGGTCTCTTCTACAATTGCCCCGTAATGTCTTCTAAGGAAGAACCTCGTGATGCCATGCAGCACCCTGTATAAAGGTCTTATGCTTTTGTATAGGCGACGACAAAAACTTTTTAAATTTGGAATTTCTTGTTCCTCTCTCCAGGACTCGCCGATGTCTTTATACCCTGAAACGTCATGCATACGGGCATTTAAATAAAACTAGTACTCCCCCTGTAGTCGAAATTCGACTATAATTAATTGAAATTATAAGTTTGTACACTATTATGATTCTACTGTCAAAGATATTATACTTCTATAATCACAGATTTTGCCAAGACTACACTTTAGACAAATATTAATAAACAATATTTTTATTATAAACAAACAATATTTAATCTATTTTCAATTTGACCACAGACTATAAGCAATAAGAAAAGTCTGACAATAAACAAATAGTATGCATGCGTGTGCGTGTCAAATACATGGTAGTGTGTGTAATGTTTTTTCTTATTGATTTAATGTATTCCTTATGCATAGTTTACAAAAATTTTAACATTCTGCACTCCCTCTCTATATTCTCTATAAGTGTGGGAAATTTCATACTCCTCCGTCTGCGCAATTTTCGTAAAAAGGGGTACAAAGTTTTTTATTTATTATGATTGAATTATTACTGGTGGCCCGGAGGCCTTTCCAGTTTCACCAGGACAGGTGGGCGAGCAAAGGCTCAGCCAGAAGGGGTGGGATTTGCTAACAGCTACTTGAGCGCCTCCGAAGGAGACCTAACAACTCAAGAGCAGCTGCTTCGCGAATGAATCTACTACCGGATCGGAATCGCGACCCGCTGAGAAGATCCGGCGAGAAACTCTGCGAGCTGATTCATGGGTTAGGTTGCACGGCGAACTCTTTGTCGAGTTCGACGAGTACGGTTACCAGGGTCCCTAAGCCTGCTCCTAGTGCTAGAGCTGAAGGCGTCTAATGCAAAGGTTATTGGATCTGATGGATCCGTAAGGACGTGTACAAAGTTTTTGCTTCACGTATTAATATATAGATATTAACAATGTATGTATCGTATGTACAAAGTGTAGCTTGAGTTTTCATAGAAATGAGCGAAATTCTGGGCATAATGGCAAATTTATTGTAGGCGCATTTATTAGTGAAATGTTCTTAACGTGTTTTAATCTAAAGGTATTTACTTGATTCATCTATATCTATACTAATATTATAAAGAGGAAAGATTTGTTTGTTTGTTTGTTTCGAATAGGCTCCGAAACTACTGGACCGATTTGAAAAATTCTTTTTCCATTAGAAGCCGACATTGTCCCTGATGAACATAGGCTACTTTTTTTTTTTTTTTTTTTTTTTTTTTTTTTTTTGTAATTTATTTTTTTGGTTTCATGTGTGTTTTAATGTTTCCGAAGCGAAGCGAGGGCGGGTCGCTAGTATTAATTATTTTCTTAGGGATGAATGATTACAAAGTAAACTAGATTGAATGTTAACAATAATTTTTTTTTATAAAATTGCTCCAAATGAAAAGGCACCAGCTTATAAATAAAAAAATAATTTCGAATCAGTTTTAGAATAGATCTATAACGTAACTTACAGACATAAAAAAGATTCAATTGAATTTATAACCACCTCAATTTTTTTTATTGATTGGCCGTCCGAAGACCTTTCCGGCTTCACCAGAACAGTCAGGTGAACTCAATGGCTCAGTCCTGAGGGGATGGTTCGCTAATTGCTGCCCGAGCACCTTTGGAGAAGGCCTAACAGCTCAAGAGTAGCTGCGAATGCATCTACCGTCGGATCGGAATTACCGCTTACTGAGAATATCCGGCGAGAAACTCACCGGATTGTATCTATGGGTTAAGTCTCACATCGAGCTCTTCTATCTTCTTACCTACGCTACCAATAGCGCTTAAAAGTCGTGAGATTAGATCAGGAGGAACCGTTAAGATGTCTCAGCGGTCCGAAATGTTTGCAATCCAAGACGTAGCGTAATATAATCCCTTACCGTTCCTTCTGGCAGCTGCATTTTCAATTTCAACCAGTTCTTTATAAGGCGCCCCCATTGTCCGACACACCGCCTCCCGCCAAGCCATCCAAGTCCATTTCAAAACACGTTCATTCCTTGATGTACTCATTAATTTGTCAAAATCATCTTCTCCTTTAAAGCACAAAACATCGGTGCCTCCAGGGTTTTCGGTAGCTGCTATTTCAATAGCCAATTGCACTGCTGTATCATCTTCTGTTGCACTTGTTCTTTTAACTCCATTAATATAATCGTTTACAGCTTGTTCAGCGTCTTGTGTGTTGTTAATTAATATGTTTTTCGGATTCGGTATACATATTACGGCTTCCGTATACCTTGATTGTAGTTTTTCGTATAAGTAGCTTGTTCGTCTAAAAAAAAAAGTTTTTTTTTATTGCTTAGATAGGACGAGTTCACAGCCCATTTGGTGTTAAGTGGTTACTGGAGCCCATAGACATTTACAACGCAAATGCGCCACATACCTTGAGATATAAGTTCTAAGGTCTCAGTATAGTTACAACGGCTGCCCCACCCTTCAAGCCGAAACGCATTACTGCTTCACGGCAGAAATAGGCGGGGTGGTGGTACCTACCCGTGCGGACTCAAATGAGGTCCTACCACCAGTAAGTAAATTTGTCAATTGTCCGATTCTTTTAGCATGCGTAAACATATGCTTTTAGCTCCACGGAAATTCATCTTGACTGAGCTTCGAAAGCAGGTTTTGAGCGATATATAATTTTATTCGGTTCTACCCATCATCAAACAGAATTCCTTCTGGCCCAAAAAAGCCCAAAATGCGTGAAATCCCACAAAACAACGCCAATTGACTGGTCAAAGCTAGTGTAGAAATTTATAGTCACTATGTCGTGTTGTCTCAGTTTACTTGCATGCCTGATTATGACAGATAACAATTTGAATGTATCCTTAAAGTTGCAGAAAATTAAATTCATAAAATTTGGAAACAAATCTGTGTGAGCATTATCTATATTACTGATGACGTATGTTCCTTTGAACATATGATATTAAGTACTTCAACTGTTTGAGTACAAATAATGATTTTTGTGTGTGTATTAAATGTCTAATTAAATTTAAGAAACTTTTGTCAATTTTGTGAACTAATTACGGAACCATTAATACGTCAATTGTAGGATATATTGAAGTGAAAACTTCTTTAGAATCGTTGTGATTTCAAACCGGATGCAACGGAAAAAACGACAGGTAAGAGACACAAATACAAAATCTGTGAGATTTTTTAATACTAACGTGTGTATGAAAGCTCTTGTAGTGAATTTTAATTTAGGATTATACGTGAAATTAAAATATCAATTCACAGAGGGCGCTACCTTACAATTATTTACTAATGACAAATTTTTACATATACTTAAGACGTTTAGGATAATTGTATTTTAATTTTGGAAGGTTTCACTTCTACCACGTGTGANTAATACTAACGTGTGTATGAAAGCTCTTGTAGTGAATTTTAATTTAGGATTATACGTGAAATTAAAATATCAATTCACAGAGGGCGCTACCTTACAATTATTTACTAATGACAAATTTTTACATATACTTAAGACGTTTAGGATAATTGTATTTTAATTTTGGAAGGTTTCACTTCTACCACGTGTGAATTGCACACATTTTGTTTTTTTAATTTATTATACATATTATATTAACTTTTACTTTACGTTTTTTAACTTTAACCGTCGTAGTATCATTAGAATTTTCAATGAAATTTTACCATGCAACAAGTGGAAAATTAATCCATACCTGGCCTCCTGATAAGTATATTTCGGTCCTCTGCACAACAAATACGTCTGCCTTCGCAGAGTGTCGTTTAGCAAATGACGGTTCACTAGTGCTGCCATCTCTTCGCAGTGTTTTTGTTGCCATAAAATAAGCGTTTTCTGGTATATGGCGGATTTCTTTAGTGGTTTTACATCGTTTGGATCGACTGCTGAGTCCCAGGATATTTCAGCGGAAACCGAATTGAGTTTTCTATATTCCTCATTGATTCTTTCAAAGTATTTGTTAATGTCTTGGCATAAGTATGTTTTTGCGAGGAGGAAGATTGTTGCGATTTTTACGAGGTACATTTTTTTGTTTTGAGATGCGTTGTTATTGAACGCGTAAACTGAAAAAGATACGATTTAAAAATAATAAAGGCAATCTCAAAGAGCAGCTCCCAAAACTGTATGCGAATACATTACAAGTGACGTAATTTTAAATCAAAACAAATCGAACAAGCAACTGGATCAAACACTAACACTACCGACATATTATTATCAAGCTAACTATATTAAGTGTTTTGAAATTATTATGTGTATATGTGTATTGTTACACCGGTAAGAGTAACGCCATCTATCGCCGAATAGGCGAACTAATACCGTAGGATCTAGTAACATTTAGAACGCTCGAGAAGTACAACGCCATCTATTTTCAGATAGCGGAAACACACAATACTCGACTTATGTGGAATATTCTCGATAATTCTAGGGATGTGATATCGGCTATAAAAGTGTTGCAGGGATGGCACGCAGTCAGTAATCGGAACTACTCGAAGCGAAACAGCGAACGGATCACCTGAAGCGAAGCGGAAGAAGCCGATTGAGAATTTTAAAGTGTTTGTGAAGTGTTTTAAGTGTGTTCTAAGTGCTAATACACTTACAGTGATACCTTGTAATTCGGTAGAATTTTATTTATCACGAACCCCAGCGCTTTACAGCATTATTATTAATGAAGTAATTAGTAGTAACGCGATTTTTACTGTGTTCACCGTCCCACGCGCTTAAAACGAACAACAGTAATCCTATACTAGCAGAATAAAATTACCTTTCACTTTCGTTAGCTCGATTTTTTTTTCTTCCTTTTTCCTACCTAAGCTGATTGTCTAGAGAGGCCATATCAGCATAACCTTAACTAGTAGGTGAGCTCACGGGGCTCAAGCCTGACGATGTTGTTAACACGAACCCTAGCAACAGCTGTGCTTCGCAGAATCTACCACCGGATCGGAAACGCGACCCACTGAGATGATCCGGCGAGAAACTCAGTGGGCTATGTCTGTGGATTAATATACTCGCCGAGCCGTTCGTCGCAAGCGACGGGTTCGACGACAACGATGGCTGGTGCTTGGGGTACCTAAAAGCACCGTTAGTGGATCGGGAGGGATTGCTCGATATTGACCATTCGCAGTCAATGTTGACAATGAAATTTCTTTATGGTGTATTTTATTTTGTGTAATATTGAGTTTTATATTGTACAAGATAAGATGACTAGCTCACTGCGCAGCTAATGTTAAGGCGGAGTTTGTCTTGAAGTTTGGGGTACGACAGCTGAACGCACATGGAAAGACACAACGCGTGATGGCTTCGTGGCAGAGCCAAAAGTGATTTCGGGGTTTGAGCACGGTCATCGCATCGCTCGATACGGTTATACCAGCCTTCTTGATCTTAAGAATGATTTAAGGAATGAAAATGAGGTCATGAAGACATGGAATGAAAAAAAAACCTTGCGAATTCTATTCAGGTTAAATAAAGGGTGGGCAAATTTGAGGTTAGGAAGTAAATTGGCTGTTAAACGACGAAATTTCAAGGATTGAGCTGTCATTCTTTAACATTTGTTTAATTAAAAGTCGGGAAATTTTAACCATGGAACGCTACACTCTTGAACATAGAATTTTAATTGTGAAAATTTACTATCAAAATGGTGAAAATTTTACTGTATCACTTCGTGAAATTCGAGCAGCTTTTCCTCGTAATCAGGCTCCTTCTGAGACAGCTGTGCGTAATTTAATTACTAAATTTGAGGCTCGCGGTACTGTTGATGACAATAGACCAAAACAATACGCTCGTAGTGGCCGTACTGATGCAAACATAGCCGCTACACAGCAAAGTGTTGATAATGAGCCTGGAACATCAACGCGTCGACGTTCGCAACAATTGGCCATCACCAGAGGCACTTTGTGCAACATTTTGCATAAAGATCTTCATCTGCACGCTTATAAAGTTCAACTTGTTCAAGAATTAAAGCCGGCCGACCATTGCTTGCGTCGAACGTTTGTGAATTGGCTGATTGAACGAAAACAACGGTTTTTTTAACAAAATCATGTTTAGTGATGATGCTCATTTTCAATTAGGCGGTTATGTAAACAAACAAAATTGTCGCATACGAGGCTCACAAAATCCACAAACACTCCTCGAAAAACGATTACATCCAAATAAAGTGACCGTATGGTGCGGTTTGTGGTCAGGCGGAATCATTGGCTCGTATTTTTTCGTAAATGAGCAACAAAACGCCATCACCGTGAATTCTCTGCGCTACCAAACCATGATAACCGATTTTTTGTGGCGACAATTAGCTAATGTTGACATCAGTGACCTTTCGTTCCAACAAAACGGCGCCACAAGCCACACAGCCGGCCAAACAATTCAGTTACTGCATGAGATATTTCCCGGTCGCGTAATTTCTCGATTTGGCGATGTCAATTGGCCACCTTCGATTTATCGCCGCTGGATTATTTTCTCTGGGGCCATTTGAAAGAGCGGGCTTACGTGAACAAACCACAAACAACTGACGCTCGGAAAGATGAAATTCGGCGCTTCATTGACGAGATAAGCGAATCTCTGTTGCAAAATGTGGTTCAAAATTTTGTGAAAAGAACGGACGTGTGTCGACGTGCTAGATGTGGACATTTGCCAGAAATCATATTCCATCATTAATTCCCATAATTCTAGTTTACATTGGTTTATACCAATATATATAAAATAAAACTGAATTTGGCGAAAAAAAGTGTGTTTTAAGTCAATTTACTTCCTAACCTGAAATTTGCCCACCCTGTATTTCGTGGCGTCAGGTGAAAGATTAGATAAGTAAGCTTTTGTTGAACGCTAGCTTATCTGTAAATCAGGAAAGCTCTCAGCCAGAGTTCCGATAGAGCTTTACTGATAAAATTATATTTTTTTAAATATTTTTTTATAGATGTTGTAGGCAGACGAGCACGCCGCCCACCTCAGGGTAAGTAGCAGTCGGTCATTGACGTCAGAAATGGCAAACTCAGCCAAGTCATTGCCTATTCCTGAGGACTCTTCACAACGGTTGATGAGATTACCAAGTTATTTCCTTGGATCTAAGTCCAAGGCTGGACACTCGTGGTCTAATTATGGATATGATGAGGTTCAAATCTATTGTGTTAATTGTTAATAGTACTAAGGTTCGTCATCCAATGAATGAAATTTGGGCATAAGCGTTTGTTTGCGGTGCTACCGCAAGATATAAATTGTAACATAAAAATATGCTTAGCAAAAAATAAAGTCGCATTTTTATTACCTAGATGAGTGAATGAGCTCACGGCCCATCTGGTGTTATGGAGTACAAAGACCTCAACAAAGTATATAGTCGCAAAAATAGGAAACCGAGTTGCCGAGTGTTGTGGCATCGATGCTTGGCGACGATAAGTCGTGGAAGGCGATGCTCGACTTTTGCGAGTGCACCATCTTGCAGAAAGAGGCGGCGGGGCGCGTGAGAGACGCACAAGCCAGCTGCCGTCGAGCGGGGACCAGGGAGGCGGATCTTACCCAAGCCCTGGCCTTCTAAGTATTTCGGGTCCCCCTCACATATCGGTCTGGAGACCGGTGAGGGGGCCTAAGAAGACGACGTGCAAGCTGCTCTGTACGCGTTTTACGCAAGAGAACCTGGGTGATAGAAGGACGGCTATCCTCGAGCCACGCTGGTTCTGACACAGCGGGGTATTCCGTGGGATAACCCATTCTAACCGGCGCCATCTAGGTGGGCTTCGGATAGCCTGCCGACCGAGAGGGCTAGTGGTCGTGGCGCCGACGACCGTCGGTCCGGCGTCCCGAGGGGTGACGACGGGATTAGATGGATGGACGAGTTCACGACCCACCTGGTGTACCTGGTGTTAAATGGTTACCGGAGCTCATAGACATCTAGAAAGTAAATGCCGCCACTCACCTTGAGATATGAGTTCTAAGATATCAGTGTAGCTACAACGGCTACCCCGCCCTTCAAACCGAAACGCATTAACGCTTCATGGCAGACATAGGCAGTACCTAACCGTGCGGACTCACAAGACGTCATACCACCACCAGTCCTATTTAAAGGATTAGCTACATACTAAAGAATGCTGTTACAGTTTGTTATAGGCTTAGTGCGTCCCGCGGCTTAGCCTGTGTTTAATATTCAATAAATGTTATTGAACGTAAGTAAGTCTGCTAGTAGGGAGGGACTTGTCTTCTTACTTGTCGACTTACCGGTGTTATTATGTCGAGTTATGCGCTATGCGCGATGTTCAAATCTCCCAAACAGGTACGCATTGTATATTATTATATTTTTTGTATTTTTCCTACCTATGCTGATATGCTACCTAGCTTTGAGAGGCTATATCAGCGTTACCCTAGCGTAGGTGAGCTCTCGGGGCTCAAACCGAAAGTGTTGCTAATACTGACCCTAGCAAGAGCAGTGCTTCGCAGAATCTACGACCGCATCGGAAACGCGACCCACTGAGAAGATCCGGCAAGAAACTCAGTGGGCTCAGATTGTAATGAAGTTAACTTATATTGGCGATTGATTTTCACGATTAAGAAATAGCATCGTGTAATAAAACTCAAATGGTAAAAAATGCCTTAACACTAAACAATCGAGTCACTGACCGAGAGTCTCAAAGGGGGGCTGGCTCTGATGACTATGGGCTTCCGGTAACCACTTAATATCATTAAAATAAAATCTTACCACCGGCGTGTGGTGGAATGGTAATTTACCGTCTGTAATATGTACAACCCTCGTGTCTGCAGCGAGACGTAATGCAAACGATTTTCAACTCTAATTCTATGGATTAAAACTTAAAAAACAAAAAATATGATTTGATAGTCAAACAAATGAACCTAATAAATCAGTTGATCGTGGTCACTGGTACTCTTCTTTGTCTACTTATCTTCAAACAGCCCTGAGACTTCCCCCTAACTGGTCACGAGCTGAAGGAGCTAAGCCTGAAAGAACTTGCGAAGTCTTAACAAGAGCAGTGCTTCGCTGAATCTACCACCGGATCGGAAACGCGACCCACTGAGAAGATCTGGCGAGATTCTCATTGGGCTGTGCCTGCATTTTAATTTCCACGTCGACCAGTCCACGGAGTTCTTAAAAGCTCTGTCAGATAACACTAAATCGTATTTCCATTATTGACTCCAACGTGCACATAAACACCCATTTTAGTATACATTGTATATAGACAGAAACATTATATAAGGTACTTACCAAAATTTGTATCTTTACACATTCATTTTAGATGTACATTTATTTACTTCTATACATCGTTTTTATTTACAAATTACAATACATAAGTCAACTATGTATGTTCGCATCGGCTCCTAAAATAAGACTGAAGCTGGGATCGCTTTGTGCGACATTAGGTTGGTGGTACAACGGGCGAGTGTGGATGACAACCGTCACAAAATTAGCAGGCGATTATATCAATAAGGAATTGCAATGCTTAGATTCGGGCTTAAGTCACATTTAAGTTAATTGTTATTTCGAACTAATTCATTGTAACTTTGAAGTAAAATTGTTGTTATATTTTCTTAAAGCTTACACTCGGTATTTTGTTATAAGCACTAAGAAGTATTTATAAAATATATTAATTGTGTCGTTTTATGAAAACCAAGAATCCTTAAACATCTTGGTTTTTCATACGAGAAACTTTTCAATTTTACGCATCTCCAAGTCAGCGTAGGTCAACCAGAAATGTAGGCATGAATCAAGTTATAAAGTCATCAAACATTTCACAAATTTGAAAGTATAATGAAAATTCCTTTTACGATTTAATCTTGCGTTTTTATTTTTTATTGCCATTGTTGTTATATAACATTATTACTGAGGTTTCGCAAACTGTCACAGTCATCGAAATCGATACGTAAGATATAATAAAACTAAAATAAAAATGGGGGATTAATATTCCACACAAGTCGAGTATTGTGTGTTTCCGCTATCTGACAATAGATGGCGTTGTACTTTTCAAGCGTTCTCGATGCTACTAGATCCTTCGATATTCGTTCGACTATTCGGCGATAGATGGCGTTACTCTTACCAGCGTAACATTATTATTCTAGTATTAATATAGGCTTTATTCAATCTCACCTTTATTCGCTTCGATCTTTGTCATTGCTTCGGGCGCCATTACTTTCGGCTTAACATTATTTTGTAGGATAACTACAAGGGGAAGATGTTCCACCGAGCTGGTGATATTGCTTGGTAGACCGACGATCCAATTGTTGTTCGGAACTTGTATATATGTAGGCTCATCTTGAAAATGTCGTTAGCGAAATTCAGGCATCTGTCAAATATTTTGTGTTGTATGGTAGTTATCACCACAAGATCTATGTAATAAATTTTAAAAAACCAGAGCATGTATTGATTGATTTGTCCATTACAATCTCATTCAGTTTAGTGATTTTCGACTCTTATGTTTGGGTTTTAAATAATCAAAAGTAAATTAGTGGGTTTCGGTTATCTGACAATCCTACGCATGTACGTAAGAAGGAGTAAGCTTCGTTAATCCACTAATTACAGCCCTGAGTTTTAATTGTCAATTTTTGAGTGGGCGCTCCGCCCACTTTGCAGACAGCTTCTGTGATGGCGGATTCTGTAGTTTAATTAAAATGATAATATTTTAAGTTCATTGACCGAACGATTTTTGTATCTTTTTTCATTTACCACTACATGTTAGGTAAGGCTTAGATACTACAGTCACGTCATCTCGGATCGTCCCGATCCATTAACGCTCAACTCGTGAGCCCAACTATTAGTCCGGTCACGCTGATATAGTATCTCTAGACCATCAGCTTAGGTAGGAAAAAAATATACTTCAAATTGTAGCACCCTCCTACGAAAATCGAATTCGAAGCTGTTCATTGCATAATTTAAATAAATTAAAAACTCACGGTAGTTATTTTGTAGTAACTTTATTGTGAATTCACAAATTAGATTTTTCGCAATATAAGTGTAAGAATAAAAACACAGCGAAACACGGATTAGATTGTGCCCTCAACTTTATTTGATTCCAGTGTAAAAACATAACAGTCAGTACGTTAACAAATAATTATATGTAATTGAAAAAAAAAAAACTAATTCGAAATGCGTAAATACAGAGTAAGATTTTAGTTGACTAATCCTAAAGAGTTTATTATAATAGGTCTCTTTAAAGCCTTCGTCAAACAGAACGCGTACTTAGCGTCGCGTACTTAACGTCGCGCTCTTTTCATGTCACACAAATTGACTAGATGAGCCCAACGCTCCTTGACGCAACGCATTCGCCAAATCATAGTGCCTTTCGATAGCAGTGTGAAAATTTAAAAGTATTAAGAAATCGAGTGATTCAGATGTGGCATTGTATAAGAGTGGATATTTTCTAACTATTTATATCATTTTTTCGGGTATTATCTAGTATTTTAATACAAATTCACTCGGACGCTAAAATAAAATTTGTAAAAAATTACAACGCCTGACGTCAAAGCGTCCTAACGCCGCGACAGTGCGCTGCGTAATTATAGCGCTGGGGCTCTGTTTGACGGTATGTTACCATAGTATTACAACACATCTCGGCGTCACAGCGCGGCGTCAGTTTAGCGCTCTGTTTTTTTTTTTTTTTTTTTTTTTTATGATTGAAAGATTACTGGTGGCCCGGAGGCCTTTCCAGCTTCACCAGGACAGGTGGGCGAGCAAAGGCTCAGCCAGGAGGGGGGGGATTTGCTAACAACTGCCCGAGCGCCTCCGAAGGAGACCTAACAACTCAAGAGCAATTGCTTCGCGAATGAATCTACTACCGGATCGGANAGGCGAAGAAATTCTGCAAACAGATCGACCGTGGACTCCATTATAATAGACGAGTGCCCAGGGGGGGCTGCCCCGGGACTTTAAAAACACACTCGCCTTACGGCGAGGCCCCAAAAATTGTAATAATCGCAATTAATTACGGCACACAGCCGTCCGCTTGCAAACGGGCCACTAAGTTACCGAACGAATTCCTGGAATTTAGGGGTCCGGCCGCTCACAGATGGCGATGCGACGCAATTAGCACAGGTAGTCACTTCCGAGAAAAACACTTGGACGCCAGATGTGCCCCGAACCGAGGTCGGGCAATCGAACGGTCGATGAGCACGTCAGCACGCGACGGGTGCCTGAATCGGAATGATAGCGCTCTGACGCGCGCTAACTACGCGTTCTGTTTGACAAAGCCTTAAGTCCTCCTAAGCTCACAGTGTAATGCTTTTTCGCCTATGAGCAAAGCTGAGGGGATAAGTCGAGCCACGGCCCGTCTGGCGACTGTTGAGCCATCACATTGAAGTATCATTTGAATTGTGTAGTTACCATCCTATTCTTCAAATCCAAACGCATTACTGCTTCACGGCAGAAATTTGTAGGATTGTCAGACCAATCGTGGTGGCTTACAGTACGCATTTTTTTTACTAAAGATTATTTTATATTATTTTTTATTGCTTAGATGGGTGAACGAGCTCACCATCAACCTAGTGTTAAGTAGTTACCAGAGCCCGTGGGCCCGTCGGAAGAAAGAAAAATAATTTTGATATCAAAAATCACTGGCAGAGTAATTAATGTATGGAACATTTATGTTCGATAATATGTACACGTTCGTTCTCCTGCACTATTTGATAGAGTTATGAGCTCACAGCCCACCTGATGTTAAGTGGTTACTGGAGCCCATAGACATATAAAACGCAAATGCGCCACTCACCTTGAGAAATAAGTTCTAAGGTCTCAGTGTAGTTACAACGGCTGCCTCACCCTTCAAACAGAAACGCATTACTGCTTCACGGTAGAAATACGTATGGTATATAGGTATGGTAATGGTGCCTACCCGTGCGGACTCAAGAGGTCCTACCACCAGTAATTACGCAACTTATAATTTTGCGGCTTAAAACTGTATTTGCACTTAGAACACTTCACAAACACTTTAAGATTCTCAATTTGCTTCTTCCGCTTCGCTTCAGGTAATCCGTTCGCTGTTTCGCTTCGAGTAGTTCCGATTACTAACTGACTGCGTGCCATTTCTGCAACGCTTTTATAGCCACATTCCTAGAATTATCGAGAATATCCCACATAAGTTGAGTATTGTTTGTTTCCGCTGACAATAGATGGCGTTGTACTTCTCGAGCGTTCTAGATGCTACTAGATCCTTCGATTCTATTCGGCGATAGATGGCGTTACTCTTACCGGTGTAACGATAGTTTTATTCTTTCTGCAATACACGTACACTGTGTCAAAGCCAAGCCATACAAACCTGTCCTTAGGGGCGGCGACTTCTTCAAATATACATTACATTCTTAATTTTCACAATAAATAGCATTTTGTCTTTTTAGATACAGGGAGTTGCTTTTGTAAGCATCAATAAATTGGACGGTGTTACGCGTGAAGGAACCAGACGTGAAACCATTAAAAAAGTAACATGCTATGCTTGGTATCTTCACTGGTGGTAGGACCTCTTGTGAGTCCGCACGGGTAGGTACTACCGCCCCGCCTATTTCTGCCGTGAAGCAGTGATGCGTTTCGGTTAGAAGGGTGGGGCAGCCGTTGTAACTATACTGAGACCTTAGAACTTATATCTCAAGGTGTGTAGCGCATTTTTTTATTTTTTTATTGTTGAGGAAACTAAAGTACAGTACATGTATATGGAGGGGTGAAAGGCTATTAAAATTGGTTTAAGCGTCATTTTTGCAACTTTACAGAAGAGAGCCATTAAATTACTAAAATTGGAAAAAATATCATGACAAAAGAGATTCTTCAGTTATTCGAATTTAGGAAATATGAAGTTCGATATTCGAATATTGAATTGAAGTTCAATTAAAAACATCGATTTGTTGATACTAATAGCAAATCAAAAGGACCTTTAATTACAAAGATAAATGCCGCATTACTGAATAGCCATTTAAAATTTGGAAAAAATATCCAAACAACAATAGCTATTTGTATATAACAAAGTTTTTTTTTTTTTTTCCGCAGGAGAAAATCGCCTGATCCCCACCCGCGCGGCAGGTGGGGTATGTGGGAGTTGAACCTCACTAAAAACTCCTGCCGCTCACAACCGGCGCCCTACCTCGGATCGGGCCGGAGCCCAGTCGGGGCTATTAAAACGGCGGGACAGGGTTGACGCAGAGCACATTACATCCATCCCACCGTCCCACGGACGCCGGATCGGCGGCCGCCAGCGACACGACCACCGGTTCCCTCGTTCAGCGGGCCGAGAGCCCGCTTTGATGGCGCCGCGTTACACCTTCCCCCAGAGCGGTCGGGGGAACGTGGTCTACCATCACCCGGCTTCCTACTGCGGGTGAGCGTGCAAAGCACGCCACCCCACGTCTGGGTCTCTCCCCGCACAAAACGGGTGGGACCCCTAGCTCTTAGGGGGCCAGGTCACGGATACGACCCCGGTCCCGACCCCCTGCTCGGCGGCGGCGGGTTTCTGCGTAGTGAGGAGAGCTTTGCCTCACTCGCCCCGCCGCCTNCCCTGCTCGGCGGCGGCGGGTTTCTGCGTAGTGAGGAGAGCTTTGCCTCACTCGCCCCGCCGCCTCCTTCTGCGAGATGGTGCACTCGCAGAAGTCGAGCATAGCCTTCCAGGACTCATCGCCGCCAAGCATCGATGCCACGACGCCAGGCAGCGACAAGTCAGGTCCTATCTTTGCGACCAGGACACGGCGCTGCACCTCCCACGCGGGGCAGACAGCGAGCGTATGCTCCGCCGTGTCCAGGTCGTGTCCACAATGGTGATATAATAAACTTAATTGAAGTTCAATTAAAAACATCGAACTGTTGATGTTTATGGCAAATAAAACACACTTTTGATTAATTACAAAGATAAATGTCATTTTTGATATATTTCATGAAAAGTGTCATTTTTCTGTTTACCTACCTATGCTGATAGCCTTGAGAGGCTATTTCAGCTTGTCCTTGACGTGTAGGTGAGCTCACGGGACTCAAACTGGGAGTGTCGCTAACACTAGAGCCCTAGCAAGAGCAGTGCTTCGCAGAATCTAATTACCGGTGGTAGGAGCTCTTGTGAGTCCGCGCGGGTAGGTATCACCACCCTGCCTATTTCTGTCGTCAAGCAGTAATGCGTTTAAGAAAATCCGGCGAGAAGCTCATCATTCTGCTGCCCTGCCATTCTTAAAGAAGAAAAAAATCTTAAAATTACCCTGCGTTGTTCGATAGTACAATCACGTATACAGAGTGTTAAGGTAAATCTAGACAAATATCTTTTGCGTCCGACTGTTTTCATTACGCCCGTCCGAGTGAAGAATCGTTTTGTTTTATTTACGTTTTTGATTAAAACACAATCCTGAATAAAACAAGGCCATGTTTTAATCATTGAGAGCATTTCTTTTTTAAATTCAAATGCAAAGATGAAACCTTTTAAGGCGCTGCCTAACCACGGTTCTTCTTCTTCTCAATTAATTTATCGGCTCGGCAAATTAGTTATTCAAACATTTAACACGGATAAGAAGAAAAAATAATTGGAAACTTACTTAAAACCACTATATTTGGAAACTGCCTACCTTCATTTTCTGCCACGTACCATCCGGCTTTGGAATGAGCTCCCCTCCACGGTGTTTTCCGAGCGCTATGACATGTCCTTCTTCAAACGAGGCTTGTGGAGAGTATTAAGCGGTAGGCAGCGGCTTGGCTCTGCCCCTGGCATTGCTGACGTGTATGAGCGACGATAACCACTTACCATCAGGTGGGCCGTATGCTCGTCTGCCTGCTCGGGCAAAAAAAAGACTAGAGAGGACATACAACACCGCCCCAAACGAACACTATAACAAAATACTGTTAAGCCGGTAAGCATAACGCCATCTATCGCCGAATAGTCGAACGAATATCGAAGGATCCAAAAATGTTCGAGAATTACAACGCCATCTATTGTCAGATAGCGGGAACTACAACTAGAGCTGTGTGGAATATTCTCGATGATTCTAGGGATGAGGTATCGGCTATAAAAGCATTGTAGGGATGGCGCGCAGTCAGTCAGTAATCGAAGCGAAACAGCGAACGGATCACCTGAAGCGAAACGGAACGAGCGAATTGAGAGTTTTAAGGTGTTCGTGAAGTGTTTAAATGTTTTAAGTGTTGAATACAGTTTTGAAGTTGTACTTTAGTGAAATTTTATTTATCCCGAACCCCAGCGCGTAACAATACTTTATTCGAAGTAGACATATTAAATTGATAGTACATTCTTGCAATTTCCAATGGAATTCCAGTGCAATATGCGTGAGGCAATATTAAATCTCGGATATGAAATTTATAACGTTTTTGAATGAAAGTATTTCGCTTATAATCCGAGCAGAGTTAAAGAAGATCAGTCGTTTGGGTTTTTATCGCCGGTTCTTTTAAGATTGTTTTTTTTTCTTACCCACTGGTACTTCACTGGTAGTCTAAGAGGTTATTCGATCTACGTGAGGCGGGTAGGTATCACCACCCTGCCTATTTCTGCCGTGAAGCAATTATTAATTAATGAGACCTCCTTTAGTCCACATAGTGTTCGTACGAAAAAGGTGGTCAAAGCAGTAAGGGAAAAAATTCGAAGAAATCCTGGCCTAAAGCAAAAGATTTTATTTCGGGAGATGAAGATAGCAACTAAAACCATGTCGCGTATTTTAAAAGATGACTTAGGACTTTCAGCCTATAAGAGACGTACTGGTAATTTCTTAACTGATAATTTAAAAGAGAATAGGGTGGTAAAATCGAAACAACTACTGAAGCGGTACGCAAAGGGAGGTCATAGCAAAATTTTGTTTACGGATGAGAAATTTTTTACAATTGAGCAACATTTGAACAAAAAAAATGACCGTATTTATGCTCAAAGCTCTAAGGAAGCTTCCCAATTAGTCGACAGAGTGCAACGTGGGCACTATCCGACTTCAGTGATGGTTTGGTGGGGTATTAGCCATGAAGGAGTGATTGAGCCATACTTTTGTGAAAAAGGTATCAAAACATCGGCACAAGTGTATCAAGACACCATTCTTGAGAAGGTAGTGAAGCCCCTTAACAACACCATGTTCAATAATCAAGAATGGTCCTTCCAGCAAGACTCGGCGCCAGGTCATAAAGCTCGGTCTACGCAGTCTTGGTTGGAAACGCACGTTTCGGACTTCATCAGAGCTGAAGACTGGCCGTCGTCTAGTCCCGATCTTAATCCGCTGGATTATGATTTATGGTCAGTTTTAGAGAGTACGGCTTGCTCTAAGCGCCATGATAATTTGGATTGGCAGTGAAAAATTTTCCCATGGAAAGAGTGCGTGCTTCTATTGATAACTGGCCTCAACGTTTAAAGGACTGTATTGCAGCCAATGGAGACCACTTCGAATAAGCTTTTTATACTTTAGATTGTTTTATATTTATGTATTAAACTAACACACTGTAAAAGTAATAAATGTTATTTGCAATAGAATTTTTTTTTCCTTTGTGTCAGTATTTATGGCAAGACTAGGTATATAACGTTCTGTTGATGCGACTTATATACCCCTACGGCTCTGATATGGGTACTGATGAGAGCACGATAAATACGAACTTTTCCGAAAAATTACGAAGGAAAATATTTTCTCACTATATCTGTACTGATTAGCCCGCGCACTGCGCAAGCGTAGTGAGCGAATGAGAAAAGGTCGAATTTACTAGCAAGTCATAATATATCGTACTTCTACAGTTTTATAGTGTGATTTTGTTTGAATGTAATCATTTAAATCTTTTAATCTTTGTTTATATTCTGTCAAGTATGAAGGGAAATCCAGACCGCTATTTACATTTTACAGAGTTAATATCACTTTATTAACCCATCTTGTCTGCAATTTTCACTATTCATTCACTATAAGATACAGAGTTAAAGATATAAAACAATGATATTTAATATCTAATATACATACATCTTTGTATCCAAAAGATATATATCTCTTGTCTTTTTGCCTCTTGGTGACTGATTTTGCCCAAGATTACTATTAATTGGCTTTTATTTAATGACAATTGACATGAGATCCTGATTCCTGAATAGTGTCACACTATTCGCCACGCTAATGCATCCTAGCTATTGCGAAACGACAAAAATTGATAAGAATTAGTAGGAGGAGTTATATTTTTAGAAAATAAGGTGGGGCGCGAGAGAAAGGCAGCTGATTATATATTTTGTTCAAACACAAATCTATGGCGCGATTCAGTAATGCATATAACGCCATCTGTCGAAGACAAAGGGAGTACATGCCTGGAATTCTTCCAACAGTGCCGTGAAAAATAAATAACAATGGCATCACAAGAAGCCGATTGTCATCCTAAAAAAAGAATGAATAGTGTAGTTTAGAAAAATTTTACAACAAGCTGAGTAATTTTGCTCATGAGTACCAACCCACGGGCATCCCGAATCGCGTATGTGATTCACTTCCAATGTCATCAATAGATGGCGCTACGTGTACACGACTGAATCGCGCTTTTGATTTATGACCTGAATATACACAAAAGCGGTTGCTGACGGAAATGAAGTTATTACTTTCAAACAATCGAGATTAGCTCGACATAAATCAATTTTTGGAGACCTCACGCCTCGCGATGAATGCGGGGGCCTTACAATTTATTCACGAATTAAGATGCTCAATAGAGATGTGAAACGTTTGCAAATTTTTAGCTGCGGTTTAAATCGATATAGTTTAGAAAAAAAAAAACGGTTTTTAATTGAACATAAAAAGGTACTAATAATAATAATAATTTTATTTATTTTGTCTCTTAAAGGTATATTACAAATACAAATAGAAATTAACCTTATAATTTATTTTGTGAGTATTTTATTTTGTAAGTAATATACAGTAAAAGCTCGTTATACGCCCTTCCTTCATTCGCATTGTCACTTTATGCGGATTAAAAAAATGCGACACAATTCCTCTATACGCGGCTAAAGATTTCTTTATTCGCAGATCTAATCGGTAAATCGGTAAATACACATTGTTAAAAAGGATTCTAATATGTAGGCATAGGATCGAATGTCCTTTGTAAACGCGCTTTTCCATACTCACGGTTTTTGTATTCGCGGCATAGAGCTTTTACTGTAATGAAATTTTATTAATCAATGGATATAAGTAATTTCTTTTTTTTTATTGCTTAGATGGGTGGACGAGCCCACAGCCCACTTTGTGTTAAGTGGTTTCTGGAGCCCATAGACATCTACGACGTAAATGCGCCATCCACCCACGGCAGGCTGGTTTTGACCCAGCGTGGTATCCCGGAACACCAGCGGCATCGAACGGGCAGCCGTACTGCGGAGGCCGGCGTCGCTGGTCGTCGACTATCGCCTCGATGACCCGTCGATTCTGCTAGGGATGGCACCGCGAGTCTGATTGTAGTGTTGACCGCGGGAAGCCACTACTCTGACCGGGTTCTGAACCCGGGCGGTGATCGGATGTCGGGTGTGAGAGTGCGAGGAGAGTCTCTAGTGGTGCGGTAGGGCCCTAAAAATATCTTTGTGACCGCGGTTTTCTCCCAGCATCTGCAGACCTTCAAGTCCGACATACCCTGCGTGCGTTTTGATACTCTTTTTGTACGTGGTAACGGAGGCTTTGAACCTAATTTTCATAGACGCCACGAGGTTAAGTTAAAAAAAAAAATAGCACACGGATCAAAGACCGACAACAAAACAATAATTTCATAACATCGTTTCAATATCCTGAGTACCGTCAACAAGATACAAAAAATTAATTGATTGTCAGTTCGCTTTCCTGTGTGAGCCTGTTTTCTTTTTAGTTTTTAAATTAAAAGAATTTTAATATTTTTTATGTTGCGAATAGATTGTCGCTGACCATAGAAGGCGGTGTGAAAAAGATTCATGGTTTTATAGTAGAACTCGTCGAATGCGACCAAGGGATTGATGTGCAATGTAGCCCATAGACACAGCCCACTAGTTTCTCGCCGGATCTGATCTCACTGGACGTAGCTTCTCCTATCATTTAATTCCAACCTAATTGATTAATTTCTGAAATTAATCAACTTCATTTCATTTCGTTCCTTTTTCATTCCTTTTATTTTTCACTAGCGGCCCGCTTCGGCTTCGCTCGGGTCTTAACAAAAATTTCATTATAAACAATTATAAATGTTTATAAAAAAATTGTAAGAAGTTTGAATATTATTATTTTAATGAACTTTTATTTTCATTTAAATGATACATTTTTTTATCTATTTTTTCTAATTTTTGTAAAAATTTCATAATTACAAAATAAAATTACAAAATAAAAGTTTATCAATAAACTCAATGGTTGACTCAAGTCAGAGCTTCCCTGTAAGCAATATTTGACGTTGTTTCATTTAAAACAAATAAAAGAACACATACAGTGGTATAACTATAATAGCTAGACATATGCTATCGCAACACTATTTGTAAATAATAATGTGTTCTACAAAGTCATAGTACATTATTTTATTCTATCATCAATAGTTTTCGCCTCGCATGCGATGTTAAGAATATTTTAGGTAAATATTTTTACGCCTTGGGTCACATTATTGGATTTTTAGTAAGGATTCCTAATTTTTTTTAAGAGATTTTATGACCTGGTAACTGAGACCTTTAAGTCATTTATATTATTCATATTTTTATGAAAAATGATATTATGGAGTGAAATGAAATGAAGATGATTAATTTGAGACACTAATCAACTGGGATGAAATTAAATGAAATGAGTTGAGATGATATGAGATGAAATATAATCTCAGTAAAATGGTGGTCATTTACTAAGATTTTTTCAGTGGACTTTTTGGAGGATCCCGAAAAGTTACGTCCAGCGGCTTTGTTCCATTTTCCCACATTTTTCCACTTTCACAGATACTAAAAAATTAATAAACCACCATTACTACACATTTAAACCCGAAGAAACACTAAATAGACAAAATAAAACAAATTACACAACTTCACTCCTCGCGTTCCCGCCAAAAAGTCCGATCACTAATTAAAAAAAAAAAAGAATATAGCCTATGTCACTCGGGGATAGTGAGGCTTCCAAACAGTGAAAGAACTTTTCAAATCGGTTCAGTAGTTTCGGAGCCTCTCTAAAATATTATTTTTCATAAAACAGAATGATTAGGCTGTATCGATACTTTCGATGTATGTATCGATTCTACTGTTATGTTTTAACTGATCCTGCAAAAAGTCCATTGAATAAGTCTATTAAATAAAACCACAATTTTACTGAGATTATATTTCATCCTATAGCATCTCACCTCATCTCATTTTATTTAATGTCAATTGACTAATGTTTCAAATTAATTAACTTCATTTCATTTCACTGCATATTAGTATTTTTTATAAAAAAAAGTATAAAAGATTAAGCTGTATGGTATGATACATTTGCCTTTACAGTTGGAAAAATAGAACTACTACTGTTGACAGTGACAGTTGATAAATTTTGATTAACTTTAAACCATACTTTAAACAACAAACTGGTAGGTATGAGGTAAATGGCCTACTAAAATAGGTAAATGAAATAAATATAAAATGAGTAATATTTACATACAAGAACCGCCTGCACTAGGAAAGGTAAATAAAAACAGTTGGATTTCTGTCATTAGTAACAATTGTTTATAACAATAGAATTTAAGCGATAATGACAGCGATACTTAAAAAATAAATAAGGATTCGATGATTGAATGTGTGCGATGAAAATGCTGAACCTTTTATCCTTTAGGTCATGACAACATGTCCCACTATGTGCTCAGTTATATTGTACAACCACTGTGCCTCCCTTTAAACCGGAGTACATAAACAGTTTCTGGTAGAAATAGGATTACAATATTCCCTATCGGCTTATTGCTCTTTGTAACTGTATCAGTATTCCCTACCAAAAATACACATTTTTCTTCACCACAGCACAATGAAATACTTCAGTTTTTTATAAATTTATTTAGGTTTATTTACATGTATTTGTGTATTATGAGCACATTTTTTCATTTCATAGCAATTATTATGTCTGGTCGATCTCTCAGAACTACTTCATGCTCTCTCTCTTTCTTTCTTTGTATTGTTTCTCTTTAATAATGTATTTTTTGTTTAGACTCTTCGTTAACCTAGAATTAAATAAATCAAATAAACAAGTGCAAATAACATTGAATAAAGCTGTGATATAATTTAATATTTTCAGGTTCTTTTGAAGACCACAGCAGGAGAAATTGACATAGAATTATGGACAAAAGAAACCCCGAAAGCATGTCGTAACTTCATACAGCTATGTTTGGAAGGGTACTATAACGGTGGGTAATGAGTTTACTAAATTCTCAGCAGTCTCAAATACATTATATAAAGCTGTCAAGCTTTAGAACCTGTGCAGGATGCTCCAAGATAAACAAGATGTGCCTGAAGCTCTCAATACTCCCATGAAGTATCCATGATTGATTATCACTGCAAGATTTTATTCTTTCACTATGGAAGTTCATTGTTTTGATTCCACAGTTAAATTTTTTATTGCATAGAAATGTGTATATGAGTTCACCAACCACCAGGTATAAAGTATTTAGTGAAACCATGAAATAGGAAGGATCCTGGTGCCTACTTGTATGGATCCACAATACATTCTATCTATGGTAAATAGTGATTGGAACAATAGTCAGGGGATTCGGTTCAATTGACTGTTCTTTGGTAAATATCTTGGTCATCTCATATTATTTTGACACCCATGGGAAGAGATGAATTGGCTTTATTGTAAAACCACACAGGCAACCTCATACTTTACTCTGTAATGTGTTCAAATTTGTTTCAGGAACAATATTCCATCGTGTGGTGCCAGGTTTCATAGTACAGGGTGGTGATCCAAACGGTGATGGTACTGGAGGAGAATCAGTCTATGGTGCTCCGTTCAAAGTATGTAACCAATACACGCGTTTTCCCTAACTAGAGTTTCTGAGAAAGTTGTGATGGAACTATTTTTATTAATAACTAGCGACCCGCCCTCGCTTCGCTTCGGAAACATTAAAACACACATGAAACCAAAAATAAAAAAATAAAAAAAAAGTAGCTTATGTTCATCAGGGACAATGTCGGCTTCTAATGGAAAAAGAATTTTTCAAATCGGTCCAGTAGTTTCGGAGCCTATTCGAAACAAACAAACAAACAAATCTTTCCTCTTTATAATATTAGTATAGATTGTCTATTGAAGTGCAGATTGTAAAGATTTCGAATTGTTTTAATTTTGCGACCATAATGGCTTAGGATCACTCATGAAATTTATGTTAATGAAAATTGATTTATAAATGATGCTTTTTAAGGCAAGTTTAATAGATTTAAACATAACGAGTTTTCTAGTAGATTCTAGTTTAGCTACCATATTAGTGAATTGTAATTTTAATTATGTGTTGAACGTTGAAATGTTCTTTGTAGTACTGAGTGAAAATCTACTCGTAAGATACGCTCATAGCATCTAAACAAAACTTCTCAGTAGAAGAAAGTAGAGTACTATGAGTAGTAGCTACTGTACTGCTCTATTAATTTCCTGGGCTTAGTCAGAAGATTTGTTGAAGATATTAGATACTCTAGCAGTCCACAGCAATCTGTGTTACGGTACTGTGGAAAGTCTCAATTTGGTGGCTGTTGTTATTGTATTCCTTCTTTCAGTGGAATTAAAATAAAAAAATAACCCAAGATACATGTTTGGCCTCAATGTGTTCCTGAGTCATAGATCTGAATGGGTCCGATATTGGGCTGGACACTGCCACTTCAGCCAGCTAATCCTATGAGCTTTTGGAAGTCGTCGTGGCCTAAAGGATAAGACGTCCGGTGAATTCGTGTTGAGCGATGCACCGGTGTTCGAATCCCGCAGGCGGGTACCAATTTTTCTAATGAAATACGTACTCAACAAATATTCACGATTGACTTCCACGGTGAAGGAATAACATCGTGTAATAAAAATCAAACCCGCAAAATTATAATTTGCGTAATTACTGCTGGTAGGACCTCTTGTGAGTCCGCGCGGGTAGGTACCACCACCCTGCCTATTTCTGCCGTGAAGCAGTAATGCCTTTCGATTTGCAGGGCGGGGCAACCGTTGTAACTATACTTGAGACCTTAGAACTTATATCTCAAGATGGGTGGCGCATTTACGTAGTAGATGTCTATGGGCTCCAGTAACCACTTAACACCAGGTGGGCTGTGAGCTCGTCCACCCATCTAAGCAATAAAAAAAAAGCTTTTATTAGCTTCAGACGTATGCATGTTAGTATGTAACGGAATCTTTGAACATGATTTTGACCCCCTTCAAAACGTCGGATTAACTCGAAATTTGGTATACTTATTAAGGACCGATAACAATTCAATATTTAAAAAAAAATTGAATAAATTGAAATTTAACTAAAAATGAAAAATAAATAATCGTTTAAAAAAACTAGCAAAATATGCTTTTATGGAACCTCCAACAAAAAAAAAAAAGAAAATATACAAATACAAAAAAGCGTATTAAAAAGGCCTGTGTGTTTTATTGATCTTCTTATTTCTTAATTTGGTTTTAAAATTGCAAGTGTTGTAATTAGTGTGCAAAATATGGTATGTTTGAATTAAAGGATGAGTTCCACTCCCGTCTGCGCTTCAGCCGGCGCGGTCTCGTCGCGATGGCGAACGCCGGCAAAGACGACAACGGCTCCCAGTTCTTCTTCACGCTGGCATCGGCCCCTGAGCTGCAGAACAAGCACACCATCTTCGGGAAGGTCACCGGTGAGTTCCGCTGATGCCCCATTTGAATTTGAATAAATAAAAATAAAAGTAACAAATCGTGCAGAGCCATCAGGCCCCAAATTAGGATTCCCTGTGTTATTTATTTATTAAGTTGCACCAAAAAAGTGATCATCAACACAAAACAATGACAAACCGATCTTGGCAGATGTCACCTCAATAGGTGCAATCGACAGTGCATTGACAACAAAAATAAAAAAATATATATATGTGTCCCTGATGCACTGATGCTGATGCACTGATTAGGGAGTGTTTGCGTTAATTGGTCAAGGTTCACTCATTGTTTAGCTAAGGGTGATTACGATTTTGGCTTCTTTTGACACCGCCCACTCTCCCTTACATAAGATTCTGCCTAGTTCGCCTCAATAGTTATATCTCATCGTAAAGGATCATGAACACTAATAATACTCATAATTTGACATAAAAGTTATAAAATTCATTACCATTCTCCACGTCAGTTCCAGACAAAACACTGCAGGATTTTGTATAGTAATTAAAGTTTAGTTTTTCTGCTAAATTATGGGGCGACACAACTTATAGGATCAAGGCGGTGCTGATTTGGTTTCAAATGCAAGAAATAATTATATCATCCAAATATACATTTGTTTGACCCCTGTGCAGGGAGCGTCTTTCAGGCCAAGCAATCTCTGAATCTTTTTATTATTGTTCTAGGTGAGACAATATACAATGTACTGAAGCTAGCTGATGGTCTGATCGGTCCGGATGATAGACCGGAACACCCCCACAAGATTCAGAGCACCGAAGTTATTATCAACCCCTTCACTGATATAGTCCCGAGGCTGACGGAGACCAGGGTTGAGGAGTTGCCGAAGAAAAAGAAAAGGGAGCGTCAGGGTGTCAAGTGAGTCGTACGTGGTGGTGGTAGAACGCGTCGGTTTACCCGGGCTCCTAGATTTGGATGCCTTTGCCTTAATTGTGATTTGAGGTCTAAGTCTCTTTATTTTTTTTTAGGTATGGCAATATTATTTTTTGTTTTTTATTTACGGTCAACCGTTACAAGACCATACAGCCTAGTTCAATTACAAAATGTTTAAATTAAAATGTAATGAAGTTTTGTTCGAACAGTGAGACTTTACTGAGATATCAGTGTTCTTTTTGAAGGAATCCAAAAGGCCACTTACAGCGACTTAGTTTTATTTTCTCGCACTCATGCAAACTCACAAATGCTAAGGTTTTAAAAAAATCCACTATTGTTTGAACCGAAACAGGTGTCTGGTTCGCAACAGGGCGCTGGTACCTACCCGTCAGAGCTTAAAATACGTCATTAGTAAGTAATGTACTGAATAATGTAATCGAATGTAGGTATAAATGTGTGTTTACCGGTACGATTCGCTATCTCGCTCGCACGTCCGTACATTATTACCGATGACGTCACGAACCGCAATGCGTATTCGTTTTCGACAACTACCCTCCTCTCAATAAAAAATTTGAATTCCGAATTAATTCTGAACACAACTGTTTTTGATTTTCTATCTTAGATCTTAACATTAGGTGGTTAGGTTTAAAAAGCAGTGATGCTATGCTGTTCGTATTATTTCTAGAAATTTCGGTCTTCTCTCTTTCGGTGAAGAGGCAGAGGAAGACGAAGGCGAAGCCCTGGAGTATAGAGGCAAACCCAAGTCAACACACGATCTTCTAGAAGATCCTAAGCTTAGCAAAAAGACTGCTGCAGGTAGGTTTAATACTAGAAATATTTTTTATTTATTGTTTCTAGCGATTTGATGATCTTGCTGCTCATTTAGTGTTAAGTTTTAACTTTATTCTATAGTAATAATAATAATAATAATAATGTGGGATTAGCTCAAAGTAAATAACAGTTTTTTGGAAAAGTAACAAAATTTAATATGATACTTGTTTGACTCACAAGAGGTCCTACCATTAATTACATGATCACAGAGCTCGAGACGCAAGTCGATAAAAAGACAAACGTGGAAATGGCTAAAGAAATTGAAGAGAAAAGACTGGAGACAGAGGCCACGGTCAGCAGCATACGAGACAAATTGAGTTCGAAGAGGGAGAGCAGCGTCGACAGGGAGACAAAGAGACAGAAACAGGAATGCGAGAGCGAGTCGGACGGAGAATATTACATAGGGAAAGACAGAGACATCGAGAGGAAGAAAGAGAGGTGAGATGAGTTAGAGTCGAGCTTGGGAGTTGAGTAGTTCGGGTCAGTGACTACGCCCCATTGGGTTCGAAGGATCAACAATGCTATAATAAGCCCCACATTTTTTTGTTGCTTAAATGCGTGAACGATTCCACTTGATGTTAAGTGGTTAGTGAAACCCATAGGACCTAAGTCGTTAATGCCGCCGCCCCCTTGAGATATGAGTTATACGAGAGAGAAAGAGAGAGAGAGAATACACTTTATTGCACACCAAAACACAATTTACATTGAAAAAAGCAGATAGTATTGTACAATAGGCGGTCTTGTCGCTAAAGTCGTTTAGTTTAGAGAAATTCTGGAAAATATAAAAAAATATAGCAGGTATGTTGCGGTGTACTATTGACAATACATTATTATAGAAAATATATACATACAATAAACAGACATTAGGTCTTAATGTTCTAAGGTCTCAGTTTAGTTACGACGGCTGCCCCGCCCTTCAAACCGAAACGCATTACTGCTTCACGGTAGAAATAGGCAGGGTGGACCCGTGCGGACTCACAAGACGTCCTACCATCAGTAAAGAATTATTATAAGAACTAGTGGTCCCCAGGTAGTCGAAATTCGACTATAATTAATTGAAATGTTGAGTTTGAACATTATTATGGTTCTATTAAACTATATAAAGAATAAATAAAAGAGATGCGTGTGTGCGTCAAATACATGTTAGTCTGTGTAATGTTTTTTTTTTATTGATTTAATGTCTTTTTTTTGCATAATTTAAAAATATACTAACATTCTGCACTCCTTCTCTATATTCTCTATAAGTGTAGGTAATTTCATACTCCTCCGTCCGCGCAATTTTCGTAAAAAGGGATACAAAAGTTTTTGTTTCACGTATTAATATATAGATTAATCGAATTTGATCTTTCATAGGGATAGAATAAGGAACGAAATTAAACAGCTGAAAAAAGAAATGAGAGGTACCAGGGAGACGGACAAGAACGAGAGCGAGACGAAAGATGTGAACGACGGCGAGTTAGAGCGAGACAACGAGATGTACAAACAGTACGTCGACGAGCAAGAGAAATATAAGAAGATAAAGGAGAAGATTCCTAAGAAAGGAGCTGAAAGGTGAGTTTGTTTTTGAGTTTGTTAGCGTTATATGAGTGGACTAAATAAAAAAAAACTAGATGACGGTCCAACTAATTTTTTTATTGCTTATATGGGTGGACGAGCTCACAGCCCATCTGGTGTTAAGTGGTCACTGGAGCCCATAGACATCTACAACGTAAATGCGCCACCCACCTTGAGATATAAGTTCTAAGATCTCAGTATAGTTACAACGGCTGCCCTACCCTTCACACCGAAACGCCTTACTGCTTCACGACAGAAATAGGCAGGGAGGCGGTACCTATCCACGCGAATTCACTAAAAAAATAGCATTCTGTATTCCTTCTCTATATAAACTTTAGGTGTGGTAAACTTCATACTCCTCCGTCCGCGCAATTTTCGTAAAAATGGGTACAAAGTTTTTGCTTCACGTATATAGATATATAGATTAACTAGCACACCCGGCCACGCGTTGCTGTGGCTAAGGTTTTTGTTTCTAAATAACACGTGGCCGGCTATGCTAATACCAAAAATTAACAAAGTAAGAACAATTGGATTTCACTGTATTGCGTTTACTACGAAATAAATTTCACCTTTACTTTAGCCTCAGCAACACGTGGTGTTTATCCCATTGAATTGTAGCTTATGTGAAACTTTGGTATTTTTAACACAGCGCCATTTATGAGATATTAATGTCAGACAGTATTACAATTGTCTGTAAAAACTGATTTAAGGCGCCATCTGTTTTAGACTTATGAAACTTACAATTCATAACAATAATCAACTTAAGAAATCATTTTATTGTTAATTAATAGGTATTGCGATCATTAATCGAAATAAAAACCATCCTATGACCTAAGTTGGAACATAACACATATTTTAAAAAAAAAGAAGTAAAATCGGTTCAATAGTTTAGGTGTCCATCGCGGACAAATAACGTGACACGTAATTTATATATAATAATATTGTTACTATTGTCTGCGGGATTCCAACATCGGCATAGTCTCATCGCTCGATACGAATGCATCGAGCCACGCCATTTCGGACCCCCGATCCACTAGCGGTGCTTTTAGGTTCCTCAAGCACCGGTCATCGTGTTAGTAACGCCGTCAGGTTTGAGCCCCGTGAGCTCACCTACTAGTTAAGGTTACGTTGATATAGCCTCTCAAGGCTATCAGCATAGGTAGGAAAAAAAAAGCACCGAGCGTCTTAACCTTCAATGTGCTTAGCGCCCCTAGGGGCAAACTTTCCAGTTCCATACAAATTTGAGTTAACTTTTACGCTATCGAGAACGTTAATAAAAAAAACTCGCACTAAGCACACAGACCGGTCCTGCGCTGCCTGCATCCAGCAGATCCCCGCGAACCTCAATAGGTCGTCGGCCCATCTTGTGGGAGGCCTACCCACGCTACGTCTTCCAGTACGCGGTCGCCACTCAAGGACTTTCTGGCCCCAACGGCCATCCGTTCTGCGAGCAATGCGAGGCTTGGAGGAGGCCTATGTCCAGCAGTGAACGTCCTTGGGCTGACAAGGCTGACAAGAAGCACACAGGCCGTGATCGTTTCGGTTGGTTTCGGTTAACGTTTGACGAATTATTTTCGAAGTTTTTTTCTGACGCCATTGCTGTATATCAGTCTTTCTCAAAGTGGGCGATAACGCCCCCTTGGGGGCGTTTGAAACCTAGAGGGGGGCGCTAAGGGGCCCAGGAAAAAATGGGGGGCGTTGATGTGGGTTAGGGGGGCGCTGTAAAATTTGTAATTTCATTTACTTTATAGTATTTTAAATTTCACTAAAATTAAAACTCATCTACTATATAATAACGAACAATATATAATATATACAATAACGAATTAGTTTATATTTCTACCCTGTATGATGTTATAAAAACTTAAAATAATTAACATAGATTTCGTAGGATAGCCCATACACCGTACGTAATCAAGTTGTAACAAGTTTCTGCGGAACATGATCGATGATAGTTAAAAAATTAGAGTCATTTTACCTTAATTACATTGCACCAGAAATTATTTTAGACATTAGAAAAAAAACTACCATGCAGAGTTTTAAAATATTACAGTAACACAAATTGAGGTTTTCTTTACTTTCTTTCTTGTTTTTAACATAAGGGCATTTTACAGCATTTTCCTAGCATTTTATAAGAAATTACTGATGTAAGAATCATAATTTGTATATAAAATGGAAATGCGTCTATAATTATTGTTCAAAAACTTGTCTTTTTTTTTATTGCCTTTGTAGGCAGACGAGCATACGGCCCACCTGATGGTGAGTGATTACCGTCGCCCATGGACTTCAGCAATGCCAAGGGCAGAGCCAAGCCGCTGCCTACCGCTTAATACTCTCCACAAGCCTCGTTTGAAGAAGGACATGTCATAGCGCTCGGGAAACACCGTGGAGGGGAGCTCATTCCATAGCCGGATGGTACGTGGCAAAAAAGATCTCTGGAAACGCACTGTGGATGACCGCAGTGGCTCCAGGTAGTATGGATGAACTCTACTCCGGTGGCGGGCGGTGCGATGGTAAAAACGAGACGTTGGTATCATCTCGAACAATTCCTCAGAGCACTCCCCATGGAACATGCGGTACAAAATACAGAGGGAACCGAAGTCCCTCCGCAGACCCAGAGGCTCCAAACGATCCGTGAGAATGGGATTATCGACAATCCGAACGGATTATTATTTTTTACAATTTACCCATTACCGTCCAATGTCAAATAGTATATAGTAAGCCTAAAAAGCTCACTTATTGTAAACATTGTTAACTATTTATTTCTATGTAATAATAGGTTGGGGAAAATTTTTCTTCGCATTTTTTAAGAAAATTCACAAATTTTTTTAATATAGTTTATTCACATTTAACTAAAGTATGTCGGTACCATTTTGTTCGATAACTTTTTGCCATCTTATAGGTAGGGACATGATCCCATTGCTATAGAAATTTTGGGGCTTCTGATCAAAATACCGCGACAATTGGTTTTGGCAGTCCTCTCGTGATGTTAACCTTACACTGCCTAAAGAATTCTGAAGAGACCGAAACAGGTAGAAATCTGAAGGTGCAAGGTCAGGACTATACGGCGGATACATTAACACCTCCCAGCCAAGCTTTCTTAATTTTTGCTGAGTGCGTAAAGATGTGTGAGGTCTAGCGTTATCGTGATGAAAAACCACACCCCTTCTGTTGATTAATCGCGGCCGCTTTCTCTCAACTTCTTGCTTTAATCTCATCAGTTGTTCGCAGTAGAGTTCAGGACCTGGTGGTAACAGCTCATAATGTATAATGCCCTTCCAATCCCACCATCCACACAGCATCACCTTGTTGCGAGTTAACCCGGGTTTCGCCAGAGTCTGTGAAGTCTGACCGGCCTTTGACCACAACCTTTCTCGTACGTTCTTGTCGTACGTGATCCACTTTTCATCACCAGTTATCAGCTTCTTCAAAATGGTTCGGTTTCATTACGTCGTAATAAAGAATCACAAATGAGTACACAGCTCATTAGGTTTCTTTCAGTAAGCTTATTTGTGTAACCAGTTTTTTTCAAATGCGCCATAACTATTTTGTGGTCAATTCCCAGTTCTTCAGTTACGTCGTAACTACTGATATGCTGATCTTGCCCCACTTTTTCAAAAGTGGCATCGATTTAATCCGTAATAGGGCGACCAGAGCGACGTGCATTTTTGACATAAAAAATTCCGGATTGAAAACGCTTAAACCAAATTTGTGCTACTCTCACAGACACTGCACTAGGTCCATAAACATCGCAATTTTTTTTTCAAGGTTTGCGTTGCTTTTTACCTTTTTTGTTGTAAAATTTTAAAATGTATCAAATATCTTCATTAGATTCACTCATCTTGACAGTACGAAAAATAAATAAAAATGACACATCTTCCTAATTTTAATTTGGAATTATCTTCTTTCGAATTTAAACTTTTAATGATACCAAATCTAGCCAGATACAAATAGTATAGCCAAAGAGATTTTATTACAAGTTCATACATTTTTAAGCTGTTGCATAGCTTTTATCGCGGGCCTTGAGCGCGGCGACCGAATCATGAAATTCCGTAACGAAAAAACCTAACATTTCTCACTCCGCCTACCATGTAGCTCGCGTTCAACACATTCACACGTTGCGCTTGTGTACTGTTTGTGAATAAGCGCGTGGCATGACGTCACACTGCATGCGCATCACGAAAAGTCTGCCCATCTCTCTCACGCGCGGTTTAGCTTATGAGTGTGAAAGGGACAGTTAAGGTTTTGCCTTTATTAAGGTTTAATATAGCGTGGTCTTGTTTTATTATTGTTTTAATATTAAATTATCATTGTCTAATTATAATGTCATAAGTTGATAAAAAATGCTATGCAATAGCTTTACCGCCGCAGTTCCCGAGTGCCACACGTTTTTTTTTGTCAGGAGGAAATCGCCGGACTTCTGCCCTTCACTGGGGATGGAGGGCGGGGCATGTCGGAGTCGAACCGACTAAAACCTCCTGTCGCTCAACAACCAGCATCCAAACCTCGCATGAGACAGAGCTTATGAAAAGGCAAAGGGGTGAAAGTGAAGCGTTTAGTGCGGAGCACATCTCTCCCATCACCTTCCCCCCCGGGACGCCGGACTGGCGGTCGTCGGCGACACGACCACCAGCCCTCTCGGTCGGCAAGCCCGCCTAGATGGCATCGGTTAGAATGGTCTATCCTACGGAATACCCCGCTGGGTCAAAACCAGCGTGGGTTGAGCATAGCCGGCCTTCCATCACCCGGATGCTCATGCGTAAAACGTGTGCAGAGCAGCTTGCACGTCGTCCCCCTCGTAGGCCCCCTTCGCCGGTCCCCAGGCCGACATGTGAGGGAGACCCGAAACACTTAGAGGGCCAGAGCTTGGGCGAGATCCGCCTCCCTGGACACCGCTCGACGGAGGCGGGCCTGCGCATCTCTCACGCGCCCCGCCGCCTCCTTTTGCGAGATGGTGCACTCGCAGAAGTCGAGCATCGCCTTCCACGACTCGTCGTCACCGAGCATCGATGCCAGAACACTCGGCAACGACAAGTGGTTTCCTATGTTTGCGACGAGGACACGCCGCCACCCCTCCCATGCAGGGCAGGCGACGAGCGTATGCTCTGCAGTGTCCAAGTCGCAACCACAATGGTGGCACTATGCCGTCGGCTCGGCTCCGATCCGGTGCAGGAACTCACCGAAGCAACCATGCCCAGGGAGTACCTGCGTGAGCCGGAAAGTGAGGCGTCCTCTGTCACGATTCACCCAATTCACAAGAACCCGGCGAACCGCCTGCCGAGATTGGGCCCTCCGCGCTTTGACCACACTGGGGCTGGGACGCGCCACGCCCCGGGCACGAAGGTTAGCCCGCCACTGATAGTCAGCGGCGAGCGCCTCCGTCTCCAAGACCCAAGGCGGCGTCCCAGCCAGTACACACGCCGCCTCGAAAGAGATGGTGCGATAACCACGGATGATCCTAGCCGCGATGGTGAGTTGCGGCCGTTGCAGCAACTTCGCTGTGACTGGCCCCACACGGGTGCCTTGTATAAGGCCATTGACCGCACCACCCCTGTACAGAGAGGGCGCGTCACCTGGTCAGGCCCCCCGATGTTGGGAAGAAGCCGGCTTAACGCGCCGGCCACCCCCAACAAACGAGGGACCAGGTTCTGAAAGTGAACACGGAAGGTCCAACGAGTGTCCAGAATGAGGCCGAGGTACTTCAACTGCACCCCGACCCGATACGGACGCCTCCAACCACGACATGAGCATCGACAGGTGGCACTCTCGGCCTCGGATTTACTGAGTGTCACGTCGAGGCCCAATCTCCTGATTTTGCCGACGACATGCGCCACCCCAGCGGTGGCAACTCAGCCAACTCAGCAAAACAAGACCGACCAGCGCATTGGATTTCTGCCTCTGTGCCTTCTCCCGCATAACTTGCCTATTTTGGTAATTCTGAATTTAAACAAACATATTGATGAGAAGAATTCATTTTTACTTTGCAAATTTGTAGATACACGCTCTGTAGAAATGTACGGACATATAATAATATGAAGAAACAATAATAGCATCTACAAATATATAATTATATGTACTACGTGGTACTACATTTACTAAAATTAATACAACATTTATTAATTAAATTAATGAAATGGTGGTTTTAAAGTTTTAGGTGTGTATAAAAAATGGGGGGCGCTGAAAAATAATTGATTTTCAAAGGGGGCGGTAAAAGAAATAAGTTTGATAATCACTGCTGTATATAAATGAAAATAAAGAGAGATGTCGTTTTAAAAATCACTTATTTTACAAATCGACATTTGAGTATAGAAGATAAAATAGCCGTTTAGAAAATATCATTCAACTTATTCATTACTAGGCGTACTCGCCCGCTTCGCTGGGTATTTAATTTTCATTATTATTAGGGAGTCCAACACTCATATAAATATTAGCCTATCCATTAAGTACATCTATTTTCTACATGGAT
Source organism: Bombyx mandarina (assembly GCF_003987935.1). The sequence continues at coordinate 1,977,957 of NW_021011502.1, forward strand.
ACCAAGTTTCAATTCAATCGGATTCATTTTTCAGTAGTTATAACGGAACATCTGTAAAAACCACTGTAGATTTATATATTAGTATGGATAAACAAAATAGCTGTATTTAATAGTAAATCACTTGGGTTGTTTCATGAGAAAACTTGCGATTGCGTGAAGCTACAACAGTTCGTGAAAATCTCAATACTAAATCTTATGTGTATGGTACTACGGGTCATATTATGTCGATCCGTAGCTTAAAATATCAATCAAATAATTGTAATCATCAAATTGTAATCTTAAAATATCACTCAAATAATCAAATAATTGTAAATAGACATGCCTTAACAAAAACCGACTTCCTATAAAAAAAAAAAAAATTGTTTTGTTTTTTATTGCTTAGATGGGTGGACGAGCTCACAGCCCACCTGGTGTTAAGTGGTTACTGGAGCCCATAGACATGCACAACGTAAATGCGCCACCCACCTTGAGATATAAGTTCTAAGGTCTCAAGTATAGTTACAACGGCTGCCCCACCCTTCAAACCGAAACGCATAACTGCTTCGCGGCAGAAATAGGCGGGGCGGTGGTACCCACCCGCGCGGACTCACAAGAGGTCCTACCACCAATAATAAAAACGAAATCGTTAATATAACCTACTAACATTGTATTAAAAGAAAAAAGAAAATCGAACACTATTATTATTAAAGTTATCCCCCAACATTCTGTTTTGCTTTAATAGAATAATTGTAAATAGACATGCTTTAACAAAAACCGATTTCAAATAGAAAAAAAAGATATTCCAAAACAAATTAATATACACTAAAAACAATAATCATCGAAATCTGTTGGCGTGATATTTAGTTATTGAGTCATTCATCTGTTTGTCGCGTACGTACTTAATGCAAATTTAAGACTTATATGGTTTTCTCATGGATACCATTATCAGAACTGGGCTAAATTCTAATGGGACCACACGGGAAGCGTTAGCTTTCTAATAAAAAAAGAATCATCAAATTCGATTCACCCAGTCAAAAGTTATGAGGTAACAAACATAAAAAAAAAAGTATACAGTCGAATTGAGAACCTCCTCCTTTTTTGAATTCGTTTAAAAATGAACATAATCGTGTTTGGATCTGAGATTACTTATTCCTATTATTCTTTGTAATTTATTTATATTATTATTCTTTACTTTTTTTTCTCAGCAGACGCTGGTACGTCTTTATAATTTACGGGTCTTGGCCAAGTAAATAATAAGTAATAAATATTTTTAATGCCCTTTATTATTATTATTCCTTTTCCTTGAGAAATGTGTTAATATTTTATACTGATTTTTAAGGGTTAATTAGTGATGGTGTTGTTTAAAAGTTTTACGTTTACCAAAGTAAGCTGAAAAAGTCGTTAGCTATTTATAACTGCTGCTATTTAGCTGCGCTTAAAACGATGCTATTAGACGCGACGAAAAAAAAGCATTAACGGCAGCAACGATTTCAGACAGCGCCCCCCGAAACCAGCACCGGGACAAACGAAAAGGAAACCCTGGGTCAAGAACTTATACGAGAACCGTGAATACCCGGACAATTACACCGACGTGAAGTTCCTGGAAGAGCTACGCAAAAATATTAACGTAGAGAAAGTTAATTTGCGACAAGCCGTGTACGGTTCGTTGCGGGTCGCGCTCAGATTGTGTTTATGCACACTGTACGCCCTATTATACGTCTTCATGCACAACGATTGGATCCAAACGTACACGGTCATATATTTATTTATATTCATAACCTTATCCTGCTATATTCTGTACGCTGTAATAGCGGGCAGCGATATTTTGAGGCACACCAAAACGGTCCTAATATATATAGTTATAGGTTATCTTTTGTCGCCGGTGCTGCACACGCTTACGGATACGGTGAGCACGGACACGATATACGCTTGGTCGGTTATAATGATGTTGATACATTTGATATTTTTCGATTACGACGTCCCGGCCGCCGTTGTTTCGGAATCGCTATCTATAAACGCTGCGATATTCTCGTCTGTGTGTCTGGTGTCGCGTCTGTCTACACCCTTCGATGCCTTCGTTTTGCTGACCGTATCGGTGCTGTTCTTCGTTCTGAGTCCGCACCTGTTCAAAGCTTATTCCGGTACAACACTATTTAACGTGATGTGTTTCGTTGCGTTATTTTTAACGCTTATAACGTTATATAGCGTCTCGAGTGTTGTGCTGTGCTATTTTAGCTTTTTTATTGTCGTTCTCTGCGTATATTGCCCGATGATGTTTGTTAAGTGGCAGCGTTACAAGGATAACATATACGGGCCTTGGGATGAAGCTATTATTAATAATTCGGACGACTTGGACGAGTGCTTGAAGGATTTGTGTTGATCGTTTTGTGATTTTTTTTTCTTATTGCTTACCTGGTGTTAAGTAGTTGCCGGAGCCCATGGACATCTACAACGTAAATGCCGTAACCTACCTTGAGATATGAGTTCTAAGGTCTCAAGTATAGTTGCAACGGCTGCGTCACCCTTCAAACCGAAACGCATTACTTCTTCACGGCAAAATTAGGCAAGGTGCTGGTACCTACCCGTGCGGAATCACAAGATGTCCCCAGTTATTACGCAAATTATAATTTTGCGGGTTTTGTTTTTATTGCAGCATGTTATACCTGTACTGTATGTGCGAAGCTTTAATTATCTTAGTGTTGTGCGATCTTGTATGAAATATTGTTTAGTGTAAGAGAATCGTGTACAAGTTTATTCAAATTCCCGATATCAAATGTAAGAAATGCTCTATCTACGATCGACGATCGCGTGCTGTGCTACAACAACGAAATGACAGTATTTAAATAAATAAATAAACTAAATGAATAAAATCGTTTGTTTCCTTTTACAATATCATAAGATCTATCACCGAATAAAATCTTTCACCGAGCGGGTGACATTGCTCGGTAGACCGACGGTCAAATTGTTTTTCGCAGAATCTACCACCGGATCGGAAACGCGACCCACTGAGAAGATCCGGCGAGAAACTGAGAAACTCAGTGGGCTGTGTCTATGGGTTAATTCGCTCGTCGAGCCCTTCGTCGCAAGCGACGGGTTCGACGAGGACGGTTACCGGTGCTTGTGGTGCCTAAAAGCACCGTTAATGGATCGGGAGGATCCGTAATGACGTGCTTTGGGCGACGTCGACTGTTTACCATTCGGTCCACAGGATCGGGTAGATTGTTGTTCGGAGCTTGTATATATACAAGCTTATCTTGAAAATGTCGTAAGGGAGATTCAGACATCTGTCAAATACCTTGTGTTCTATTATAGCTATTGCCACACTATCAATCAAAATATGCACCGATGGTATCTGAAGATCTCTGTCAGTGCAGTGGTGATTTTCTAATGCCATACTTGAAGAAGAAGAACTAAGGGCTCGGCGAGTAAATTAACCCACAGACACAGCCCACTGACTTTCTCGCCGGATCTTCTCAGTTGGTCGCGTTTCCGATCCGGTGGTAGATTCTGCGAAGCGCTGCTCTTGCTTGGGTTCGTGTTAGCAACGTCGTCAGGTTTGAGCCCCGTGAGCTACTAGCTAAGGCGACGCTGATATAGCCTCTCAAGGCTACAGGCTTAGGTATGTTTAAAAAAAACCGGGGTACGGGAGCGAAAAGATTCTTCAAAGGCATTTTGTACTGCCTATTTCGGCCATTGAATTTTTTCCCTGTCAAGAACTTGTTAAAATTTTTAAAAGAGCAGACATCAGCACCAGGTCTGGTGAGTATGATGAATGGTGAAAAACTTCCATCATGTAGCTTAGAGTCCGTCTGTTGTGCCGCATCAGGTTGAGCTTTTTAGTGTAGGGGGATAAGCCGTTGACCAAGGCTTGCCATAGGTTCTCTACTGGTGGTAGGACCTCTTATGAGTCCGCGCGGGTAGGTACCACCGCCTTGCCTATTTCTGCCGTGAAGCAGTAATGCGTTTCGGTCTGAAGGGTAGGGCAGCCGTTGTAACTATACTGAGATCTTAGAACTTATATCTCAAGGTGGGTGGCGCATTTACGTTGTAGATGTCTATGGGCTCCAGTAACCACTTAACACCAGGTGGGCTGTGAGCTCTTCCACACATCTAAGAATAAAAAAGAAATATAAAAAAAATGGCCAAACCTTCCATCATGTAGCTTAGAGTCCGTTTGCTGGTTCCATTTGGCAAGAAGCTGTGATTAATTACTCCGATACTAGACCACCAAATAGTTACCATGAATGGGAAGTTTTGGTTTGGGACATTGTCGATTACGACGAAGAGTAACTACCGAACTAACCCATAGACAGCCCGTTGAGTTTCTCGCTGGAACTTCTCGCGATTCCGATCCGGTGGTAGATTCTGCGAAACACTACTCTGGCTAGGGCTAGTGTTAGCAAATTCTCTCATGCTTAGCCCGTGAGCTCATCTTCCTGTCCGGGCGTAGCTAGAATAGGCTCTTGGCTATCAGCGAATAGGTAAGGAAAGTAGTGAAATAGGGTCTAACCAATATTACCGTTAACGATTATTAAACATGATCCTTATCGTAAGCGACAATACGGTTCAAAATCCTTTCCTTTCTGTAAAGTAAAGCAAGGTATAACTTACCGCGTTTGTCGCGCTGGCGATTGGTGTTGGCTTTAGTTTTTTAGCGACTATGGGGTGAGTTTTTTAGTTGAAACTTTTCCATGGCACGTGTTTTAGGATCGGTTGTCTGCCTGACGTCAGCCCTCCTTTGGTTAAAACTCTACCAATAAGCCGAGTGGTAACTATTTTGTGTGATAAGACGATAAGACGTCCGGTGCATTCGTGTTGAGCGATGCACCGGTGTTCGAATCCCGCAAGGACCAATTTATCTAATGAAATACGTACTTAACAAATGTTCACGATTGACTTCCACGGTGAAGGAATAACATCGTGTAATTAAAATCAAATCTGCAAAATTATAATTTGCGTCATTACAAGTGCTAGAACGTCTTGTGAGTCCGCACGGGTAGGTAACACCACGCTGCCTATTTCTACCGTGAAGCAGTAGGTAATGCGTTTCGGTTTGAAGGCTGGGGCAGCCGCTCTACTCTAAAAACTGAGATCTTCTCATGTCTCGAAGTAGGTGGCGGCATTTTACGTCGTAGATTTTTATAGGCTCTGGTAACTACTTAACATCAGGTAGGCCGTGAACTCATCCACCACTCTAAGCAATAAAAAAAGTATATTTTTTTGGAATGAAGTTCAATAATTTTGTGCTTTTAGTAGCCGCCACGTGGTATCAGGAGTCATCGTCTGCGTATTTATCCAAATAAATCAGTACTTATCTCCTTGAGTCATTTGAGGAGCTTAAAAAAATGACATTCTATTACAGTCCGACTGTCGAAATAATGCGATCCAAAACGTTTATTTTGAATTTAAACGACATTAACATCTTAATGTATTCGTTGTGCATGTACATAATAATATATTTTGTTGTAAACTTAACGCCATTTCAAAGCTAAAGCGTTCACTCGGTGGTGAACGCATTCATTCAGCGGCGGCATGATGTCATATCTTTCTTATAACTTCATTCAATGGCCGGACTATAATGTTTCCTATAAAGCAATTGTTCATTCAGTGGTCGGACTCTTCTTTCCCATTGCTTCATTCAGCGGCCGGAATATAATCTTTCCCATTGCTTCATTCAGCGGCCGGACTCTAATCTTTCCCATTGCTTCTTTCAGTGGCTGGACTATAATCTTTCCCATTGCTTTATTCAGCGCTCGGAATATAATTTATCCCATTGCTTCATTCAACGGCCGGACTATAATGTTTCCTATAGAGCAATTGTTCCTTCAGTGGTGGGACTATAATCTTTCCCATTATCTCATTCAGTGGTGGGATTATAATCTTTCCCATTGATTCACTCAGTGGCCGGAGTATAATCTTTCCCATTGCTTCATTCAGCGGCTGAACTATAATCTTTCCCATTGCTTCATTCAGCGGATGGACTATAATCTTTCCTGTTGCTTCGTTCAATAGCCGAACTATAATTTTGCCTATTCCTGAGGAGGGCTATTGAACTCATAGTCTCCATTTCCAGGGAGAACTTCACGCTGCAGCTCCTGGCTAAATTCAAAACGAAACTTCACGCCATTAAGGAGAAACCGCAGACCATTGACGAGGCGGAGTCGAAGGACGACGAGAATCTAAACAGTGATGATTGGTAAGGATAACATTTCCGTTTTTTGAAAGATCATTCCACCTCGCCTCAACATCCTCGTGTTGTGCTAGAAAAAATTCAGGTCTTTAGGTACTAGCCAAGTGGCGGGTTTTTTATACCCATAATCAGTATCATCAACCCACAGTCTTCCACTGCGGAACATAGGCCTCTACCAATCCACGATTAATTCGTGAAACAGAGAAAGTTCTACGGCTATCTCTCTCAGAGGTGAATGAGGATTTTCAATCACTATTTCCAGTTCGGGCCAATCTAGAAAATCATCCATTCCCGATACTTTCTTGACTGAATGTATTGCCTTTGAAAAAACGGTAGCTATGTCAACGTCGCTGCACGAGCTTACGGGCCGCCTGATCTTAATTGGTCACTGAAGCCCATAGACATATGTGATGTGAATGTCGCCACCCATATTAAGACACAAAGTCGTATTTTGCGAAGAAAAAATACGTTACCTGCCTCATGGATTTGAACCTTGATATAGCCGTCAGATGTACTAGGCCAAGAAAACTACTAGTACAACAAATCATATCAAAATATCGTATTGTCTCTAACTCCACTCGCCAAAAACTTCAAGTCCAATACCAAGCAAAACAAACAAGAAAATTAATCATGCATGTGTCTTTGTGCAAAACTCTACATGAATTAATATTTCATTAGGCTAGCACACAAATTGAGGTTTGAGGATAAAGGCGCTGTTCTGGCTAAAGACGCGTCGACTAAAGGGGACGACTGGTTCGACATATACGACCCCAGGAATCCGATTAACAAGAGGAAGAGGGAGAAAAATGAGAAAAGCGCTAAGAAATAAAGTTGATTTTCAAAACAACCGCCTTTTGATGTTGCTACTTTTTTTTCCCCATTTCTTGGCCGGCACGGTTTGTGCGTCAGCCACGCAAAAAGGTTAGGAAGTGTGTTAATGGATTTATTTTTTTGGATTGGAAATTGGAACGAAATTTGGAAAAGGATCAGGTAAATTTAGTGTATATAAAAGTCCACAAATGGTTACAATTTTATATTGTTATGAAAAATGGATCTGGCTAAAATTCTATATATACCTACATCAATATTGATCTATACTAATATTATAAAGAGGAAAGATTTGGTTGTTTGTTTGTATTGAATAGGCTCCGAAACTACTGAACCGATTTGAAAAATTCTTTCACACTTGCTTGTTGACTGTTTTTTTTAAATGTTAATCGTGTTCTCTCTCTCTCTCTCTCTCTCTGTCTCTAAAAATTAACGCGAGATTTCATTATTGAAAATATTCAGAAACTTGTATTTCTTGTTCAGTCAATAAATAGTCTCTTCGAACAACAGTTACCGATGACTCATGATTTGCAGGGCAAGCGTTACAAGACAATGAAGATTTTTACAACGCACGCTAATCTCATCTGATTTCCATAATACAATTAAAACCAACGGATATTAGGTGCATTCACCTTTTTCCTTCGCGACGGGGACTACTCCAAGTTTTTTTTTTTCTCTAATAAAGAATGAAGAACCATTCGTATATTTTAATCGATTTCAAAGAAGGAGTTTCTCAAGGCGGAGCGTGTGATTTAATTATTGTTTTATGAAGTCGCACTATTTGACGACCGATAGAGGAAACTAGTCTAAGAGGCTATTCCAGCTACGCCCAGACGGGTAGGTGAGCTCACGGGCTCAACCTGAGAGAATTTGTTAACATTAGCCCTAACAAGGGCAGTGCTTCGCTTAAGATACCGTCTTTTGACGTGACAACGTCTTATAATTCGATGAAGCCGGCTGCATGCACGAAAAAACATGACTCATGCGGCGTTACCTCGCTCTGAGGCGGTGTGAGCGATGCATCCGCGTGGACAGCTGCTATACAATAATACATTTACATGTTTTCGTCAAGTATGAAGTTCAGTGAAAAGTGGATGTAGTGTCAATTGTTTATAGCAACGATAATTGCGATAATTGAAAAATGAAACCATTCCATCAGTATTTTCTTATGACGTTGTCACGTTCAACTATCGTCAGTAAACCGACTTTACAGACAACCGATTTTTTTTCCTAACTAGCAAGAGCAGCGTTTCGCTATATATAACACCGGATTGGAATCGCGACCTACTGAAAAGATCCGGCCAAAAAACTCAGTGGGTTTTGTCAGTGGGATCAGGCGAAACTAACTCCCGTTACGCTAAGCTCTTAAGAGTTAGTAATTAAGTGATTCTTACGTACTAACATTTCCATTGTCCTTACTCAAAGATTTTCTGATACGCAGATTTTTTTCACACCCTTATTATACGGCTCCGGACTTTAGTGTCCCTGAATCTTAAATAATCTATTTTTGAGGGTCACTTTTCGACCAACCGTCCCACTCTGACACTCTTTATTTATAAACCTACCCACTAACTCGAATGCGATTCGCGTTTAAATCAATTTAATGTAGACCCATAGTAGCATCCATTTGACGTCGCTAACAAGATTTTAGACATGCTGCTGCAATCTCGGATCTTTAACACCACCAGTTCGTTATACATAAATAAAAGCCGCGAGACAGTGAAATCGATGTTTCGATGGAAAATCGATCAGATATCGATTTCGAACCGATCCAAACTTAGTATTACAGAGGCGACGGCTTGTTATGTACGAAAGATAAGCTTGGAGCTTTGTGTAACACGATCCCTCAAAACATTTAAGAATTACCTGTAATTAGTAAAGCTGAACTGGCAATGGGCTGACCTTACTATCGGGACAACCCATAACCGTTGGGGTAAACGTGTTCTTGAGAGACCTCGAATTCTGTTTTTTTATTGCTTAGATGGGTGAATGAGCTCACAGCCCACCTGGTGTTAAGTGGCTACTGGAGCCCAGAGATATCTACGACGTAAATGCGCCACAATTATTCAATTGTTCGTATGATTTTTCTTGTTCCAAATATATGGTATACAGAGTGTCCCAGAAAGAATGAGCAATCCTGAAACACCTCATAGAAGAGATATGGGGAAACACAAAAAAAAAATCTCAGATAGTACGTCTCACGTAATTTGGTTATGTATTTAAAAAATAAGGTTTATATTTTCCATACTGCTGTGCGTTTCTGGAATATACAACAGCTACAAATAAATCCATAGGCTTTTTGTTGTTATAATATTCTACATGGACTATATTAAGGAATATGCAGGAAATTGTATGAACGTATGAAAAGCTAGTGTAATTTTTTATAAAAGCTAATCTGAACTTAAATTTTGATCATGTAATTTTGTTGTTTTTTCTTTATATTTAATTTGGGTACTACCTGAGATTTTTTTTTATATCTTATTTTGAGTCCCCAATAGCTCTACTATGAGGTGTTTCAGGATTATCATTTCTTTCTGAGACAACCTGTATACGCGTTTTACGAAAACTGAGTGAGATTTTTTTCAAATTCAAGTTGTTTATAAGGTACCACCTACTTTTTTCAAAAATCGTTTATCAATTTCCGCGAAATATGTGAAAATAAGCTCAGCACTAACTAAGGGTTAAATAGTCCTCGAATACGATAAAGAGAACTTTTAGTTCGGGCACAAGATGTCTCTGTCAAGAATTTGAAATCGAGATGGTACAGCTACTTCTAAAATGGACCGGTTTTTTTATAATTCTAGTAATATTGCGGATACTGTATGTTTTTTTTTATTTTTTTTATTGCCCTTGTAGGCAGACGAGCATACGGCCCACCTGATGATGAGTGGTTACCGTTGCCCATGGACTTCAGCAATGCCAGGGGCAGAGCCAAGCCGCTGCCTACCGCTTAGTACTCTCCACAAGCCTCGTTTGAAGAAGGACATGTCATAGCGCTCGGGAAACACCGTGGAGGGGAGCTCATTCCATAGCCGGATGGTACGTGGCAAAAAAGACCTCTGGAAACGCACTGTGGATGACCGCAGTGGCTCCAGGTAGTACGGATGAACTCTACTCCGGTGGCGGCCGGTGCGATGGTAAAAACGAGATGCCGGTATCATTTCGACCATATTTTTTTTATTGCCTAGATGTGTGGACGAGCTCACAACCCACCTGGTGTTAAGTGGTTACTGGAACCCATAGACATGTACAACGTAAATGCGCCACACACCTTGAGATATAAGTTCTAAGGTCTCAGTATAGTTACAACGGCTGCCCCACCCATCAAACCTCATTCCTCAGAGCACTCCCCATGGAACATACGGTACAAAATACAGAGGGAACCGAAGTCCTTCCGCAGACCCAGAGGTTCCATGTGTCGCCCAAAACACGTCATCACGGATCCTCCCGATCCACTAACGGTGCTTTTAGGTACCCCAAGCACTGGTCGTCGTTCTCGTCGAACCCGTGGCTCGGCGAGTAAATTAACCCATAGACACAGCATATTTAGTTACTTGCCGGATCTTCTCAGTGGGTCGCGTTTCCGATCGGCAGTAGATTCTGCGAAGCACGGCTCTTGATAAGATTCGTCTTAGCAACATCGTCAGGTTTGAGCCCCGAGAGCTCACCTACTAGCTCAGTGACGCTTATATGGTATACCTAGTCTAGACCATCAGCTTAGGTAGAGAAAAAAAGTATATGTTGCATCTGCGTAGACTAATCGCAGTCCGTGTTTCTATTTGACATGATGTGTCGAGTTACTCGATCGACTTGCATAAGTCACGAATAACCCAATCCACAACTGCCACTTTTTTGGGTGTCCCAAACAATCCTAGAATCGGCCTAAATTTGTCTTTGAAACGCAAATCGATTTGGAATATCGATTTAATTCGCAAAACGTTATCTCTTCCCTAGTCAACAACTAGCAATTATTAAATTTATAATGATTTTTGCGAACGTCGGCAGATAGAAAGATAACAGTGTAATTACATGCGTTACGATACTCTTTGTTCTCCGATTACGTTGTCTTAACATGGATAATATTTTAGTGTGAAGCCTGCCCAATATACCTGGAGCCTTTGCACTGTGTTTTTGAAGTCGGTGGTCAAACTACTTCGAATCAATTTAACCTTAAATAATAAAACTTCTATTGGTTTAAAATGAGATGAAAACACATCGTTTCCCTTATCGCTGAGAGTCGCGAAAATCCCAAGAGAGATTAATTTCTTTTTGATTAAGTTCCATATGTATCTTGCCTTGGCGTGATGTATCATGTATCTTGGCGGTGGAAGTCGAAAGAAACTGGACCATTGTTTAGGCTGTGATTGGTCTTCTCCTTTCAAACTTTCCAGCCACCATTAGCTGCTGTTATTACCGTCTTTTTTCCCTGTATTTATGCTTATCAAAATAAATTCAAGATATAACTATGAGCTATTACGATATAACCTTCCGTAATCAAATCGAGAATCATATGTCCCGTATAGTTTTCGAATACGGAGACTGATGGAAGTACTAATGTTAAACGTAACATAAATATGCGATGATTTATGTTAAACTCCGCCTTGTATTAGAGTTTTATTGGGATTTAATAAAGCTTAGGCATTTCAAACGTATCTTTTGTTACAAAGTTGACGATTGATTTTAATGTCACCATTGTCGAACTATAACTATTGCTAAATAACATCAGTTGGATCATATTTTTGTTTTTTTATGCCTATTAAGAAAGTTGGCAATGTTATTGTGATTTTTAAAGTCTAGTGGTAGGTTCCACTGTGAGCCTATAACAAGCACCGTGTAATAATTTGTGTTGCATCATGCCAACGTCCATTAGAATATGTCATTCATACTTCGGTCTCATGTATCAAGGTGATCGGCAGTATTCACATTGTGATCACAATGCTTCAAGTGTTCTAATGTCTCCTGACGGGGGTACGGCAAGGGCCTCGGGGAGACCCATATGCCCGGACTTAAGCTGCCCGCCCTCTCGGCGGCGATGGTGTTTTTGCTTAACGGATTAGCGATGAATCGGTGTTGGTTGGATGATCGATGTAAGATGAATCGAAGAAATGATTAACATGTAGATGGCGTACATTTGAGGCAGCTTGCTTTTACTGGTGTGTCCGTCCAGATCCCGGCCCTCTTCTTCTACCTCGTTACCGACGCTCGTTGCCGAAGAGAAGAGCCGCCATCCGTTTTTTTCCCTTGTGGTTGTACCCGCAGGCATGATTCCTATGGATTTGGGTAACTACTTAATGACGATTTGGACCGTAGCTCACATTTAGGCAACGACAAAAAAAAAACTCTTTCAAACAAAGGGCACATCCTTACATAGCGAACGTTATGCGCAATATAAAACAGTACGTTGACCCGCTGAATTTCAAAGTTTTTAAACTAGGTTTTACAGATTTATTGTGGGAACGGATCCCCCCGCTGTATTCACACACAAAGACTTATTGTGTAAGTGACCGTTAGGATTGAAAGGAAAGATGATGAACCCTAATCGGGATTCGCAATCTTTGATGATAACGTAAACCGATATGATGAAGCAGTTATTCTAGTTATTTTTTTTATTTTTTTTTACTTAGATATTTTAAGTTAAGTGGTTACTGAAGCCCATAGAAATCTACAACGTAAATGCGCAGCCCACCTTGAGATATAAGTTCTAAGGTCTCAAGTATAGTTACAACGGCTGCCCCACCCTTGAAACAGAACGCATTACTGACGGCAGAAATAGGCAGGGCGGTGGTACCTACCCGTGCGGACTCACAAGATGTTCTACCACCAGTGACATTTTATATTATAAGAACCACTAGTGTCCCGATTTTAGATCTCCCTGCATCCCAGCCGCAATCTTTAGTCTATAAATATCAGGTTTGTTATTCCGTGTGAAAATCGCGGAGAGAACCCATTTAAATACTTTTGTTTTGTTTTAAATACACTAATACTGGGGTCGAGAAGCCATCTGACCTAAGTCAATAATAATTGAATTATCAGAAAGAATGTGTGCATTGTGGAAGTTAAAACTGATTTCGACATTTCATATTTCAAGGCAACTGATTACCCGCCATTACGAACGTCAAACGTCAAGGCAAAGGCTTACTCTGTAATCTTCGAGTAAGTAAAAAAAAAAAACCGGCGGTAAAAAAGCTTTAAGGTTCACATGAGACGCTAAGGAGGTTTACACAGGACTCGCCGGACCGTGAAGTTGTTAGCCACACCTAAAGATCCGAGCCACATTTTATTTGCTAATACAAAACAGTGTGCACGTCTTGAAATAGAAAAAAAAAAATAGATGTATCTTAATCTGTGCGAATTTAAAATTTGAATTTCAATAGAAAACTATTCGAATTTCGAATTCTTTTCGTTTCCGCGTTTTGTTTACGCACCGCTGGTGTACCATTGTGATAAATGGCGGGAATATAATGACAATTATCAATTTAAATTCATTCTTGATTAAAATGTCAATTTTAATAATTCTGTGTCCGGTTCTGTTGGCTGGTGTTCAAACGCTGACTATTGATTCACAATTGGGAACATCCATTGAAGGTGAGTGACGACATAATCCCGCCACCGATAGATGGCGTTGCTTTATTTTGAGTATTGCATGTAGGGTTGGAACTTATACTAACTTTTTTATCTAACCGAAGAATCAAAGAATACGTAATGTTTATTTTAATAACAAAATAGGGCCTTTGATTGCCGTGAAGCAGTAATGCGTTTCGGTTTGAAGGGTGGGGCAGCCGTTGTAACTATACTGAGACCTTAGAACTTATATCTCAACCTGGGTGGCGCATTTACGTCGTAGATGTCTATGTCCAGTAACCACTTAACACCAGGTGGGCTGTGAGCTCGTCCACCCATCTAAGCAACAAAAAAAAATACCAGCTTCATAATTAGCGACGTAACTAATTGTACAGTGTTGCTAAAAATCGTGATCTCTATAATACAAGTTCCTATAAATATATTTGTTAGTAGTAATTAAATACGTTTTTATGTATGTATGAAGTCATCGAGTAGGTTTTGGTGAATCATCGAAAAAGTTTAACTTTATTTATTTATTTATTTAAGGATTACCGACAGGGTTTACAGTAAGACATAAAATAATATTGACATGTATAGAGCAATTGATAACTGCAACTCTAATTAGAGGCAATCACAGCATGCATTACATTAATATATCAATAGAGATTTAACAATACTATTAATAATAATAAAAAATTAAAAACAAAAGAAAGACAACAAGGACAGTAATACCCGAGCACTCAGACCAAGGCTGAGGCTGAGGTTCAACAACAACCTTGCTACTGTATTATCTAGCAGAGTAATTAGGATAGTGGTTTCCCCGAGGGACCTGGGCGGGCCCCCCGGCGCGCACTCTGCGTGGCCGGGGGCTCCGTCTGTGGGGGAGTTTTGCTGGACTTCCACCGGGCGCGTCCGTAGGTGGCGGATAACGGGATCCTCTGGGAACAGTCCCACTCCCAGGGGTATCGTCCGATCTTTTTCGTTGCAAGGATTCTTAGGTGTTAGGGAGGTAGGTTNATATTCCCGCAAGTAGAACAAACCTCCTTAGATATTCCCCTTTATCAAAGATTTGCAGTGAATTTAACCAAATATGTGCATTAATTGACGGCATTGACATTTTTAACGACACGTGTCCTGGTCTCAAAAACAAACTAGTATCCAAGTTCCTTTGCTTATAATTGATGAGAGAATGTCATTCTGATTACATTGCGCAGTCTGTTCTATGTGTTTATATTTTTTGCATTGCCGCGCTCGACTTTTTTAATTTTTTTATAGTTTTATAATTTTTATTTATAATTTTTTACTATATAAATATGTGCATTATTTCTTATTTAGTAATCTGTAAAGTTAGTAGTGTGTGTAGTTAGCTTTTGTTTTCATGTTGTTTTCAAATATATATATTGCTGTAACATGTCATAGTGTGTTATAGGAGATTGCTGTACATGCCTGTAACTGGCTTACATACCAGTACTTAATTTTATACATGTTAATTTTAAGCTTGAATGTTTTGTGTGTATTGCTGTTGGTGTGTCTTAATAAATAAATAAATAAATAAATCCTTTAGGCTACGACAACTTCTATCGAATTTTGATTGCCCCATCCCTCAAACTGTGTGCTTTGTGCGAGTTTTTTAACGTTCTCGATAGCGTAAAAGTTAACTCAAATTTGTATGGAGTTGGAACAGCGCCCCTAGCGGCAAACGTAGGCAAACGTTCCAACTCCATACAATTTTGATTTAACTTTTACGTTATCGAGAACGTTAAAGAATTCGCACTAAGCACATGGTAAGTACGACTGCTTCGACCAGTACGCACTCATCATCATCATCATCATCATCATCATCATCATCAGCCTTTATCTGCCCACTGCTGGACATAGGCCTTCCCCAATGCCTTCCACATAATGCGGTCCTCCGCCTTCCGCATCCAACGACTTCCCGCCGTGTGCACTAAGTCGTCAGTCCACCTGGTTGGAGGACGCCCCACGCTCCTTATACCCATCTTATATCATATTATTATATCTTATATATTATATCTTATATCTTATTATTATAGTACGCACTCGCATACAAAAAAATCATAGTTTCAACATAGGAAATTGTGTAAACAGATAATTTCGAAAATTATATTAATAATGACTACATTAGATAGCGGATCTTGCGAATAGAAAATGACCAATGACGTAATATAGTGATTAATTAGCATTAATTATTTATGGTTCAGAGGATTCGTGCGCTTTTTTTTATTGCATAGATGAGTGCACGAGCTCACAGTCCACCTGGTGTTAAGTGGTTACCGGAGCCCATAGACGTCTACAACGTAAATGCCGTCACCCACCTTGAGATATAAGTTCTAAGGACTCAGTATAGTTACAACGGCTGCCCCACCCTTCAAACCGAAACGCATTACTGCTTCAGGACAGAAATAGGCAGGGCGGTGGTACCTTCCCGTGCGGACTCACAAGAGTTCTTACCACCAGTAAGCCTAAGTAATCATGGCTTTAAGTTATAGATTTTGACAACGTAACATTTTATTACTTGCACTACTGATTACTTTAAACTGTACGAAAGACGAACAAAAACAGCTTTTATTACTCTACGTAATTTATTCATTCGGTTTTTAGTTTTAGTTTTTTTTTTCCTTCCAGATTGCTTCATCAGGCTGTCGATAGGTGAACAATTGCCAAGTACCGCCATCTATCGAAACGTCACCGAACTAATGACGCGAGAATGCGAACAAATTTGCAAACAGGATAAACAATGCCAAGCCTACGATTATGGGTAAATTATTTAATAATGAGAATTAGTATTTTGATTTATCTAAACATCTATCCTTAGTAAGAAGTTAACAGACTTAATTTCAAGAAAATATAACCCTTTAAACATTAAAAACAGATTAGAAATTGACTTGTTAGGATTTATTATTGATAAACAATCACAGAGCTAGCTAGCTCTAGTAATTTTAGACGTGTGGGTATAGGGGAAATGTTCTAGTTATACTTCTAAGTATCTAGCACTAAAATTGATTTTGAAATTCCCAACTGACTTGTAATATATTTAAGTTGTTAATGTGACATTGATTGAATTAAATCGGTTGTCTGATTGATAGTTAAGCATAGCCAATAGTGCCCAATAGTATGCTATTTAATAGAGTAGTACACAATCGTTCCTAATATAATAACATCGTGTTTTCTATTCCAAAAAGAAAATATATTACATCATCGACTATGCCTATATATTGTAGACCTCAAGTTGTTTGTAACTAATATAATTATTGTGTCGCGTGTCGCGAAATGATTTTGATTTGTTGAGTTGTTGGTCGCTAATAAGTTCTGAAATACAGACGTTAAAATGTTATTAAAGCGCCCTCTCTTATTCCCTTTTCGCATTATTAAAATCTAAAATTTAATGAATTGACTACATATAGATGGCGCTGTTAAAAATTAAACTTTAAAGTCGGGCATCAGTGATTTCTTCAGTTTTTCGAATTTTTTAATGCAGATTATCGAGTAATTTACATAAGCAATTGAAAATTAATTTCGTAAGCTTTTAAACATAAGAATTCTTTAGATTTCCCATAAGTTAACAGAATTAAATGAAAACCCACTCAGAATTCACAAGACGTTCGCTGGTTGTCAAATTTTTTAATTTATCTTTCGCAGTGTTGGAGCTAAAGGCAACGCCACATGCAACCTGAGTAATATAGACGAGAAAGAGATCAAAGAAAAATCGATACTGGGCCGCCACCCCGACTACGACGTGTACGTGCGGAGGTTCCAATGCGAGCAGTCGCCGCCTTCACCGATGCCGCTGCACGACGACCCAGGTCCTGACGAACAGAAGCGCCCAGATAACCCAGACCGGCCCGAAGGTCCCCTTCAACGCCCAGTCTTCAGACCGGACGACGAAATTTTCAACGATGATTACCTCATCTCCGCTGACTTGAGGCCTTTCGAATCTGGTAAACCGTACAGGCCTGATGATTATTCCAATTCGAAACCGGATAACGATGTTCCTCCGAGTTACGGGTCACACAGACCGCAAGAAATACCATATGAACCTATTAGGCCTGATCACGGTTTCAGTAGACCTCAAGATACGCAGTACAGACCCGAAAGACCAATTAAAAATCAGTCATATAACCAAAAACCATCGGATGAACTAAACTTTCAAGGGTATGGACAACCTAATAGACCAGAAAAACCGGATTATAATTACATAATTAGACCGAACAGGAAGCCTTATCAGAACTCTCAAGACGAAGGTTACGGAAGGCCAGATAGGCCAAGTGATATTGGACATCCTTCAGGACCAATCGGACCTCCAAGTAGACCGTATAGGTTCGACAGACCGAATCGTCCTAGACCGGACAACGCCGGACAATATGCAAGCAATTTCGATCATAGTAGTCAAAATGACAACTCAATTCACGTTGAAATATATGATCCACCACGACCATACAGACCCATCCGTGGTTCCTATTATGGTCATCAAGGATACGGCTATTTAACCCAAAATAGCTACGCTCAAAATCATGGAACTATTACGGAAATCGGTGGCTACAGCCAAAACCCGCCGCTTGATGATAATAGACCCGATCCGACTACTAAACCTTACGGCCAATACGGATATAATGGTTATCGACCTCAAAATTCCAAACCAAACGACCCAACCTGGAACCAGGATTACGATAAACCTGTCAAAGGGTACACAAATCAAAACTCATTTACAGGACAAACCGGTTATGGTTCAAACCAATCCATTAAAGGTAATCAATACGGCAGTCAAAACGAGTATTATCAAAGCCAGAGTGATCAGTCGTCATATAATAGCCATAATCATCATATTGGTTACGGGGACCCCGGGCAAAATGAGCCATACAAACCATCGAAACCGGATAGGCCGAACGATTATCATCAAAGCCAGAGTGATCAGTCGTCATATAATAGCCATAATGATCATATTGGTTACGGGGACCCCGGGCAAAATCAGCCATACAAACCATCGAAACCGGATAGGCCGAACGATTATCAAAGCCAGAGTGATCAGTTGTCATATAATAGCCAAAATCATCATATTGGTTACGGGGACCCCGGGCAAAATGAGCCATACAAACCATCGAAACCGAATAGACCGAACGATTATCATCAAAGCCAGAGCGATCAGCCGTCATATAACACTCAAAATTATCATAACGGTTACGGAGATACCGGGCAAAATCGTCCAAACAAACCTTTGAAACCGGACAGACCAAACGATTATGGCCCAGCTGATTATGGACAGAATTCGTATCAAAGCCAACATTCATACAGTTCTAGTCAAAGCAATTATCACAGCAACCAACATGTCTACGAAAGCCAAGTGTATGGTAGGCCAGATCAAAGCTATAGCAATAGACCAAACTACAAACCTTCTTATAACGACTATGGGTCTTACGGGCAAACGAATGGTCAAAATCATGATCAGGGCAATCACTATGGCGAAACCAACCATGGCTCATATGGTTCTACTCAAAGCTCTCATGGTCAGCAAGATTTTTATAATTCCAATCAAAACTCTTATGGGAACACCCAAAATACATATCAGGATGATAGGTATAAAGGTAGCAAAGGATCGTATGGGGGTTCGCAAAGCTCATACCACGGAGCTTCCCAAGGTATAAGTCATGATTATCATTTATCAAATGGAAACAAAGGTTCATATGATGCATATCCCCCTAGTCAAAGTGGTTATGGAGGCCAAAGCTCCGTCGGTACCCAATTTGACCAAGGTACTAAAGGCAGCTATTCAAATCAAAGCTCGTATGGAAACAAAGGGTCTTATGGAACAAATCAGGACTATAGCAATAGTCAGAATGTTTATGGAACCAGCCAGATTGACGACAGCTACACGACACCGAGCTATGGCTCAAACCAAAACGCAGAGACCAGCCACAAAGGACGGCCCCAAAGACCTAATAACAAAAAACCCAACGATTCACCAGCTTATTATAAACCAAATACAGAGTCGGAGAACCCTGGATATAACGTGAAACCGGTTTACGAGAATGAAATGGATCGGCCCCATGCTCCTGGCTATACAGCTGGGCCGGGGGGTGAGGTGGTGACTTCGCGACCGGTAGCTGTCGGGGATTACGGAGCCGGATACAGGGAACCGGGTAAAGAAGATTCCACCAAAGGTGAGTTTTGTAGCACATATTTTTTTATAACACTCGGCGATAAATATTGCACATCGGCTTTTGGAAGAAGAGACTTTTCGAGTTTTTGAGGGAGAGAGAGTACAGTCGTACTGGTTTTATGAGTCGCACGCATGTATCTATTAAAACCGCACCCACCGCTCTTGAACAATGTCTGCGAAGCCGAAGTTAGCCGATGCTCTCATACCAAAGGTCGATATGTCATATTTATTGCCAGGTACTGTACGGGCCCTTTTTCTTTTGAGCGTTATGTATATAGGATGGAGCGTGTGACATGAGATGAAAGCCTATTTTCCTCAGAATAAACTTGGATCAGCAGTAGCATATGAATACAGTTTTCCGTATTCCTATTTCAACATCGGCAATGTTTATACAGGGTGTGTGCAAAAGGGGTGTGTCCATTTAGGCCAGTGTGGCCTAAATGAAGCAGAAAACTCTGATTACTGGACGACGCATGTTTTTTGTATCCGTTAATCGGATCACTTGAAGAACAAAGATTAGATCCTCGAAGGAATGGGTCTCATTGCTTGGGAGGTCGAAGGACGTTTTTGTTCTTGGAACTTGTCTACGCAAAATCTTGAAAATGTCGTTAGCGTTATTTTTTGTCTATTGCATAGATGCGTTTGATTTTTACTTCAATTTGGAAAAGTTAATGGCCACTGATAAAATAAATGGAAAAAGCGCTTGAGGTAGAAATCTGACACGTTGGACTCATCAGATCCGTACTACTCCACACTTGTCAGCAGATAGGAACAAACGGCGTCGAGTGATCAACAGCATACTCTTGTTGTGAGAAATTTGATCCGACCGTTTCTTGGGACTGCGTCCTCTGAAGTTTGCCCTGCATATTGCCTGTCGTAACGTAAACTTTAAAGTATTCGATAAGTCGATAAAAATAAAACGCTAGATTAAGCTTCGAAAGTGCTCTGAGGAATTGTTTGAGATGATCGCCTCATCTTCTTTTTATCATCGCACCTCTCGCCATCGAAGCAGAGTTCATCCATATTATCTGAAACCGCTGCGTTCATCAGCAGTGCGTTTCCAGATGTCTTTTTTGCCACGTACCATCCGGCTTTGGAATGTGCTCCCCTCCACGGTGTTTCCCTAACGCTATGACATGTCCTTCTTTAAACGAGGCTTGTGGAGAGTATTAAGCGATAGGCAGCGGCTTGGCTCTGTCCCTAGCATTGCTGAAGTCCATGGGCGACGGTAACCACTCACCATCAGGTGGGCCGTATGCTCGTCTGCCTACAAGGGCAAAAAATAGTGTTTTTAATGATTGTGAATAACGAAATGCTCATGTACAGGAAGTCCGATGGTATGTCTCTGCTTGCGGATACGCTGTCGGAAAACTGCCGAACATTTTCCCGTGAAATCAACATGACCTTTAATAACCGGACACAGAGCAGCTGAACCGGACTCGGTCTATTGTTTTAAATCATTGTACTGATTTGTTTGGTATTCGACATTCACATTGCTACGTCTGACGGCCACTCGCTTTGGTTACGTGTTTTATATTCGGTTTTGTTCGGTCTAACTTTGATGCGATCTGAGATAGAAAAGCTTTGCTATTGGTAGAGGATCATACAGGATTGCTGTGAGCCATTATGGGCGATACAAACCATCCGTAATCATGATACTTATTATCCAAATTATTTAAAAAAAAATTTTTTCCTATCTAGCTGAGAGCTTTGGGAGGCTATATCAGCGTAACCTTAACTAGTAGGTGAGCTCACGGCGCTCAAACCTGACGACGTTGCCAACACGAATCCTAGCAAGAGCCGTGCTTCGCAGAATCTACCAACGGATCGGAAACGCGACCCACTGAGAAGATCCGGCGAGAAACTCAGTGGGCTGTGTCTGAGGCTTAATTTACTCGTCGAGCCCTTCGTCGCCGGGTTCGACGAGAACGATGACCGGTGGTTGAGGTACCTAAAAGCACCGTTAGTGGATCGGGAGGATCCGAAATGACGTGCTTTTTAAAGAGAGTAATCTCCAAAGAGCTTCTCGCCGGATCTTCTCAGTGGGTCGCGTTTCTGATCCGGTGGTAGATTTTGCGAATTACTGTCCTTGCTAGGGCTAATGTTATCACGTCCTAGCACAAGCTAGAGCCCCGAGAGCCCACTTACTCACTCGGTGACGCTGACATAGCCTCTAAGGCTACCAGCTTAGGTAAGATAAAAAAATATTGAAAATGACATTCAAAAATTTCGTTACATACATATCGTTTTCTCGCATTACAACTGTATAATCTCAAAACTTACTAATTTTACAGGAGAGTGTTTTAAAGGTTTAACATGTGATATTTTTAATATTAATCTTCTTTGCAACATTTATTTTTTATTTTTTACCAGATACATTATCTCTCTTTTAAAGTAAGATAAATAAATAAATAAAATAAAATAAAAAAGCCTGTATTTCCATATCCTTAACTTTCATTTCCAATGTGGTATTTATTTGTTAATGTTTAGTTACTTTTTGTTATTGGATATAGACTCCTCCTCGGGTGAAGGCCTCCCCCAGTCCTTTTCACTGATCTCTGTCCTTGCCGATAGTTTGCCAGTCCTTTCCTATTATTTCGGTTATGTCGTCATCCCATCGTTTTTTTCGGTCTCCCTACCCTTCTTTTGTCAATTGGCCCTTTCCAGATTGTAGTGTTGACTGTCCACCCGGTGTCTGTGTATCTCAATACGTGACCTGCCCACTGCCATTTCAATTTTAGAGCTTGTGTGAGGGCATCTGTTATCTTTGTTTTTTGTCTAATTACTTTGCTCCTGACTTTTTGAATTTTTCTTATGTTTAGGGTACTTCTCTTCATAGCTCTTTGTGTTGCTGTGATTCTTTGTTTTGCTCTTGTCGTGTATACCCAAGTTTGGCAGCCATACAGTAGACAAGGCAGTATACACATAGATTATACACTTAATATATTTGTATACAGGTATGTTTGTTCTTCTTTCAATTTAGTCTTCATTGTGCGTTTTTAAAAATGACTAGAGGTCCCGCAGTAGTCGAAATTCGACTATAATTAATTGGAATTGTAAGTTTGTACACTATTATGATTGTATTTTATACTTCTATAATCACAAATTTCGCCAAGACTACACTATAAAAAATATTAACAAAGACAAACAATATTTAATCTATTTTCAATTTGACAACAGACGCCAAGAATAAAAGTTTGTCAATAAATAGTATGCATGCGTGTGTGCATCAAAGACATGGTATGTAGTGTGTGTAATGTTTTCTTTATTGATTTAGTGCATCTTTTATGCATTATTTAAAAAAAAAAATTAGCATTGTGCACTTCTTCTCTATATTCTCTATAAGTGTGGAAAATTTCATACTCCTCCGTCCGCGCAATTTTCGTAAAAAGGGATACAAAGTTTTTGCTTCACGTATTAATATATAGATATTTGTTTGCCTAGATAGATGTAGCTGTGGACATATTGTATAGTTTTTCCTTTTACATTGACGGGTCGTTCTATTCTAAAGTAAGATAAAATGATGTAATCATTTTGATAATAGTAGTCAAAATATAGGAAAACTAAAAAAAAAAACAAAAACTACGCTCTTTTGACAGTATTTATGAGAAAAATATTGGTGATACCAAATGATTCCGCATATTAACTCAGTTTCGAATATTTTTGGAAATTGTACACTTTTAATGCGAAAAGACGATATGTACCTTTTTTTTATTGCCCTTGTAGGCAGACGAGCATACGGCCCACCTGATGGTGAGTGGTTACCGTCGCCCATAGACTTCAGCAATGCCTGGGGCAGAGCCAAGCCGCTGCCTACCAATGAAAGCCTAGCCAATGAAAGCGCGTTAAAAATATTCATTTTTTAAACTAGTGTAGTTGTACCTTATTACAGAATATCCCTACTACTTAACTTAGGAGCTGGTAAGACAAATTGCGAGTCGAGAAATAATTTGTCTACGTTTTAATACGAAACAATTCTATATGCTTTGATGACATAATTCGTGGGCAGCCTTCGGAGTGGCCATCACGCCTCAAAGCACAATCGAAACATTAGTACGTAACGATGTGCTTAGTGCGAGTTTTTTCACGTTCTCGATAGCGTAAAAGTTAACCCAGCTTTGTATGCAGTTGGAACAGCGCCCCTAGCGGCAAACGCATTTTTTTTTCCTACCTATGCTGGTAGCCTTGAGAAGCTATTCCAGCGTAACCTTAACTAGTAGGTGAGCTCACGGGGCTCAAACCCGACGCCGTTGCTAACACGAACCCTAGCAAGAGCAGCGCTTCGCAGAATCTACCACCGGATCGGAAACGCGACGCGAAGATCCGGCGAGAAACTTAGCGAGCTAATTCATGGGTTAGGTTGCACGTCGAACTCTTTGTCGAGTTCGACGAGTACGGTTACCGGGGTCCCTAAGCCTGCTCCTAGTGTTAGAGCTGAAGGCGTCTAATGCAAAGGTTATTGGATCTGATGGATCCGTAAGGACGTGTAATTCAGAGTTTCGTTCACTAAAGAGTGTGTGTATCTTTGAATTGTATGTATGGGTTTTTAAAACTGAGCGTATAATGGAAGGCCAAGCTTTAGAGAACCATGTCCCTGCCACGATTTGCGTACTAAGCCTATTGTGGTCCAATTGATTAGATTCATACTCTGTTGTAAGATGTGATTTTTTATTGGCGTTTTGAAGTGGTTTTATACTTACTGATGGACTCTAAGTCCAGGTCGTCATGGAGGTCGACGTTCCTGACGAACCACGGGGCTCCGACGGCTATCCTGCAAAAACGGGATTGGATAATTTGAAATGATTTTAGGTGAGTGCGGGCCGCGTGAGCGAACACTACACTTGCATATGTCATGACGGGGCGTATGCAAGTTTTGTAGAGTGTCACCTTATTTCTAAGGGACATTTTACTTCGCCTGCATATCAACGGGTAGAGACGTCCTAGAATGAAGGCGGCACGGTCGCGTACCGTCTTGATGCGAGGGCGGAATGTCATCCTACTGTCAAGGGTGACGCCTAAATATTTGACTTTCGGGGCCCACGATATGGGCTGGTCGAACATCGTGATTGGGTTTGAAGTGGTTGGTTGGCCTTCAGCAACTTGCAGTTTGGTGATAAAGAATATTCAAAACAGATCATACGTGAAGCAGTGTACGGTAGATTGACAATGGCGAGGTTTTTATCACTTAGGTGTTAGGTCATGTCGATTTTACATAGCACAGTTTACAAAGTAGCATTTCTAATGACGTTTTTTTACTAGTGGTAGGACCTCTTGTGAGTCCGCACGGGTAGGTACCACCGCCCCGCCTATTTCTGCCGTGAAGCAGTAATGCGTTTCGGTTTGAAGGGTGGGGCAGCCGTTGTAACTATACTGAGACCTTATATCTCAATGTGTGTGGCGCATTTTCGTTGTAGATGTCTATGGGTTCCAGTAACCACTTAAGACCAGGTGGGCCGTGAGCTCGTCCACACATATAGGCAATAAAAAAAAAACGTGCGTACTTCATTACTTCATACACATTCACAAATGACTTCCATGATGAAGGAATTAAACATTGTTCATCATCCTCATTTCTGAGGGTCCAGACACTCCCGCTGCATCATCCTCTCATGTACAGTTGTTCTCCATCCGTTCCAATTCTTGACTTTGTGGAAGGCATCGTGGAGCTTAATGTCCGGGCAAGATCGAATTTGATAGGGATTTTGGTAGCTACCACCACCCTGCATATTTCGCGAAGCAGTAATAATGTGAATGCAGTCACTCACCTTGACACATGAGTTCTAAGGTCTCACTGTTAACAGTACAACAGCTGCTCTGCCCTTCAAACCGAAACGCATTACTGCTCCACGGCCGAAGCAGGCAGGGCGGTGGTACCTACCCGTATTTAGTGGTCCCACCAGTAACGGAATATCAACTAAACTCACCCTGTCCCACTAGTCCAGTGGTTCCCAAACTTATTTTTTCTGCTGCTCACTTTGAGAATAAATTATTTTTTAGCGTCCCCATTTTTTCACCTACTTAATAACCACTATAGCGAGAGCTCAGCCGGTGTCTAAGAGTCCTTTCCTAGATGAAATTAAAAATCGCCTCTCAAGCCTCTACACAACGCCCACATTTTCTTCTGGGTCTCTTACCGCCCCCCATCAGACCTACAGCCCCCACAAGGGGGCGTTACCGCCCACTTTGGGAAAGGCTGCACTAATCGAATCAGAAAACGCTTCCCGTTCATAGCTTAAACCCAATAGATAGATATCTGTTATCGGACAGATCTTTCACGAAACTTATTGTTGAAGTTATATAATATGTTTTGACCTTCGCTATTGTAAAACATGAAGATTTATGTTTGGATTAATAATTTTCTTAATGGATTTTGTTTACTATGTTTTTGTTAAGTCAAACGGCACGGTATAAACCGGTTATCGTTCTCGTCGAACCCGTCGCTTGCGACGAAGGGCTCGACGAGTAAATTAATCCACAAACACAGCCCACTGAGTTTCTCGTCGGTTCTTCTCAGTGGGTCGCGTTTCCGATCCGGTGGTAGATTCTGCGAAGCATAGCTCTTGTTAGCGCTCGTGTTAGCAACGTCATCAGGCTTGAGCCCCGTGAGCTCACCTACATGTTAGGGCGAAGCTAAAATAGCCTCTCAAGGCTCAAGGCATAGGTAGGGAAAAAAATAAAAAAATGTAGGCAGCGGCTTGGCTCTGCCCCTGGCATTGCTAACGTCCATGGGCGACCTTAAAGAAAACGATATGTTTGTTACGGAATTTTTCAACGTCATTTTCAATATTTTTTTTATCTTACCTAAGCTGGATAGCCTTAGAGGCTATGCCAGCTTTACCGAGTGAGTAAGTGAGCTCCCGGGGCTCTAGCTTAAGGACGTTGATAACACTAGCTCTAGCAAGGACAGTGATTCGCAAAATCCCGAGCGCCATGACATGTCCTTCTTCAAACGAGGCTTGTGGAGAATATTAAACGGTAGGCAGCGGCGTGGCTCCTGTCCCTGGCATTGCTGACGTCCATGAGCGACGGTAACCACTCACTATCAGGTGGCCGTATGCTCTTCTACATACAAAGGCAATAAAAAATAAATATATGTCGATGCGTACATGTTCCCTGTAGACTCCGACACGGATTTACCAATGTCGATGAAAATTTCAGGAGGTATTTTAATTAGTGTTTGATTCCGGTAACAATTGGAGGCAAGGTCAGATTAAAGATCGGACAGCAACCCGGCCTGTTTGACTAGTAAGCTATATCTTCAAAGAAAATTCAAATTGGCGTGACTGCTGACCACGGAATTACTTTAAAAACCCTAGCATGGCATAGTAGACGTTTATCAAGCACTAGGTACGGCAGAATTATTATAATTTTTTTTTATTGCCCTTGTAGGCAGACGAGCATACGGCCCACCTGATGGTGAGTGGTTACCGTCGCCCATGGACTTCAGCAATGCCAGGGGCAGAGTCAAGCCGCTGCCTACCGCTTAATACTGGTAGAGTATTTTGTAAGGTTGCATGTATTGGCCAAGCATAGTTTCGAAGTTCGGTTTGAAGTTTGAGACAGCCGATATACGATGTAATTGTGTTTCCTGGTGGTAGGACGTCTTATGAGTCCGCGCGGGTAGGTACCATCGCCCTGCCTATTTCTGGTGTGAAGCAGTAATGCGTTTCGGTTTGAAGGGTGGGGCAGCCGTTGTACTGTAAAACTAAGACTAGAACTCATGTCTCAAGGAGGGTGGCGGTATTTACATTCTAGATGTCTAGGGATTCCGGTAACCACTTAACACCAGGTGCGCCGTGAGCTCGTTCATACATATAATAAAATAAAAAATCGATCTCACAACTTAACTCAGTCTCGACTTTAGAACAGGAGGGCCGTGAGCTTGTTAATCCGTCTCCCCAATTTGGTTACCTTGGCAACGTAGCCTGGTTCGTCGCCATCATCACCACCGCTGGAAGCCAGTTATTACCATAACAGCGGATGGCCCAAGGTCGAAATCGTTAAGACAGAAAACCACTGTCGTTTTTTGTGCTCGACTGAGTACTGAATTAATCCAAAAGAGGGTTCTGTCCATTTTTTAAAACGCTTTTATTAGCTTCAGACGTATAATAATGTTATATGTAACGGAATATTTGAACATGATTTTGACCCCCTTCAAAACGTCGATTTAAACGTCGGATTAACTCGAAATTTAGCGTACTTATTAAGGATCGATGACAACTCAATATTTAAAAAAAACGAATTGATAACTAATAAAACTAATAAAATACGCTTTTATAGATTCTTATATAATAATATATATTTTTTTAAATAATCTCCCTTTTTAAGTTGGATTTTCTATAAAAGCGTATTTTGTTAGTTTTTTTAAACTATTATTTATTTTAATAGTAGCTTGTAAAAATCGCCTCTTATATTCATTATACGCACGGGCTCCTCGTTGTTAAGAGGTTATTAAGTCGGTCGGCAGTAAAAATTGGCGCGAATTATCAAATTAATTAAACTATTTAAAAAAAAAGGGTGGACATGTTTTTTTCATGAGCTCATCCAAGAGGAAGCATGTCATCTGGGTTTCTCCTTCTTCTTTTAACTTCTTGACGAAACGTAGGGACACTGTTCCAATTCCATATAAATTTGAGTTAAGTTTTACTTGTAGGTATAGTACTAATTTACTTGGATCCTTTATATTCTCAATAAAAAACGCAAGATTAATTTGTAAAAGTAGGTATTTATTATTAAACTAGCTGACCCGGCAGACTTCGTAGTGCCTCAATAGATAAATAAAAGACCCATTTGTTCTTGGCGTCTGTTGTCAAATTGAGAATACATTAAATATTGTTTGCCTTTGTTAATATTTTTTATAGTGTAGTCTAGGCGAAATTAGTGATTATAGAAGTATAAAATACAATCAAATAGTGTACAAACTTACAATTCCAATTAATTATAGTCGAATTTCGACTACTGCGGGACCTCTAGTATGGATAAATACATACTATACTATTTGGATTCATTGTAACGAATGTGGAACTCCGATCAGTTCGCTTAAATCACAGACTTTGTTTTATTACGTGTAGCGGAAAATGCTGATTTTGTGAATTACACGGAAGAGACGCGTTTATTTTTGGCCCCATTAAGTTTATCTGCGAATGTGTGTCAGGCGAGGACACGACCGAAAAGTGTGCTTAGTGCGAGTTTTTTAACGTTATCGCTAGCGTAAAAGTTAACTCAAATTTGTATGGAGTGAGAACAGCGCCCCTAGCGGCAAACGAAGGGAAGCTGTTCCAACTCCATACAAATTCGAGTTAACTTTTACGCTAGCGAGAACGTTAAAAAACTCTCACTAAGCACACTTGGTAGCGGTCAGGGCCCGTTGATATCATGACAATACCGACAACCTCCTGTTGTACTAAATAGACTGTCTTAATATTGAGAGGTAAAAGGCTATTAGGTTCATGCGATATTTTTACAACTTTACTGGGGACCCATTTAAAGCTTTTTGGAATACATATCCATATTAAATAAAAAACTTCTTCAGATATTTGAACGGGGTAAACTTAATTGAAGTTCAATTAAAAACATCGGACTGTTGATATTAATACCAAATAAATGGGCCTTTAATTACAAAGATAATTGTCGCGTATTAAGCGAAATGTCGCTTAAACCGCTTGTAGGTCGTGTTCCTATCTACCCTAAAACAATGTCAGCGTTAAGATACATTTGCATAGTACTTGAGCATAGTTCACAATAGTAGGATGCATTAGGTATTAACAGCGAAAAATACATTTAAGTTCAACAATGGGACGGCTTGTTTATCAGCTTAGATCAATTCAACGTAAGAATAGTGTGGATATGTCGCTTCTTAACATTTATTTTGAACTGTCCAATCCGACTTTGATTTTGACTGTGGTATACTTTTTTATTTGTTTTAATGTTTGGGCGGGTAAACGAATTTACACCCCATCTAGTCTTCAGTGGCTGCCGGAGCCAAGAGAAATCACGATTTGAATGCTGCCGCCCATCTTGAGCTATCTGTCTTATGTCTCAATTGAATAGTATAATGGTTGTGCTATCCCACGCGTTACTACTTCACGGCAGGAATAGGTAGGATGGTGTTGCCTATTGGGCCTCCAGAAAGCCCTGACATCGACGCATCCTGTGGTATCAGCGGCGTTACTTATGAAATTCGGAAAGAATTAAACCAGTCACCAGTAGACTGTTAGATCCATTACTCCGTATTATATCATCGCGAATCTGCGAACAGTACAAATTTTCACAGCAAACATACCCGATATTCCCTCATGTCATTATTACAATATATTATGTAAGTCCGTGTTGAGCTTGTGCGAAATTTTAACCGATCAGTCATTTTCGCGTAGCAAACATCCAAACGTGCAAGCACAATATTAGCATACGTATAATCTATGTTTTGAGGCTAAATTTGAAGTATTAAAAATAAATAATAATAAAGATCATTTATTGCCTTTCACATCATAAAATGAAATACAAAAAAAAAAGAAAAGCAAAAAAAAGAGAAAAAGGCAAAAGGAGGTGGCTCAGCTATTGCTGTTCAAGGTTGATAAATTGAACAGCGCTGATTTTCAGTCACCCCCGTTTCCCTTTGGTTCTTTGCGGGAATGAAGACTCCGTACGTGTGTACATACTCAGAATATGATATAAATTAGTAAAATAAAAAAATAGTAAATTAGTAAAAAGTGTATTTTTTTATTGAATCCTATCCACATTATTATCTCTTCGTTGCTCTGTTCTCATATAAGCTTACGACTGATACGAACTCTGTTCAGTCGTGCCATGACACGCGACGTGACCCCATTGACACACATACGAAATTAATTCAGTTGAAAAAATATCTCTTTAAAAATCTCTCAAAATAAATAAAATACGTTCGTTTGTAATTGGTATTTAATTGAAGAGATCAGTGTTTATGTTCAAGTTATAAAAAAAATAGACCAGTGAATAATGTTAATGGTGAACAGTGAAAATGCGTGTTTATGTGACGTTGCTTGCGTGCCTGTTTGTTCATAACACTTTCGGGACCCGGGTTATCCTCGTGGAAAACGCACCGAGTACGTAACGACTGAACTTCATTAACTTCACAGGGAAAAGCAGGCAGCGGCCTAACTCACAGACACAGCCCACTGAGTTTCTCGCCGGATCTTACCAGTGGGTCCTGACTCCGATCCGGTGGTAGATTCTGCGAAGCACTGCTCTTGCTAGGGCTAGTGTTAGCAAATTTCATCAGGTCGAACCCGTGAGCTCACCTTCCCGTCCGGACGTAGTTGGATTAATCCCTTAGGCTATCAGCTAATAGGTAGGGGAAAAAAAGCGGCGATTAGGCTTTGTCCCTGGTATTGCTGGCGTCCATGAGCGATGGTAACCGCTGACCATTAGATGGGTTATACGCAGCCGGGCCTACAAGGCCGATAATGAAGAACAGACATTGCCTGGAGTATACAAATCGGTTAATGAGCCAATATTTTTGTTGCAAAAGGTTTATAATCTCTTGGCTTTTTGTATGGCGGTGCTCTGCTGACTGGAGGTGGAATTAAAAATGTTTTTTTTTCCAATTAATCAAGATGAATACAGCAACTAAATAAGAAACCCATCAATTTGATTCTTTCAAAGATAATTGATTGATCTAATGTTCTTTGAATTCATCTGGTGTGAACTGATTGAGCCAATCCTCGTCCTCCTCCTTGGGTCAAGTTCGTCAGTGCTGAGAGTCGTGACCTTTACGGAGCACTTTTGTTTGGACTATGTTCTTCCATTTCTTCCTGTTCTATGCGCGATGGATAGCGACATTGATGCCAGCATCAAATTAAGCATTGAAATTAAGACATTAGAAATTTTTAGAATATATTATTAAGGTAGCTCGAACAGTAATAAATAAAAATAAGATCTGAGAAAACTGGGATGTTAAATATATAACCAATATATATTTGGAACCCCCCAAAACCCCCTAAGGACAGCTTTTCTTTGGAAATGGAATTACCTTTTTGGATATTAACTTAATAAAAATTTTGTATTTAAAAGAAATTGAAACACCTTTGATAACATTTGATCAATAAATAATATAACCACATTAATTTGATAATTTGATACCAAGAGCTCTGACTACATTAGAGGACAAGTTGTTTTATTTTTCTATAAAAAATATAATAATTAATGTCTTAATTTGATCGGACCAGCGCATGGGACCAATAAGCCCATAGGCACCATAAAGTGAGAGAAGAAGGGTCGTCGTACCCCCTTACGGGGGTACGGAACGGGCCTCGGGGCGAACCCCACTGCCCGGGCAGAAGCTCCCTACCACATAGGGCAGGGGTGAGTTGATGCAGGGGAGAGTGGGAAGAGGGTTCGTATGCGCGTTCGGCGCACTCCACATCGACAAAATATATACATATACATAATACGATGAGCTTGATGTAAGCGACGGATTGATGCCCGCGGAGGTGGCACCCCGGCGCCGGCTGCTGTCCTTGGCTTCGGTTTTTTTTTTTTTTTTTTTTTTTTTTTTTTTTTTTTTTTTTTTTTTTTTTTTTTTTTTTTTTNTAGTTAACACTCTCTTAACAACTTCATTTTCATTCCGTCTCATCACATGTCCATACCATCCCAAACGTGCACTCCTCAGCTTCTCTGTCACAGGTGCCACTTTCAGACTTCCTCTAACATATTCATTCCGTATTCTATCCATTCTCGTTACTCCACACATCCATCGCAACATTCGCATCTCTGCTGCATGCAATCGCCTTTCATCGGATTTACCAATGTCGATGAAAATTTCAGGAGATATTTAAATTAGTATTTGATTCCGGTAACAATTGGAGGCAAGGTCAGATTAAAGATCGGACAGCAACCCGGCCTGTTTGACTAGTAAGTTATATCTTCAAATAAAACTCAAATTGGCGTGACTGCTGACCACGGAATTACCTTAAAAACCCTGGCATGGCTTAGTAGACGTTTATCAAGCACTAGGTACGGCAGAAATTTTTTTTTTATTGCCCTTGTAGGCAGACGAGCATACGGCCCACCTGATGGTGAGTGGTTACCGTCGCCCATGGACTTCAGCAATGCCAGGGGCAGAGCCAAGCCGTTGCCTACCGCTTAATACGGATAGAGTATTTTGTAAGGTTGCATGTATTGGCCAAGCATAGTTTCGAAGTTCGGTTTGAAGTTTGAGACAGCCGATATACGATGTAATTGTGTTTCCTGGTGGTAGGACGTCTTATGAGTCCGCGCGGGTAGGTACCATCGCCCTGCCTATTTCTGGCGTGAAGCAGTAATGCGTTTCGGTTTGAAGGGTGGGGCAGCCGTTGTACTGTAAAACTGAGACTTTAGAACTCATGTCTCAAGGAGGGTGGCGGTATTTACATTCTAGATGTCTAGGGATTCCGGTAACCACTTAACACCAGGTGCGCCGTGAGCTCGTTCACACACATCTTTTACTGGTGGTAGGACCTCTTATGAGTCCGCTCGGGTAGGTACTACCACCCTGCCTTTTTCTGCCATGAAGCAGTAATGCGTTTCGGTTTGAAGGGCGGGGCAACCGTTTTAACTATACTGAGACCTTAGAACTCATATCTCAAGGAGGGTGGCGCGTTTACGTTGTAGATGTCTATGGTTTCCGGTAACCACTTAACACCAGGTGCGCCGTGAGCTCATTGAAAAGAAGAAAAAAAATCGGTCTCACATCTTAACTCAGTCTCGACTTTAGAACAGGAGGGCCGTGAGCTTGTTAATCCGTTTCCCCAATTTGGTTACCTTGGCAACGTAGCCTGGTTCGTCGCCATCATCACCACCGCTGGAAGCCAGTTATTACCATAACAGCGGATAACCCAAGGTCGAAATCGTTAAGACAGAAAACCACTGTCGTTTTTTGTGTTCACTGAGTATTGCATTAATTCAAAAGAGGGTTCTGTCCATTTTTTAATACGCTTTTATTAGCTTGAGACGTATGTATGTCTGTAACGGAATCTTTGAACATGATTTTGACCCCCTTCAAAACGTCGGATTAACTCGAAATTTGGTATACTTATTAAAGATCGATGACAATTCAATATTTAAAAAAATAATTGAAATTCAACTAAAAAATGATAAATAATTAATAGTTACAATAAAATCATTTTTTCTTACACTATTTTTAATTCAAATTTATTAAAATTTATTTTCCCGTTTTTTAGTTGGATTTTCTATAGAAGCATATTTTTTTAGTTTCTTTAAACTATTATTTATTTTAATAGTAGCTTGAAAAAATTGCCTCTTATATTCACTGGTCATTTTCAATAGTCGTCGAACGCACGGGCTTGTTGTTGTTAAGATGACTGGTGGTAGGGTTTTGACTGGTGGTAGGGTTCTGTGTAGAAGCCCGCCCGGGTTGGTACCACCGTCCTGTCTATTTCTGCCGCAAAACAGTAATACTGTGTTCCGGTCTAAAGGACAGGATAGCCGGTGTAGCATACATAAGGCTGCCCATCCAGGCCAGGATAGGCAGCGCATCTGAGTCACTGATGCAGTTTGGATGTCTATGGGCGACGGTTATCATTTCCTATCAGATGAGCCGTAAGCTCGTCTGCTATTTACTGGTGGTAGGACCTCTTGTGAGTCCGTATTACTGGTGGTAGGACCTCTTGTGAGTCCGCGCAGGTGGGTACCACCACCCTGCCTATTTCTGCCGTGAAGCAGTAATGCGTTTCGGTTTGAAGGGTGGGGCAGCCGTTGTAACTATGCTTGAGACCTTAGAACTTGTATCTCAAGGTGGGTGGCGCATTTACGTTGTGGATGTCTATGGGCTCTAGTAACCACTTAACACCAGGTGAGCTGTGAGCTCGTCAACCCATCGAAGCAATAAAAAAAAAAGCAATAAAAAAAAAAAAAAATTATGGTTCTAAAGTCGGTTGACTCCGAGAAGCTCCGTAGGCTGTGTTGATAGGTTAGTTGCTCGTCGAACTCTTCGTTGTAATCGACATCCCCCTTCACACTTTAGCGAGGGTCGGCGGCTAACTGACAATTTATTACAAAATAACTCAATCGATAAAAATGAAGTGCTTAAATTGCTAGAAATGTGACGATAATTACTTAAAAAATGAACTGCTGCTCGTTAGTCTCGTTAAAGCTCGAGAACGGCTGGACCGATTTGGCTAATTTTCGTCTTGAACGATTTGTGGAAGTCCAGAGAAGGTTTAAAAGGTAGATAAATATGAAAATTCTCGGAATTAAACAAGAATAAACAATTTTGTTTTTCCTTTTATGTGTCCCCCGTCGGACAGATTCCTTTTGTTTGTTTTAAGTTTATTTTATACAAAAGTTTAGGTCTTATTTCTCGATTGAGGCACTGCGAAGTTTGCCGGGTCAGCTAGTTCTCAACAAAAACGTAAGATTAAATCGTAAAACTAGGTACTCATTATCAAATTATAAATATTATTATACACTATGCTAATATTTTTTTTAAATAATGCATAAAAGATGCATTAAATCAATAAAGAAAACATTACACACACTACATACCATGTCTTTGATGCACACACGCATGCATACTATTTATTGTCAAACTTTTGTTCTTGGCGTCTGTTGTCAAATTGAGAATAGATTAAATATTGTTTGTCTTTGTTAATATTTTTTATAGTGTAGTCTTGGCGAAATTTATGATTATAGACGTATAAAATACAATCATAATAGTGTACAAACTTACAATTCCAATTAATTATAGTCGAATTTCGACTACTGCGGGACCTCTAGTATGGATAAATACATACTATACTATTTGGATTCATTGTAACGAATGTGGAACTCCGATCAGTTCGTTTAAATCACAGTCTTCGTTTTATTACGTGTAGCGGAAAATGCTGATTTTGTGAATTACACGGAAGAGCCGCGTTTATTTTTGGCCCCATTAAGTTTATCTGCGAATGTGTGTCAAACGAGGACACGACCGAACGGTGTGCTTAGTGCGTGTTTTTGAACGTTCTCGCTAGCGTAAAAGTTAACTCAAATTTGTATGGCAATGTAATGGCAAACGAAGGGAAGCTATTCCAACTCCATACAAATTTTAGTTAACTTTTACGCTATCGAGAACGTTAAAAAACTCGCACTAAGCACACTTGGTAGCGGTCGGGGCCCGTTGATATCATGACCATACCGATAACCCCCTGTTGTACTGACTGTCTTAATATTGAGGGGTAAAAGGCTATTAGGTTCATGCGATATTTTTACAACTTTACTGGGGACCCATTTAAAGCTTTTTGGAATACATATCCATATTAAATAAAAAACTTCTTCAGCTATTTGAACGGGGTAAACTTAATTGAAGTTTAACGGCCGTCTGGTGTAGTGGTAAGTGACATGGTCACTACACAAGGGGGTCGCGGGTTCGAATCCCGCCAAGGGAAGATATTTGTATGAGAAATATAAATGTCTTTTCCAGGGTTATGGATGTATATTAAATATATGTATGTGTATAATAAAAATCTTACATTTATATCCGTTATCTGGTGCCTGTAACACAAGTTCTTTACGAACTTATCATGGGACCAGTTAACGCGGCGTGATTGTCAGTAAATTTAATAATATTAATTTAATATTAATATTTAATAATAAAGTTCAATTAAAAACATCGAACTCTTGATATTAATACCAAATAAATGGGCCTTTAATTACAAAGATAATTGTCGCGTATTAAGCGAAATGTCGCTTAAACCGCTTGTAGGTCGTGTTCCTATCTACCCTAAAACAATGTCAGCGTTAAGATACATTTGCATAGTACTTGAGCATAGTTCACAATAGTAGGATGCATTAGGTATTAACAGCGAAAAATACATTTAAGTTCAACAATAGGACGGCTTGTTTATCAGCTTAGATCAATTCAACGTAAGAATAGTGTGGATATGTCGCTTCATAAAATTTATTTTGAACTGTCCAATTCGACTTTGATTTTTACTGTAGTATACTTTTTTATTTGTTTTAATGTTTGGGCGGGTGAACGAGTTTACACCCCATCTGGTCTTAAGTGGCTACCGGAGCCAAGAGAAATCACGATTTGAATGCTGCCGCTCATCTTGAGCTATCAGTCTTATGTCTCAATTGAATAGTATAATGGTTGTGCTATCCCACGCGTTACTACTTCACGGCAGGAATAGGTAGGATGGTGTTGCCTATTGGGCCTCCAGAAAGCCCTGACATCGACGCATCCTATGGTATCAACGGCGTTACTTATGAAATTCGGAAAGAATTAAACCAGTCACCAGTAGACTGTTAGATCCATTACTCCGTATTATATCATCACGAATCTGCGAAGAGTATAAATTTTCACAGCAAACATACCCGATATTCCCTCATGTTATTATTACAATATATGTATTATGTAATCCGTGTTGAACTTGTACGAAATTTTAACCGAATTCGTTCGGTCATTTTCGCGTAACAGACATCCAAACGTGCAATCACAATATTAGCATAAGTATAATCTATGTTTTGACGCTAAATTTGAAGTGTTTTATTTATTTATTTATTAAATCCTATCCACATTATT
The DNA here is from genome assembly GCF_003987935.1 of Bombyx mandarina. The sequence continues at coordinate 2,015,229 of NW_021011502.1, forward strand.
ATCTCTTCGTTGCTCTGTTCTCATATAAGCTTACGACTGATACGAACTCTGTTCAGTCGTGCCATGACACGCGACGTGACCCCATTGACACACATACGAAATTAATTCAGTTGAAAAAAATATATCTTTAAAATTCGAACGCAAAATAAATAAAATACTTTTGTTTGTAATTAGTATTTAATTGAAGAGATCAGTGTTTATGTTCAAGTTATAAAAAAAATAGACCAGTGAATAATGTTAATGGTGAACAGTGAAAATGCGTGTTTATGTGACGTTGCTTGCGTGTCTGTTTGTTCATAACACTTTCGGGACCCGGGTTATCCTCGTGGAAAACGCACCGAGTACGTAACGATTGAATTTCATTAACTTCACAGGGAAAAGCAGGCAGCGGCCTAACTCACAGACACAGCCCACTGAGTTTCTCGCCGGATCTTACCAGTGGGTCCTGACTCCGATCTGGTGGTAGATTCTGCGAAGCACTGCTCTTGCTAGGGCTAGTGTTAGCAAATTTCATCAGGTCGAGCCCGTGAGCTCACCTACCCGTCCGGACGTAATTGGATTAATCCCTTAGGCTATCAGCTAATAGGTAGGGGAAAAAAAGCGGCGATTAGGCTTTGTCCCTGGTATTGCTGGCGTCCATGAGCGATGGTAACCGCTGACCATTAGATAGGTTATACGCAGCCGGGCTTACAAGGCCAATAATGAAGAACAGACATTGCCTGGAATATACAAATCGGTTAATGAGTCAATATTTTTGTTGCAAAAGGTTTATAATCTCTTGGCTTTTTGTATGACGGTGCTCTGCTGACTGGAGGTGGAATTAAAAATGTTTTTTTTTTCAATTAATCAAGATGAACACAGCATCTAAATAAGCAACCCATCAATTTGATTCTTTCAACGATAATTGATTGATCTAGTGTTCTTTGAATTCATCTGGTGTGAACTGATTGAGCCCATCATCGTCCTCCTCCTTGGGTCAAGTTCCTCAGTGCTGAGAGTCGTGACCTTTACGGAGCACTTTTGTTTGGACTATGTTCTTCCATTTCTTCTTGTCCTATGCGCGACATTGATGCCAGCATCAAATTAAGCATTTAAATTAAGACATTCGAGTTCAGAGTCTAATGTCTTAATTTTAAATTATAAAAAAAGAGTTAAAAAAGAAATTTTTAGAATATATTATTAAGGTAGCTCAAACAGTAATAAATAAAAATAAGATTTGAGAAAACCTGGATGTGAAATATATAACCAATATATATTTGGAACCCCCCAAAACCCCCTAAGGACAGCTTTTCTTTGGAAATGGAATTACCTTTTTGGATATTAACTTAATAAAAATTTAGTATTTAAAAGAAATTGAAACACTTTTAATAACATTTGATTAATAAATAATATAATCACATTAATTTGATAATTTGATAACAAGAGCTCTGACTACGTTAGAGGACAAGTTGTTTTATTTTTCTATAAAAATAATAATAATTAATGTCTTAATTTGATCAGACCAACGCATGGGACCAATCAGCCCATAGGCATAATAAAGTGAAAAATAAAATAAAAATCATCATCATAAATCATCACAAAGTGAGCACGCCTCTAGCGACGTGGACTCCAAGTTTCAATTTATGTTTAATGACTCTCTCGCCTTTTAACCCAAAACGATGATTGTTTGACGAGAGCTGAAGGTGACGACATTCTACTTTTGTTGTGGAAGTCATCAATGAACGCGATCTAGGTACGCACAGTTCTATACGCCGCGAGGTAGATACGTTCTCGTCTTAAAGGCCGAAAATTCGTTATTATCATTGACAATAACTACTAGGCTACGTGATTACCCATGAGGTTGAAGTGTCTATATGAGAAAATGATTCTCCCGCTGTTCGAATTGGGACGAGTGTTGGTTTAGCGACAGAAATAGACTGGACCAACCGGCAGGTCCAGTCCTTCCCCTACCTATTCGGTGATAGCCTAAGAGGCTATTCCAGTTACGCTCAGACGGGTAGGTGAGCTCACAGGCTCGACTTGAGAGAATTTGCTAACACTAGCCCTAGCAAAAGCAGTGCTTCGCAGAGTCTACCATCGGAATCGCAACCCACTGAGAAGATCCGACGAGAAACTCACTGGACTCAAGTCCAGTGTGCTTAGTGCGATTTTCTTAACGATCTCGATAGCGTAAAAGTTAACCCGATTTTGTATGGAGTTGGAACAGCGCCCCTAGCGGCAAACGCACGCAAACGATCCCATTTCATACAAATATGAGGTAACTTTTACGTTATCGAGAACGTTTAAAAACTCGCCCTTAACACATTGATACAGAATGAATTGAGGCCTATAAAATCAAAGGCAGCTAAATCCAAGTCTGTCAAATATTCAGGTAAACTACAAAAATCGGCCTTAAGCACGTCATTACGGATCCTCCCGATCCATTGAAGTACTGCTCTTGCTAGCGTTAGCAACACTCCCAGTTTGAGAAGCTGAAATAACTGTTCGTATAGCTACGATATTCTTTATTTTAAATCAGATTTATAAAGAATGAGAATATTACTAATAATCTGAATTTTAAATGATAAAGCTTCGTTTATTAGTACCTTAGTACAGAGTAAAAATAAAATTTTGGAACTGAATTTGTTAGAGATTTAGCTGCATTTGTTATAACATGAAAACACTAAAGCGTGTCCAACCAACTAAACAAGATAGCGCCATTGTTAATCCATTTTACGACATTAAGGCATTTAGCAGCCTTTGATTTTATAGGCCTGAATTATTGTTCGTTTTTAACAGCATGCTTTCGCCGTGTATTGGTTGGAAGGAGGGCGCTTCGGAGTCACGTCAGGAGGGTCGTGTCTGGACAGTCGTTGGAGGATTGCAAAACGGAGTGCGCTGTAGAACACAGGTTCCCGTGCGAGAGTTTTAATTACAGGTACGCACTATTCATTTTTTTTTATTTATTTTTTTTTATTTTTTTTTATTGCTTAGATGAATGGACGAGCTCACAGCCCACCTGGTGTTAAGTGGCCACCGGAGCCCATAGACATCTACAACGTAGATGCGCCACCCACCTCGAAAATGACATTATTATAATTTTTTTTGTATTAGATTACTTTGGTATAAGGTCCAAGCTTCAAGATCATATGTACGTGCCGCTTGCAAAAAAAAAACGATATTAAACGTGTTGTTAAAAAGTACGCATTTTTTTGATATCAGTACCAATAATCGTTTGACATTATCAATTTGAATTGTTGATGAAGTGGATGTCCGTCTTTGTTCTTTGAATGTCGAGAAATACGTTGTTAAAATGCTATGGGCTATGGAAGTGTTTTGGGTCTTTCTTTTATTCTATATTCTATTTACGATACGGTCCAGCGTCCCGTGTTAAATAGAATGAGCTACAGCAGTTCTTGTGTAGTTTTTTTGTTTTTTGTTTTTGTGGGATTACCACTATGTCATTCTTATCAACAACCAGCAAAAGCCCGTTCCGTTGTGACTACCCGCTAAACGTAAGAAAAACATTGGTTGAAAACTAATCGTACTGTTATATCCCTTAATAGCATATAATAATAATGCTTACCAAACATCAAGGACTTTTTGGCGGGAACGCCAAAAACGGGGAGTGAAGTTGTGTGATTTGTTTTATTTTGTCTATTTAGTGTTTCTTCGGGTTTAAATGTGTAATAATGGTGGTTTATTAACTGTTTAATATCTGTGAAAGTGCACAAATGTGGGAAAATGAAACAAAGCCGCTGGACGTAGCTTCTCGGGATCCTCCAAAAAGTCCACTGAAAAAATCTTAGTAAATGACCACCATTTTACTGAGATTATATTTCATCCTATATCATCTCAATTCATTTCATTTAATTTCATCTCAGTTGATTAATGTCTCAAATTAATCATTTTCATTTCATTTCACTCCATAATATCATTTTTCATAAAATTAAGAATATACATTAAAATAAGACATGACTTAAAGGTCTCAGTTACCAGGTCATAAAATCTCTTAAAAAAAAAACCAAACATCAACATCAGCTTTTATTCCCGATGATGATTTCTAGCTAGGTTTTTAAAGCAGTTCGTATCAGACTTTCATCGGAGTGGGACGTATACCGAGTTTTCCCCACTTTCCCTATAAATAATATAAACTTAGTCTAGGGAGTATTAAAAGTGTTTTTTAAAAAAAAGAAGTTCCTAGCTTCAATTCTAACAGTACGCTACCTAACGTGCCTTTGTGGTACAATGACAATAACCTTTCCTGAAATATCAATGTAATGACTTTCGGTTTGATAGGGCAACTGTTGTTCTGTAAAAACGGATACTTTAGTACTCATGTTTCAAGGTGATTAGCGACATTTAGGTTGTAGATGTCTATGGACTCCGGTAACCATTGAACCCATCTAAATAATAATAATAAAAAAATATATAATTAATTTCCTTTATAGCTGCTTTATAGCATGCTTATTCGTCTCCCGACGCTAATTACCTACTAGCTTTCCGAGATTACTTCATTGGTGTTGTTTGATAAATATAACTAAATGATGACCGGTTTTTTTTTTGATAACGCCATCTTATTATGTCTTTAAAGCGATTAGTTGCTCTCAATTAAGAAAAATAGTATTATTATTCGCCAATAGATGTCGGGAAGAGTTGATTATTGAAAACACGAATAAAACAAAATTTTCTGAAAATAAATCGTGGCTAGATCGATTTATCGCCCCCGAAATCCCCTGTGTACTAAATTTTATGAAAATCGTTGGAGCCGTTTCCGAGATTCAGATTATATACCTATATATACAAGAATTGCTCGTTTAAAGGTATAATAAGATAATAATAATAAAAAATATTCTACGGTGTAAACATGAGTGCGTAGAGCACAAAGCGCGGTGTTGTAATAATTCGCACGGTATTTCACACGATTGTCACAGACGGTTTCCTGATTTTGGAGGATATATTTGATAGCCTTTAGCTGATAAATGTTACAAAACGCTGAATTCGTGTGGTTCGTTCTATGAATTTGGTCACATTAGGGCGTGATCATTGTGCGAAAGCGGGTATAAAATACCCAAGCACAACAACTCTGTTTACGAAGCTGGTTACGAAGCTACCGGTGGCCATAATCAAAGGAGAAGTCGACGTACAGGTTTTTTTTATTTTTTTATTGTTTAAATCGGTGGACGAGCTCACAGCCCACTTGGTGTTAAGTAGTTACTGGAGCCCATAGACATCTACAAGGTAAATGCGCCATCCACGTTGAGATATAAGTTGTAAGGTCTCAGTATAGTCGCAACGGCTGCCCCACCCTTCAAACCGAAACGCATACTGCTTCACGGCACCACCAGTGAACGTCTTCTTCGCGCTCTACGTGGACTTAAGTCCGCAGTATCAGCCTGCTGAGTATTTCACGCGTTCCTTTGGATAGATCGTGATTCTCGTGATACATACATTCGTGCTGTTAGGCCGATAACGTAAAAGTTAATTCAAATTTGTATGGAGTTTGAACGTTTGCATACGTTTGCCATTAGGGAAGTTGTTCTAACTGCACACTAATCTGAGTTAACTTTTACGCTATCGAGAACCTTAAAAAACTCGCACTAAGCACACTGGTCAAAAGCAATCCTTCCGTCGTAAAACAAAGCACCATAACATTGGAGTGTGTATTATGAGAACCCACTGCTAGATACCATTTAGATATAACTAGAGGTCCCGCAGTAGTCGAAATTCGACTATAATTAATTGGAATTGTAATTTTGTACAGTATTATGATTGTATTTTATACTTCTATAATCACAAATTTCGCTAAGACTACACTATAAAAAATATTAACAAAGACAAACCATATTCTATTCTCAATTTGACAACAGGCGTCAAGAACAAAAGTTTGACAATAAATAGTATGCATACGTGTGTGCGTCAAATACATGGTATGTAGTGTGTGTAATGTTTTCTTTATTGATTTAATTTATCTTTTATACATTATTTAAAAAAAATATTAGCATTGTGCACTTCTTCTCTAAATTCTCTATAAGTGTAGAAAAATTCATACTCCTCCGTCCGCGCAATTTTCTTAAAAAGGGATACAAAGTTTTCGCTTCACGTATTAATATATAGATAATTTTAAAAGGTACACTTCGAAATTGGTCTGTAATTTTCCACGCTAAACACTAAGCGCAGCGTATAATGTCACTTGTGGCTAGCATTGTATATCAGTGTAGCATTGTATGTCAGGCTAGCTCGGCAGTTCTTTGGCCCCAAATGACGTCATAGATACGCTGTATCTTGTAAAATTTTGAAAAATAATTCTCATTTGGTGTTTGCGTGCTTTTAAAAGTTTGGTATCTCTCTGAATTGTTAATAGTAGGACAATAGTTGCTGTATAATTTTCAGAACTTTTTTTTTTTTATTGCTTAGATGAGTGGACGAGCTCACAGCCCACCTGGTGTTAAGTGGTTACTGAAGCCCATAGACATCTACAACGTCAATGCGCCACCCACCTTGAGATATAAGTTCTAAGGTCTCAATTATAGTTACAACGGCTGCCCCACCCTTCAAACCGAAACGCATTACTGCTTCACGGCAGAAGAGGTCCTACCACCAGTAATTACGCAAATTATAATTTTGCGGGTTTCATTTTTATTACACGATGTTATTCCTTCACCGTGGAAATCAATCGTGAACATTTGTTGAGTACGTATTTCATTAGAAAAATTGGTACCCGCCTGCGGGATTCGAACACCAGTGCATCGCTCAACACGAATGCACCGGACATCTTATCCGTTAGGCCACGACGACTTCTAAAAGAACTTCCTTAGATATGTGAAAACGGTTGTCTGGAACAGACCAGAATCGATAAGAAAGTTTTTAACTATAAGACCAGCTATTGTATAAATTATAAATGCCTATTCACTGATTTTCCTAGTTGCTTATGTTTTAATGTGCTACAAAGTATAGGTGCTCTCTCTCTCTCCCCCCCCCCTCGCCATCGCTATCTCTATATCTCTGTCTCTCTCTCACTCTCTATCTTTCTCTATTACAGAATTAAAACACATATTATCTTACTTTTGCTCCTGTTTGATATTAGGTATGAAATAAACAGTTATTTTCGTGGTAGTGTTAAGTATTGATCCAAGTTGAGATCTGGTGGTAGGACCTCTTGTGAGTCCGCGCGGGTGGGTACCACCGCCCTGCCTATTTCTGCCGTGAAGCAGTAATGCGTTTCGGTTTGAAGGGTGGGGCAGCCGTTGTAACTATACGGAGACCTTAGAACTTATATCTCAAGGTGGGTGGCGCATTTGCGCTGTGGATGTTTATGGGCTCCAGTAACCACTTAACACCAGGTGGGCTGTGAGCTCGTCCACCCAACTAGCAATAAAAAAATTAAAAAAACCAGTTGGACCTAACCTAGGCCACACATCTAGTGCAATAAAAACATTTTAATTATTAAACGTATTACGCACAGAAGCTATATAACAGAAAAAAAAAATGAATATCTGTATCTAAAAAATTCGGTAAAACTTAAAACCTTGAGAGCATTATCTCGGTACGCGATCAGCATTGTCCGCCTCACCTTGCGCTCACTGACACAGGGCCGCACTAGGAAGCGTGACGTTAGGACCAGCCCGTGGGAGGTCCGGAATCGAAATAAAGCGATCAATTCAAAAGCTATGAAAAACAGACGAGCTCACAGCCCACCTGGTGTTAAGTGGTTACTGGAGCCCATAGACATCTGCGACGTAAATGCGACACCCGCATTGAGATATAAGTTCTTAGATCTCAAGTATAGTTACAACGGCTGCCCCACCCTTCAAACCGAAACGCATTACTACTTCACGGCAGAAATAGGCAGGGTGGTGGTACCTACCCGCGCGGACTCACAAGAGGTCCTACCATCAGTAATTACGCAAACTAAAATTTTCAGGTTTGATTTTTATTACACGATGTTATTCCTTCACCGTGTTAACCTTCCATAGATACTCGGTCTATTGAAGAGAGCGAAATAGTTATGTGATAGTTGGGCTCAATAAGGCCACGGTTTCTGTAATGCAATTGGTTGGGGACCAGGGACTGCCGAAGCGTCCCACTAAATAGTTTTTCTTCACTCTCGTCTGAACTTCGCCTATGGAGAATAGGCAGCGGCTTGGTTTGGTAGGCAGACGCTTGGCTTTGCCCCTGGCATTGCTGAAGTCCATGGGCGACGGTAACGATTCACCATCAGGTGGCCGGTATACTCTTCTGCCTACAAGGGTAATAAAGAAAAACCAGACACGCTACTACCTCCAGAACGCATGATCAACAGGGCAATAGCACAAGTTATTAAATCTATACTTAATATTATAAAGCAGAAGAGTTTTTTTGTTTGAACGCGCTAATCTCAGGAACTACTGGTCTGATTTGAAAAATTCTTTTAGTGTTAGATAGGCCATTTATACAAGTGGAGCAGCAATAAAGAATGTTTCAAAATAGGGGTTTAAATAGCTCCTAAACATTCTATAATTCAAAGATATTTTCACTTTCTACCTAAGTGGGAGATAAAATTTAGCGTTATGCCAAAGTAACTATTCCACGCAGACGGAGTCGCTAATAAGCTAGTATCCAAATACGTCCCTGATTCCGAGTAATTTGCATAATACATAAACAGGTAGTTAGGTAGGGTATCTACAGGGCTTATAATAGACAGAATAATAGCGTTAATACTTATCGCTGGTGGCGTAGGTATCTGGGCCAGACTCAAGGACGCTTGTGTTAGGAGCATTTCGCTTGGTCGTATATTGTACATATTGTGTGTTCGCTACACAAATCTCTGCACATTTTTAATACGCTTTTATTAGCTTCAAACGTATGTATGTTTGTAACGGAATCTTTGAACATGATTTTGACCCCCTTCAAAACGTCGAATTAACTCGAAATTTGGTATACTTATTAAGGACCGATGATATTTCAAAATTGTCCAACACAAAAATTGAAAAAAATGAAATTCAACTAAAAAATGAAAAATAAATAATAGTTTAAAAAAACTAACAAAATACGCTTTTATTGAAAATCCAACTAAAAATAGATAATTTTTTTTATAAATTTGAACTAAAAATAGTGTAAGAAAAAATGATTTTATTGTAAAATTTATTTTCTATTTTTTTGTTGGATTTTCTATAAAAGCGTATTTTGTTAATTTTTTTAAACTATTATTTATTTTTCTGTTAGCATATTGTTCGTTGAATTTTAATATGTTAGTAAAAGTATGCATGCGGTCGAGCTTAAGTCGAGTATAGAGTTGATTTTCTATCCCTTAAGTAAGTCGTAGGGGATCTATGCCTAACGGATATTCGATAAGGGTTTTTTTAATGCCTACATGGGTGGACGAGCTCACGGCCCACCTGGTGTTAAGTGGCTACCAGAGCCCAAAGCCATCTACAATGCAAATGCTGCCCCCCAACTCGAGACATGAGTTCTGAGGTCTCTCAGTTTTTACATTACAATGTCTACCCCACCCTTCAAACCGAAACGCATTACTGCTTCACGGTAGTAATAGGCAGGGCGGTGGTACCAATCCATGAAGACTTTCACGACACTCTACCACCAATAATTTCTGTAATTCAATAATTTTAGTGGTTCTTTGATCCCATAGGTATATGCGTGAAGTTTCAATAAATTTCGCGACAAGTCATTATAATATAATATCTATTGTTCTTCTTAATCGTTTCGCTCTTGACGGCATGGTAGTGATCATCATGATGGGATGTCATAGTGCCGGGTGGATTTGACGCGTCTTGCGATGTATGGAGTGTAGTAATTACCTTAAAACACGCTCTACCACCCGTAAATGACGGATGACGATCGCAGTACCACAAAAAACACTCTTGTCCGTTGAATTGAGCAGTTCTGTTTAATACTGCTTGTGGCGTTTAAGTACGCACCTTTTTATGATGCGTTAGCCGGAACGCAGATGTGGGAAACAGCATATAGTCTGTGACACGAGACCTTTTTACCGCCAAATATGAAAAACATAAAAATAATATATAAAGTGTTAAATAACTAATTTAATGTAATTACTTTATGCCGCTATATCAATAAAATTTATATTGTTTCAACTGTGGTGTTAATTACATAAAACACGACCAGGCGAAATAAAGAAGGGATTCTATATGCACTCCCTTATGCTTAACCATATTTAAATATCTCCGTTTGGTAGATTGGACCCCTCGTTCCGAGGCAAAAGCCTCTGCGAGCTCATGACAAAACCGATAGAAGCTTTCGATCTCCGAAGAGACTTCGCTGAAGACAAAGACTATGATTTCTACGAACGCGACCGGAATAGCTTGGAACCTTATTGCCCTGATAGTCTGCGCGGACAAGGATTGCTGCATTCTGGTTATCTGACCACTCAGAATCGGGCCGAAGACAGATGGGGTGGAGGATACGTCGGTTCTTATGGACAGAGGAAACATGATGATACGAACTTCATTCCTTATCAGATTGGTGAGTTTATTTTTTAATTGCTTAGATGTTTGAAGATATATGAATACAGTATCTTTGTGTTGAACATTGAGTACGCAGATATCGCAGCTCGATATGAAGCTGGGAGGTTGTTTTTATCAAAATTGTATATTATGACGTCATTTGAGGCCAATTTGATAAGCTATCTAGCGAATCTTAAAATGTAACTAACATTCGCAGTCCCAGCTGTAGTAAGCCACGGTCATTCTTCAAATCGGAATGCGCGACTGCTTTGCAGCAGAATTAGGCAGGGTGGTGGTACCTATACGGGCTTACATGTGATATTAACCTGACATTAACCAACCAACCTGATATTAATGTGTAACCTGACATTATAATCAGAGAATGCCCATTCTCCGGGGAATATCTTAAGAGTCCACTGGCAACGAAGGGGGTTCTAATCTAGGTCGAGACCACGAAACAGAATCGGGTTTCACCAATGGTTTCACAAATTTTGGACAATCTTCTTGTAGATTCCTTATTAAACCTCCGATAACTCTATTATAAAATGACATTAATATTAAAGTGTTTCTCTAAATACGTGCGCAAATCATACAGGTATAAGAAGGAAGAACGATCCCAGAGAACACGAGAACTGGGGACAATATGGGGGCTATTATGGAGGCTACGACTATTACAAGGACAGGTAAGTGTGTTCACGTGCCAGACCTTCATTGTAAGGACATGTTAAATTATTAGTTATATATGTATGAAATCGAAAAAATATACATATATATATGTCGGAGGCGACGCCAGGGATGGCTGAGCGGTAGTTTCGTCATCGCTTGTATTCGATTGAACTCAGTTTAGTCAATAAAACTTTTCAGTAATAATTATTGAAACTCAACACACACAACTTTCACAGTGACAGGGTAAACCGACAGTTTCGTTGCATATACCGACAGACCGACTGACCGACTGACTGACTGACAGAGANTTTTCGGTTACGCGTCACATTTTTCCGTTACGCGCCATCTTTTTTGTATTCATGTCTATGATAATAAAATCCTTTTGTTTAAACTTTATCTAATTTAACTTTATTTAACCAATTTCTAGAAAGTTGCATGTAGATCATTTTTCGAAAAATAAGGCCATAAAGAAGTTTCACTTCTTACGTGTGTACACTAGTACACGCACACATTTTTTCCTTCACCGTGTTAACCTTCCATAGATACTCGGTCTATTGAAGAGAGCGAAATAGTTATGTGATATTTTGGCTTAATAAGGCCACAGCTTCTGTAATGCAATTGGTTGGGGACCAGGGACTGCCGAAGCGTCCCACTAAATAGTTTTTCTTCACTCTCGTCTGAACTTCGCCTATGGAGAATAGGCAGCGGCTTGGTTGGGTAGGCAGAGGCTTGACTTTGCCCCTGGCATTGCTGAAGTCCATAGGCGACGGTAACCATTCACCATCAGGTGGCCGGTATACTCTTCTGCCTACAAGGGTAATAAAGAAAAACCAGACACGCGACTACCTCCAGAACGCATGATCAACAGGGCAATATCCCCTGTTATTAAATCTATACTAATATTATAAAGCAGAAGAGTTTATATATTTGAAAATGCTAATCTCAGGAACTACTAGTCCGATTTGAAAAAATCTTTTAGTGTTAGATAGGCCATTTATTGAGGAAGGCTTATAGGCTATATAACATCACAGTAAGACCAATACAAGTGGAGCAGCAATAAAGAATGTTTCAAAATAGGGGTTTCAATAGCTCCTTAACATTCTGTAATTCAAAGATATTTTCACTTTCTACCTAAGTGGGAGATAAAATTTAGCGTTATGTCAAAGTAACTATTCCACGCAGACGGAGTCGCTAATAAGCTAGTAACCAAATACGTCCCTGATTCTGAGTAATTTGCATAATACATAAACAGGTAGTTAGGTAGGGTATCTACAGGGCTTATAATAGACAGAATAATAGCGTTAATACTTATTGCTGGTGGCATAGGTATCTGGGCCAGACTCAAGGACGCTTGTATTAGGAGCATTTCGCTTGGTCGTATATTGTACATATTGTGTGTTCGCTACACAAATCTCTGCACATTTTTAATACGCTTTTATAAGCTTCAGACGTATGTATGTTTGTAACGGAATCTTTGAACATGATTTTGATGCCCTTCAAAACGTCGGATTAACTCGAAATTTGGTATACTTGTTAAGGACCGATAATATTTCAAAATTGTCCAACACAAAAATAGAAAAAAAAATTAAATTCAACAAAAAAATAAAAATAAATAATATTTAAAAAAAAAACTAACAAAATACGCTTTTATCGAAAATCCAACTAAAAATAGAAAAAAAATTGAATTAAAAATAGTGTAAGAAAAAAAAATTTACTGTAAAAAAAGCGTGGGGTGCATGGTATCAGTAGTTATAAATATTTTATGAACAGGTATGAGTAGAAGGGCTATTTTGATAATATCCTGAAAAGCCCCTTACGCTTTTTTACAATAAAATCATTTTTTCTTACACTATTTTTAATTCAAATTTATTAAAAATTATTTTCAATTTTTTAGTTGGATTTTCGATAAAAGCGTATTTTGTTAGTTTTTTTAAACTATTATTTATTTTTCTGGTAGCATATTGTTCGTTCAATTTTAGTATGTTAGTAAAAGTATGATGTTAAGTTTAAGTCGAGTAGAGAGTTGATTTTCTACCCCTCAAGTAAGTCGCAAGGGATATATGCCTAAGCGATATTCGATAAGGGTTTTTTTTAATGCCTAAATGGGTGGACGAGTTCACGGCCCCCCTGTTGTTGTTGTTGTGGCTACCAGAGCCCATAGACATCTACAATGTAAATGCTGCCACCCAACTCGAGACATGAGTTCTGAGGTCTCTCAGTTTTTACATTACAACGTCTGCCCCGATCCTTCAAACCGAAACGCATTACTGCTTCACGGTAGAAAAAGGCAGGGTGGTGGTACCAACCCGTGGAAACTCTCAAGACATTTTACCAACAGTAATTTCTTTAATTAAATAATTTCAGTAATTTCCATCCCATAGGCGTGAAGTCTTATTAATTTTCGCGACTAAGTCATCTTTTTAATCGTTTCAATCATTTAATTGTTTCGAGGCTTGCGGAAAGTATTAAACGGTAGGCAGCGACTTGGCTCTGCCCCTGGCATTGCTGATGTCCGTGGGCGACGGTACTCACTCGACATCAGGTGGGCCGTATGATCGTCAGCACACAAAGGCAATAAAAAAAGTCTTGACGGCGTGGTCGTGATCATCGTGGTGGGATATCATAGTGCTGGGGGCAGACTTGACGCGTCTCACGATGTATGGAGTATATAGTAACAGCTTAAAACACGCTCTGCTACCAGTAAGTGGCGATTGATTATCGTATCAGATCGTATCTCAAAGAACGCTCTTGGTCATTGAATTGGGCAGTTCTATTTAATACTGCTTAACCATATTTAACTATCTCCGTTTGGTAGATTGGACCCCTCGTTCCGAGGCAAAAGCCTCTGCGAGCTCATGACAAAACCGATAGAAGCTTTCGATCTCCGAAGAGACTTCGCTGAAGACAAAGACTATGATTTTTACGAACGCGACCGGAATAGTTTGGAGCCTTATTGCCCTGATAGTCTGCGCGGGCAAGGATTGCTGCATTCTGGTTATCTGACCACTCAGAATCGGGCCGAAGACAGATGGGGTGGAGGATACGTCGGTTCTTATGGACAGAGAAAACATGATGATACGAACTTCATTCCTTATCAGATTGGTGAGTTTATTTTTTAATTGCTTAGATGTTTGACAATATATATGAATACAGTACCTTTGTGTTGAACGTTGGGTACGCAGATATCGCAGCTCGGTATGAAACTGGGAGGTTGCTTTTATCAAAATTGTATATTATGACGTCATTTGAGGCCAATTTGATAAGCTATCTAACAAATTTTAAAATGTAACTACCATTCGCAGTCCCAGCTGTAGTAAACCACGGTCATTCTTCAAATCGGAATGCGCGACTGCTTTGCAGCAGAATTAGGCAGGCGGGTGGTACCTACCTATGCGGATTTAGGTACATGTGACCGTAGCAACCTGGCATAATAATCAGAAAATTCCCATTCTCCGGGGAATATCTTAAGATCCTCACGACACCCTCTGGCAATGATGGGTGGTACTATTCTAGGTCGAGACAACAAAACAGAATCGGGTTTCATCAATGGTTTCACAAATTTTTGTCAATCTTCTTATAGCCTCTTTATAAACCTCCGATAACTCTATAATAAAAGGACATTAATATTAAAGTGTTTCTCTAAATACGTGCGCAAATCATACAGGTATAAGAAGGAAGAACGATCCCAGAGAACACGAGAACTGGGGACAATATGGAGGCTATTATGGGGGCTACGACTATTACAAGGACAGGTAAGAATCTTGAAGAGCCAGACCTTCATTGTACAGACATGATAAATTATTAGTTAGATATTTAAGAAATCAATTAATAAATATACATATCTATAAAATTTTAGAGGTTACCCAGTCTGTACCATGTTTTGGACTATTGAATCGATTTTGCCGAAATTCAATATGAATGTAGTCTTTAACAGGAAAATAATAAAGGGCACTTTTCATTCCATTTCTGAGCCTCGATCAGTGTGGAAACCGGAAACGGTGGGCGGAAAGCTATCTCTATTGTGATCGGTACAAAGGCGTTTTTGTCTGGTCGCTTTAGCTACGGCGATCTTAATAGAGCTCATCGTATCTACCTCCACTTTTAGAAACGACTACTACAAATCGCAGAGCCATTGGAACTTAAACAACGCGATCGACAGAGCCTACAGCTCTGAGGGAGTCAGGCCATTGACTACCATCATCAGGCCCCATAAATCGATGGCGGATTTCGACTATAACAAACTAGCGAAGGATACCCCGTGGAACGAAAGATACGGGTCTTGGAAAAGAGAGAAATGGAACAGCTCAGGATCGTCATTTAATAGCTTCGATTACGGGGGCTACCATCATTACGGACCCACGTTTGAGCTGGAAGGCAGAAGCGACGAAAATGATCCGAAAGGTCAGTGTTATCTGGTTTTTATTGTTCTACTTAGAAGTGGCATTTTTATATGAAAGTAAGTCTCTCAGTGCTGATAGTAGGACGTATTTGGATAGGTATGACCATCTTGTATTTTATTGTTTTTGTTTATTTATGGCTTATATGGGTGGACGAGCCTGTAAATATCTACAACGTAAATGCACCACCCACCTTGAGATATAAGTTCTAAGGTCTCAGTATAGTTACAACGGCTGCCCCACGTTTCAAACCGAAACACATTACTGCTTCACGGTAGAAATAGGCAGGGTGGTGGTACCTACTCGTTCGGAGTCCTACCATCAGTAATTACGCAAATTATAATTTTGCGGCTTTGATTTTTATTACACGACGTTATTCCTTCACGTTGGAAGTCAATCGTGAAGATTTACGTTAAGTACGTATTTAATTAGAAAAATTGATACCTGCCTGCGGTATTCCAACACCTTTGCATCGCTACATACGAATGCGCCGGACGTCTTATCCTGCCCTAGACACGTCCTTACGGATCCATCAGATCCAATAACCTTTGCATTAGATGCCTTCAGCTCTAATACTAGGAGCAGGCTTAGGGACCCCAGTAACCGTACTCGTCGAACTCGACAAAGAGGTCGACGTGCAACCTAGCCCATGCATCAGCCCGCTGAGTTTCTCGCCGGATCTTCTCAGCGAGTCGCGATTCCGATCCGGTAGTTGATTCATTCGCGAAGCAATTGCTCTTGAGTTGTTAGGTCTCCTTCGGAGGCGCTCGGGCAGCTGTTAGCAAATCCCACCCCTCCTGGCTGAGCCTTTGCTCGCCTACCTGTCCTGGTGAAACTGGAAAGGCCTTCGGGCCACCAGTAATCTCTCAATCATAAAAAAAAAAAAAAAAAAAGTCTTATCCTTTAGGCCACAACGACTTTTTTTTAAGATATTGTATTGTATATTAGAGCAGAGCATTTTTGCCTTATAGGTGACGGTATTGTTAGCCTAACTAATAGCCAGATATGCCACATGCCTGTCTATTACTGCCGCAATGCTATCACATGTTACTGCTTAAAGAAGACAACATTTGTCATACAGTGCAATTTCGACCTGATAGGTGACGATTTGAAGCTGGGGTTTGATATTCATGTCGTGATGTCCATGAACTCTTGTATCCACTTCTATTATTGCAGATTGCTCGTCTCGGAGAAGCGCCGGTATGTCTCTGAGTAGTGGTTCGATAAGGAGGTCGTTGTACGCCAAGAATGTGGTGGAATGCGAGGCATCGTGCTTTGAGGAGAGGGAGTTTAAATGCGTCTCCTACAGCTACAGGTATGGTGGCTAGGGTTGATACTCCACTTTTTTTTAATTATTGCTCAGATGGGTGGACGAGCTCACAGCCCACCTGGTGTTAAGTGGTTACTGGAGCCCATAGATATCCACAACGTAAATGCGCCACCCACCTTGAGATGTAAGTGCTAAGGTCTCAAGTATAGTTACAACGGCTGCCCCACCCTTCAAACCGAAATGCATTACTGCTTCACGGCAGAAATAGGCAGGGTGGTGGTACCCTACCCGCGCGTACTCACAAGAGGTCTTACCACCAGTAAGTACGCAAATTATAATTTTGCGGGTTTGGTTTTTATTACACGATGTTATTCCTTCACCGTGGAAGTCAATCGTGAACATTTGTTGAGTACGTATTTCATTAGAAAAATTGGTACCCGCCTGAGATTCGAACATCGGTGCATCGCTCAACACGAATGCACCGGACGTCTTATCCATTAGGCTACGAAGACTTCCGTAACACTAGACGTGTTCCGCGGTTCCGTTTGTCTAGAATATGCTCTTTAGGGATGAATGGAACACATTTACCCGGGATAAGGGGTTTATTATTATATATTCCAGAGCTTAAGTACTACACGTGTGGTCTTCGGATCCCATAGACATCACAGCATCAATGTTGATACCATGCATGACGTCATAAGTGGGTAATCATTGAGAGTGTGATATATGCTTTGTTCGGTATTTATTTTGGCCCTAAATCAAATCAAATCAAATCAAAAATTTTTTATTGAACATAAATGAAAGTACATACTTGTTGAACGTCAAAAGAACTACCGCCAATTCACAAGAACTAGCCTCCGTCCTGAGAAGAATTGGCAAGAAACTCAGCGGGCATGTTTTTTTTACATAAAATTTTTTTTTTACAATTTTTTTTTTTTTTTTTTTTTTTTTTTTTTTAGGTACGCAAGTTGTATTTAACCGGGTCCTGTAAAGTTTTTTTTTCAAGTATGAAGACATAGCTTTGGGAATTAGAAATCAAACATCTTAATATCAATTTGATTAAAACAATGTACTAACTGTCACAGATACTCAAATTCGCGCGGCTCCGACAACTGCTTTTTGAGCGAAAGGCCGTACAGAGGCTTGGAGATGTCCGCGGACAGCAGCTCCGATGTGTACGCGATGCCACAAAGCCACGACTGTGTCAACGTAAATTATGACCCTTGGGTTGAAAGTGGTAAGGGCTTATTTCAGGACCTACGTATAATGACTGGTCTGAAGACCAGTATCCTTCAGAACATTCTCTGGTATGAGGTATAGGCTGGATAAAGAAGATCAGAAGTGTGCTTCTAAGTGGAACATTTCCTATGATATTGATTCTATTGAACAAATACAAAAAAAACCCGAGGTTAAGTATAGCGACTCCAATAAAACATGACTCTGCTTTATAGTTCTAATACAAAAATTGGTTTCCGGGAAGATGCCAGATTCCCGGGCCGTGCTGGGATCATCGATATCAAGAGTGGTAATGCATCACGTGGAAGAAATTCTTCATTTCTCTACACGAATGAACGAGCTCAATTGGTTTTTAAAAGTTACCATGGCTTATGGGCATCCCAACGCCACCATTCCACTAAGTATCATTAACAAATTGGCTGGCGGTATCCATCGATTCCAACACAACTAACCATTTACAGCTAGGTCGGCGCTGAACTCCTTTTTCTTCTCGGCCTATTAATGAGTCCTTTCAAAACGGCCTTTTACAGAGTGCTTCTGGCATGTGAGGTCTGGAGCTGCGGTCACCGGGGCCGCAGTGAGGGCCGCCCTCACCGTGGCCGGTCTGGGAGCGTGCGAGGCGGAGTGCATTCGGGCCTCCGGGTTTTTCTGCAGAGGTTTTAGTTTCAGGTGAGGGGGTTACGTTTTCGCAGCGGACCAAACGTTCAGTTTGCGTCAGGAGACGAATTATTCGTGAACAAATTGGGCTTAAAGGTTCCATAATTGAGCCTGATGGTAGCTAAAGTAAATTCTTCAATATAGCCTATATAATTATTCTCCATAAGTATTCTCTAGTATATAAGCGACTATCCTCCATCGTTCAGGGTCGCATTCTCACTTTCTTCGGGCATGTGTCACGGCGGAATGACGACTTAGTTGAGCGCCTTGTGGTGCAGGGCATGATAGAGGGTACAAGACCGCGCGGCAGATTACCGTTACGATGGACCGACCAAAAAAAGGCAGCTCTAAACGGTTCCGTTAACAAGTGCACAAGAAGGGCCGCGATACGCGAGGAATGGCGACGTCTGGTGAAGCAAATCCACCACCCGAAGTGATGACCACGACTACTCTGCCAAGAGTGTATACGACTGAGAAGAAATATATAAGACCTAAGCGACAGTTTTACTGGTTCNGGCAGATTACCGTTACGATGGACCGACCAAAAAAAGGCAGCTCTAAACGGTTCCGTTAACAAGTGCACAAGAAGGGCCGCGATACGCGAGGAATGGCGACGTCTGGTGAAGCAAATCCACCACCCGAAGTGATGACCACGACTACTCTGCCAAGAGTGTATACGACTGAGAAGAAATATATAAGACCTAAGCGACAGTTTTACTGGTTCGCTCACTAGGCCTAGGGGACTCTGATGAGCTTGACATAGGACGTATTGTGGAGCCACTAATGCTACTTCCTGATGATCTAATAAAGCGCAAATTGGCTCTAGGTTCGAGGCCCCGATTACAGGAGAGGACTTAGAGAACTGTATCCTGACTTCGTCCCCTCCCGCCTCGCTGCCCCCAAGCCGTGCGGCCCACCACGAGCTGTACGCGCGGGGGCGCGCGGGGCGGGGCTGCCAGCCCGCGCTGCACGACGCCCACCCCGAGCCCGGGACACGTGAGTGCTATAGCTAGCCTCTCTCCCTTTTCTTTCTGTGTGTAACCTCAAACATTCTTTTCTAGGTGAACCGATTCTGATTTTAAAGCTATTGTTTCTCACGTATCTCATTTAAATTTTATCAAGGTCTGATCGGGAGTTTTCGGGTTGTGTATAATAATGCATTTTAATCGACTTCGACTACATTGATGGTATACTCATTTTATGTTCTTGAAGTGAGTTTTCGTCTTTCGCATTGTAGGGTTAGTTTGCAAAATAAATAAATAAAATCAGTAGCATGGCATTTTCGGATCATGGTGGTAGGACCTCTTGTGAATCCGCACGGGTAGGTACCACCACCCAGCCTCTTTCTGTCGTGATGCAGTAATGCGTTTCGGTTTGAAGGGTTGGGTAGCCGTTGTAACCATACTGAGACCTTAGAACATAATAATATATCTCTCAAGATGATTGGCGGCAGTTACGTTGTAGATGTCTATGAGCTCCGGTAATCACTGAAAACCAGGTGAGCTGTGAGCTTGTCCACCTATCTAAGCAAAAAAAAAACTCCACCAGAATGCTACCTCCAGTACGACAGCGCGGCTCAGCTATCCCCCTCGGCCGTGCGGGGGCGCGCGAGGGTCCGGGACGAGGGGGCGTGCGGGGTGGCGTGCACCGACGCGCCCTTCCGGTGCCTGAGCTACTCCTTCAAGTAAGTGCACCGGAAACTGTCCAACAACTACATGTACCAGGCTCTCAGGAACTCAGCATCCATACGTATCTTATTTACGATGAAGAATTATGATATCCGTTGGAAAGTCTTATCGAACTAAATGTTTAATTGTATCACGTGTAAGAACTCACAGAAAACATAAGCTAATTTTGTAGCTTTAAGCATCAAAAAACGTAATGCTAAATGTATTTTACCAGTATCAAACAATCTTATTCTGAATCGTATTGTGTACGGGAAATCATCTCGGATCCTCCCGATCCACTAACGGTGCTTTTAGGTACTTCAAGCACCGGTCACCGTTCTCGTCGAACCCATCGCTTGCGACGAAGGGCTCGACGAGTAAATTAACTCTCAGACACAGCCCACTGAGTTTCTCGCCGGATCTTCTCAGTGGGTCGCGTTTCCGATCCGGTGGTAGATTCTGCGAAGCACGGCTCTTGCTAGGGTTCGTGTTAGCAACGTCATCAGGTTTGAGCCCCGTGAGCTCACCTACAAAAGTTAGGGTTACGCTGACATAGCCTCTCAAGGCTATCAGCTTAGGTAGGAAAAAAAAAAAAAAAAAAAAAAAAAAAGCATGGACAATAACTAAGATATAGATTAGAAGCCGTCGTACGTTTTATTGGTATGGCTAAAGTACGAACTCCCAGTGCGGCAAATAACGAGCCCACGCTAACCTCGCGAGTTGTTTAACATTCTCGATAGCGTAAAAGTTAACTCAAATTTGTATGCGGTTGGAACAGTGCCTCTAGCGGCAAACGTGGGAAAACTTTCCAAGTCCATACAAATTTGGGTTAACTTTTACGCTATCGAGAACGTTAAAAAACTCGCACTAAGGACACTGACCGCCGAGACGTTCGTAAACGGTGTCGTAGCTTTCGTCCCTCGACAGATAGATGGCGTTGCTTAATACGACTTTTGATTACACTATCCGTGCATTTTATTAACAATTAAAAAAATCGAAACCTTATTTAAAGTTATATTTACTTGTCAGGTCTAGTGTAATGGCGTACAAATTAATTGTTTAGATGGGTATATGAACGGCTCGTAATCGATAAATCGCTATCTCACTTGCGCATGATTGGTGAAGACTTCATAACCGATGTCTTCATTTTAGATATTTGATAATTACTCCATCGCCAAATTCTCTCTTAGTAATTTCTGAAGGGATTTATAATTCGTTAGCTATATTATTTATTACGATTATTTAGAATAGTTCAGTAAGCTTTTCTGTTCTTCCAACAGAAATAACGCACCACCGGACCGCGACAACTGCTTCCTCTCCGAGATAAGACTGTTCGATCTTCAAAGGGGAGTGGACTACGTACATTCCACTGACGACTGGCTCTTCGCTTTCGATCTATTCAACGGGCAGTGCTGGAGGAAGATCCACGGACCGGATTATGAGTAACTTGTTTTTATTATATGTCTGATAGGAGACCTGCAATATTTGCTCCATTTGTATTTGGTCAAGGTAGGCAGCGGCTTGGCTCTGCCTCTGGCTGCTGATGTCCATGGGTGACGATAACTATTCATCATTAGGAAGGCCGTATGGCTCGTCTGCCTAAAAAGGCTTCTTCTTCTTTGTCTCCACCTTATCACACTAGTAGGGGTCGGCATAGCGAATTTTTCTATTCCATTCTTTTCTATCAGCCAGTCATTTCAACACTCACTCCTCTCTCTCTCATATCGTCAGTCACACACTCCATCCATATCTTCTTCGGTCGACCTATAAAGGTAATAAAAAAAATTTGCTTTAATGCTCTTCGCTCCTCGTGCTATTATTATTATTTATTAGTTGCATCGGCATGTCAAAGAACCCGCGTCTTGTTTTAAAAAATTCATCCGGTCCATCAGGAGCGTATAGATATCACGAAAGCCTAGTTTGAAAAACTAGTGATGAGCTCACTGGTACACGACATAAATAATTAGGGCGGTGGTATATATCCGAACACCTCACAACACAGTACGGGTAACCTAAGCTATAAGCCTAAGCGATTAGGACCTTTCTCATCTCAACATTGTTTACACAATGTAGCCTATGTAAGATTGCGAAGCAAGTTAACGATGTCGTCTTTCTGAAACACTGTACAGTGCTCATCTATCGGGCGCAATATTAAACTTTACTAGACTAGTACAATGTTACAGTGAACAGCATTGCTATCGTCATAAAAATCTCTGGCCTAGATTCACAGTTGACAAAACAAGTTTCTTCCAGTGAGCCTACACACGAACTTCCAAGACCGATCCTGACATCTGGTTCTGAAGAGTCCTACCCAGTGTCAGGTCCCTCTGGTCCTGGTTACTCTGAATCAGGTAATCAAAAATTATCATAACGCATTTCAAGTTATTTACTTATAAAATTAACTAGATTAAAGATTGTTACTTTTATGCGTTTCAGATCCCCCTTACATATCAGAAGGACATATAAAACCGTTTAAACCAACAATATACAAACCGGTATATCCTGAACCAAGCGGTCCCGATTTCGAACCACATTACGAAACTAGTGGACATTTTTATAAACCAACGTATTCTATTGAACCAAGTGGATCATACAAACCGGGTTTTGCCGAACCAAGTGGTCCAGATTTTAAACCACATTTCGAACCAGTTGGGCCGGTACTTAAACCGGTATACCCTTTAAATGAACCTCCATTTGAATCCAGTAGGCCCGGTCTTAAGCCTCTCTATCCGGTGCAGCCAAATTTCAAACCGCGTCCGGTCGAACCTAGTGTCTATAGACCCGAATATCCGGTTCAGAAACCGGGATACGTGCCCAAACCGGCGTACCGACCTCCAGAACACGATATACCCTTTGTCCCTACCAGTCCACCCGGGTACCGACCTGGACGACCTGGGTTCAATCCTGGCTCAAAACCGGGCTTTGAAGGAGACAGGGAAGATGGAAGTAAGTCATTTTTCAAAATTACATTACCTTAACCCCAGTCGTGATGATTATGTTTTATGCAGTAGTACTACAATATGTTAGGATAATTAATTACCTTTCTGAATTTAGATTTACATATATTTTGATATGAGCAAGTTTTAATTCTCAAATGTTTCTCAATATATTCCGCATCGGTAATAAAGTCAGACTCATAGGAGCATGGAAGGGGTCATTTAGGAAAAAAAAATTTTTGGTGCCCAATTCATTCTTGGTCGTATGCACTTTATCATTGAACCGTTCACACATGGTCGATAAAGGCAAGATAGTGTTTATAGTTTATGTTATTTGCATTGATGAGGCTTCGTATGAAGAATTAGACTTTAATAATGTTTCGTTCTATTTTATTGGCTAGATCACGATCCACTTGATCATAAATGGTTACCAGAGCTCATAGACATCAACTAAATTAATGCCGCCGCCTACCTTCAGATAGGAGGCCTAATTCTCATTTAACGATTGTTCCACCCCAAAGCATTTCCTACCCGTGAGAGCTCATAAAAAGCTTATACCACGGGTAAAATTTTCCAATAACGCTTCATAAATGAACTAACGCAGAAAATTGAATAAAAACATTTATTATTGTAAGTACCGAATCTAAATTGAGGGTAGTTGCTTCGTCGCCCGAGGTGCCGGTTCATTGACCCCGCGCATCATTATTGCATCAGCTGTTCTAAAGTAACGTGTCGGTCGCAGTTGCCGTATCTTGGCGCCACTACACAGTGTCCGGGTTCCCCTGCCGAGCGGGGACTTCCTGCGCGCAGAACCACGTCGCCGGCCACTGGGCTTGCGAACCGGAGGGTGGAGAAATCGGTGAGGAATAACCTCCTACCTCCCCGTAGCAGCCCGACACACGAGCAGACTATGTCACTTGCCATCTACTGGACGGACTGTAGATTCTTAAAACTTGTAGAATTTCTTCCTTTCCAGGATCGTGGGATTACTGCTGTGCGCCAACGCATCGCTGTGGGTACAGCGAAGGTTTCAATAAGCCATGGTAAGTGTCGTAGCTATCGGACTAATAAAAAGGACCGTTCGGTCATGAAGCAGTCACGCGTACCGACACCAAAAGAATTTCGACCTTATGTCTCAAGGTGGTTAGTAGCTATTATGACGGACTATAGACTGCCACTCACGGCCAAGTGCTAACTTGATGGTGTGGGTACCGTAATCCTAGATGTTGATGGTTTTGGATGCACTAGTAATTAAAAAAAATTATGAATTTAGCACAGTTTTTCTTTTCACTGCACGATGTTGTTTGTTCATCGTA
Source organism: Bombyx mandarina (assembly GCF_003987935.1). The sequence goes on from NW_021011502.1 coordinate 2,039,813, forward strand.
GCATCAGATACGTATTTCATTATAATTGAGACTTTTCTAAGGGATATGAATGGTTGCATCGCGCCACGGTCATCAAGAATAATATCGTTCGTGCCGCCATAAATAAATACGTAAATTATTCTGTAAGGTGCTACGTGGGCCCAGAGAGCGACCAATGGCGACCGTGTAGCGAAAAATACTACCCTTACCACCAACACAACGTGCCGCATCCCTCGCAAGCAAACAGAGGTCAGTACCGTGATTTTTATAACATTTTTAGAATGTAGATAAGTTTTTTTTTAACTGAAGTTGTATCTAACGCCAGTTTTCTAGACTTTACTCTACTTAAAGAGTTCTCGCCAATGTTTTTCGACCCTTATATCAGTTCGACCGGATTCAAAGCCTTGGTGGTTCACACGAGAGAACCCTAATTTGAGAAAAATAGATAAGTTTCAATCTTTGCCTAGACATTCACTTCTTAATTTGACATTCAAGGATTGGTGTTAGATATTTAGAAACTTCTATAGGCTTTTCTCTGTAGTATATACAATTATGTACATATAATTATGAGCCCCGCATAATGCGGTCCATTGAGAGTGTCCATGGGCCGCTAGTTTCTATTCGGCTCAAAGGAACAAATCGACCTGTTCTTCTTAGGTCTAAGCTAGCGATTATTATCTATGACTCAACAAATAATATAGCGCCTACAAAAAACATGTCTTCCAGACGAAACCTCTCGACCTTCGGGTCCGAGCCGTCCACACGGAAACAGACCTGGTCCGTATCTATCTGAAGCTGATAGAAGATACTGGGATGAATTATACAAAAACGGTCCTCAGGCGTATTACGATAGATACGGGAATCCCTTACCAGGTATTTTTTTATTTACTACTTAGCGTAGTGTTGTGAACCATTATATCTATTTATGACTCGAAGCAGACATACGTTTCTGTTTACTAAATTGTACATTTGAAAATTCGACCTCATGTCTCAAGGTGGGTTGTGGCACGTCGTAGTAGCCCACGTGCCACAACCCGCACTGCAGTGACCGTTGATATATCAAGTAAACCCCGAGTTTATCCCCCATTTCAAGCTGTAGCAAAAGCGCTGCGCATTAAAACACTTCTTATTTCAAGGGTCGTCCGGTGGAAGGTAATCCATGATCTTAATGGGAGAACCGCGTTCAATTACCTCCCTAATGTAGTTAATATCGACTTTTTGACTCGAACATTCCAGGGTATACAAGAGTACCGACATCAGATCCGCCGCATATAAAACCAGAATATTCTCGACCTGCTCCCGGATCCTGGGCGCCAGCACAGGGAGGAGTTACGCGTGATGGACTCGGTGTGCCGAGGTATGGGTCAATCATCAATCTAAGCCTACTTTCAAAGTAAATAAGATGTGTGTACAAAGTCACTCGAGCATACCTCAAAATTATCCAGATAAAATAAAATAAACAGGATTTAATTGTAAATATTGAATATTGCACTTATTATATTTTTCAATTCAAACCTAATGCCCTTTCGGTTTCAGGTACTGGCCGGTGGCCTACCTACACAAAGGTCCTCCACCAAACATGACTTATTTTAGATACAACGAAACGACAACCACTGAAATGCCAAAACCCGCGGAATCCAGAGACCTACCAGATGATAGGGACTCGCCAGATCAACAGACACTTATCGACAAACCAAAAATCATCGACAACCATAGAGGCGAGAAGAAACGTAATATTAGCGATCATGACGAAGAACTTCATATCGACATCGACAAAACGACAACAGCTAAAACTGTTAGCGAAGTCACTGAGATTATTGAAAGAGTAAATAAGAGCGAGATAGAAAGCACAACTTCTGACAAGGACGAAGATAAAATGGATCTTATCGATGGAATTGATGATAAACTATTAGATTTCTCTAAGTCTATTGAAGTATTTGATATAGAAGACGCTAAGAAGAGTGCGAAGGCAGATCTTAAAACTCTACGAGCGGAAGAGAGACAGATAGAAGAAATAGGACGACTGTTGGCTTCAAGGCGCGACGGGAAAGTTGTCTTGGAAAAGCGATCGCAGAAAGAATTGGCCTCAAAGAATATTGCGGTCGACGAAGATTTGCTGGACTTCAATTTCGGGAATAAATTCCCAGTAGAAAGGAGAGGAGTCGTACGGAAAGTGACAAAAGACGAAATAGAGAGGGACAGGAATACCGATAGAAGCTTAGAAGTGAGCGAGACAACGTTCGTTAGACCACCAAGAGTACTAGCTACAACTGAAAACATACGCAAAGCAATTGTCAACGGTAAAATATTTTATGACGCCACAATCAGAGAGCAGAGAGATGTGCTAACGAATGCCACTCGAAGATCCAAATCTCTGAGGCCTCTGGAAGACAGAGCCCCATCAGTGATTAATTCTGCTAATTTCGGAAAGAAGAAAATTATAAAAACTAGAAACGTAAATCCTGTGAGGAGAGTCAGAAGAGTTTACAGGAAAAGATATAACCCGGAGGAAGTTAGAAGGAGACTGTTGGAGAGAGATAGAGCTAAAGAGAGTTCTGTTGATAGCAGTAGGAAAATTTAAGCTTAAAGACATATGATTAATAAAATTGATCATAACAATGAATACGTTTATTATATATGTATATAAAAACGTTTAGGACAGAGCCATTAGGTCAGATGAAAATATTTCAATTTCAATTTTATTTATCACGTTTATCCATAATTGTTCAGGATCCCTGGTACACTTTTCATCATTTATAACTAACAAGCTGATTTTTCATGCGTAGCTTCCTTTTGACTAGACGCCCAACTTTTTTCCTTACAGTAACGTTGGTAAATGGTAGCTTACTAGGGATAGCAAGGATAAATTATGTTAATTTCACGAATTTTCAAAATTTGTTACTAACCGAATTTTTCTTTGTTAATTATCGAGATAATTATCTAAATAGCATGAAAATATATTTGTCCTACAGAATATAAGGTTTTGTTAGGGAGTCCCCCCTCTTCAACATGTATTATAAACAAGGTCATGAAAAATAATTACTAACCAGCTGATTTTTTTTTATTGGTTAGCATTTTTTGTCATTTGCATACTTTACCACCTACATTGTCCTACAAATTGCGTGGTATGTCATCTTGGTCCTACGCTCAAAAGTTCTCAATACCACCGGACTTGTTGTTTTATTAGTAACTGTAGGACAAAGGTACACGTGATAGGTTAATATATTTTTTGTCCAAATAAAACAATGTCCTACAAAAAAAAAGGTATGCTTTATTAGTCCTACAAGATTTGTAATTTTTGAGTATACAAAATGAAATGAAATTTATACATATCGACGCTTGAAAGGCAAACGTGACTAAGCGACAATGCGTGAACTTTACAGTAGACTAATTTAAAGTTGAAATACCTGAAAACAAAATTTATTTTAACGAATCTAGCTGTAGTAGAATCTAGCTAGTAGCTGTAGGATTGAAATGATTTTAATAGACCTAGAAATATATTTTTTTTACGCATCGAATATGGTTATAGCCTATCATTTATGTACAATGCAGTTATTGACGCTTAGTCACGTTTGCCTTTCAAGCTTCGATATATATAGATTAGAGGCTATAATCCTAAACATGGGACTAGCAATTAACAAAAGCAAGACAAACACCCAATATGTCGAAATAAAATAAAGATATTAGCCCATTCTGCAACGTATATATTTATATTTTAAATAAAAATAAATTTTCTCGGTTTGATTTCGATTCTGCTTCTGTGCAATGGACCCTTAGTGCCGCATATTCCTATGTATCAATATAACAATAAGTTTTGCTTAGTAAAAATTGTCAGTTTGACACAAAATTTAATATATTTGGGTCAAAATGACGACGCATACTCTCGAATTAATCATAATTTAGTTTTAATAAATTACTCGCGCTTAAGATTCGAATTTACAAATGTATCTAAATATATCTTTTGTTTATTTTAAGTTACTAAAAATGATAGCTTTGTAATATGTAAAGCATTGACAAAATATCTTGTTCCTTTTTAATGTTACATTAAAAATCAACAAAGCATCAAATGTGATAAAATTAAACTTTGTAATACCTTTTGTTGAATGTTTGGTGCATCAGAATACTCCATATCGATGCCTGAGCTTCAGATACGACACAAAGAAATATATTTAAGATTCATTTTAAATGTAACTTAACTTAAGTAGATATATATACATTTTTTTATATTCTATCTTTTGTTTCATTTCATATCTACGTCTCTGAGCCCCTTCTTCATCTATCCTCATTCGTTTCGATGTTTTTTTTTAATTAAATGAACGTAATAGATGACAAAGTTTCCTAGTTACTATTGCCACTAAGGTGTTTAACGCCATCTAGTGATCCGGCAATAGACATGTATACCTAGTCAGGTCATAAATTCTGTCACATGTTTAATGTTCATTCATATACCAAAATGAATTTAACAAAACATAGATTCTTATGACACTAAAGTTTATTCAAAATGACCTCCGTGATTTTGAATACAGGCCTTCAATCTGCGCGGCCAGTCGTCTATCGCAGCACGAACGAGGTCCATGTCAATATCGGCGGCTGCCTTAATCAAGGATGTCTTGAGTGACTCCAAATTGGGATGAGGCTTTGAGCACGCCTTTTCCTCCAAGTGTTGCCATATCTTGTAATCTAACGGATTCAAATCTGGACTGGAGGAGGGCCAGTCTTCGTGCCGGATGAAGTCGATTTCACGCGCCGCCAGCCAGTCTTGTGTGCTCTTCGCTCTATGAGCTGGCGCCGAATCTTGTTGGAATACCCAGTGCCTGTTATTGAACATGGTATGAGAAACAGGTTCCACAAGGTTCGTCAGGACTGTATTTTGATACACAACTGCATTCGTTTTTACACCTTTCTCACAAAAATGTACCTCTGTTAAGCCCCAATTAGAAACTCCCAACCATACCATGAGCGAGGATGGAAAATGACCTCGTTGGACACGCGGAATACGGTTGCTCGCTTCTTCACTACTGTGTGCGTACACCTTATCATTTTGTTTGTTGTAGCTCTCTTCTACGGTAAAAATTTTTTCATCCGAAAAAAGAATTTCCCGTAATTTTTTTCCCGCGTACCGCTTCAACAAAGCGCGGCATCTCTTCAGTCTCAGGTCCATTAGACGAGTATTCAAACGATGTCCTGTTTTTCTTCGATATGCCCGAAGCCCTAAGTCTTCATTTAACACCCTTTTCACCGTGGTTTTGCTTAACCCCATCTGAAGGGCCAACAGGATTTCTTTGAATTCGCGCATTCACAGCTTTTATCACTGCTGGAGTCCTAACAGACCGAGGGCGACCACTTCTTGACCTGTCATCTACACTAGAGTCTTTATTGTATCGTTTGATGGTACGATAAACGAATCTTTTGGTTATATTCAAATTTTTCAGTATGTTAAAAATTTGAATTGGCGCGTAACCGCAACGATGCAACGTAATAACTGCAACACGGTCTTCTTTAAGTGTCCACTCCATATTTAAAAATGAGTACAATTCTAAAAGTATACATTTTAATTTTCATGAACAATTCGAAATGCGAATTCAATAAACTTTTTTGTGGCCAGCATTCTAAAAGAAAAGTTTTTACTGTATGACAATACTTATGACCTGACTAGGTAGATAAGTTTCAATCTTTGCCTAGACATTCACTTCATGATTTGACATTTAAGGGTTGGTGTTAGATCTTTAGAAACCTTTATAGACTTTTCTCTGTGGTATATACAAATTATGTACATATAATTATGATCCCTGAATAATGCGGTCCATTGACAGTATCCATCGCTAGTTTTTATTCGGTTCAAAGGAACAAATCGACAGTTTCTTCTTAGGTCTAAGCTAGTGATTATTATCTATGACTCACCAAATAATATAGCGCCTACAAAAAACATGTCTTCCAGACGAAACCTCTCAACCTTCGGGTCCGAGCCGTCCACACGGAAATAGACTTGGTCCGTATCTATCTGAAGCTGATAGAAGATACTGGGATGAATTATACAAAAACGGTCCTCAGGCGTATTACGATAGATACGGGAATCCCTTACCAGGTATTTTTTTGATTTACTACTTAGCGGTGGTGTTGTGAACCATTATATCTATTTATGACTCGAAGCAGGCATACATTTCATTGAAAATTTGACCTCATATCTCAAGGAGGATTGTGCCACGCCGTAATAGCCCACGTGAGAACTATCAACTGCGGTGACCGTTGACATATCAAGTAAACCCCGAGCTTATCCCCCATTTGAAACTGTAACAAAAGCGCTGCGCATTAAAACACTTCTTATTTCAAGGGTCGTCGGGTGGAAGGTAACCCATGACCTTGATGGGTAAACTGCGTTCAATTACCTCCCTAATGTAGTTAGTACCGACTTTTTAACTCGAACATTCCAGGGTATACAAGAGTACCGACATCAGATCCGCCGCATATAAAACCAGAATATTCTCGACCTGCTCCCGGATCCTGGGCGCCAGCACAGGGAGGAGGTACGCGTGATGGACTCGGTGTGCCGAGGTATGGGTTAATCATCAATCTAAGCCTACTTTCAAAGTAAATAAGATGTGTGTACAAAGTCACTCGAGCATACCTCAAAATCATCCAGATAAAATAAAATAAACAGGATTTAATTGTAAATATTGAATATTGCACTTATGATATTTTTCAATTCAAACCTAATGCCCTTTCGGTTTCAGGTACTGGCCGGTGGCCTACCTACACAAAGGTCCTCCACCAAACATGACTTATTTTAGATACAACGAAACGACAACCACTGAAATGCCAAAACCTGCGGAATCCAGAGACCTACCAGACGATAGGGACTCGCCAGACCAACAGACTCTTATCGACAAACCAAAAATCATCGACAACCATAGAGGCGAGAAGAAACGTAACATTAGCGAACACGACGAAGAATTTCATATCGACATCGACAAAACGACAACAGCTAAAACTGTTAGTGAAGTCACTGAAGTCATTGAGAGAGTAAATAAGAGCGAGACAGAAAGCACAACTTCTGACAAGGACGAAGATAAAATGGATCTTATCGATGGAATTGATGATAAACTATTAGATTTCTCTAAGTCTATTGAAGTATTTGATATAGAAGACGCTAAGAAGAGTGCGAAGGCAGATCTTAAAACTCTACGAGCGGAAGAGAGACAGATAGAAGAGATAGGACGACTGTTGGCTTCAAGGCGCGACGGGAAAGTTGTCTTGGAAAAGCGATCGCAGAAAGAATTGGCCTCAAAGAACATTGCGGTCGACGAAGATTTGCTAGACTTCAATTTCGGGAATAAATTCCCAGTAGAAAGGAGAGGGGTCGTACGGAAAGTGACTAAAGATGAAATAGAGAGGGACAGGAATACCGATAGAAGCCTAGAAGTGAGCGAGACGACGTTTGTTAGACCACCAAGAGTACTAGCTACAACTGAAAACATACGCAAAGCAATTGTCAACGGTAAAATATTTTATGATGCTACAATCAGAGAGCAAAGGGATGTCCTAATGAATGCCACTCGAAGATCCAAATCTCTGAGGCCTCTGGAAGACAGAGCCCCATCAGTGATTAATTCTGCTAGTTTCGGAAAGAAGAAAATTATAAAAACAAGAAATGTAAATCCTGTCAGGAGAGTTAGAAGGGTTTATAGGAAAAGATATAACCCGGAGGAAGTTAGAAGGAGACTGTTGGAGAGAGATAGAGCTAAAGAGAGTTCTGTTGATAGCAGTAGGAAAATTTAAGTTTAAAGACATATGATTAATAAAATTTATCGTAACAGTGAACACGTTTATTATATATGTATATAAAAACATTCAGGACAGAGCCATTAAGTCAGATGAAAATATTTCAATTTCAATTTTATTTATCATGCTTATTCATGAGAGGATTTTATTAGAATATCTTTTCGTTTGTCTTGAAAGGTATTTATTTATTAGACTTCAAAGAAAAGTAGATAGAAGATCCAACTGTTGTGCCTCTGAGTTCGACAATATATAAAGAAAAGCGGTAATAAAGGAAGGCGGTAAAAAAATGATTTGCAGATTGAGAGAATGACGGTGAGGACATAGTGAACGGATACATTAATAACTCCCATCTAAATTCCCCAACTGGATTCATTTACGTATACCCCCTTTTTTTCGTTAACGTTCTGACAAAAACAACATCACAGCTTATCAATAGTTACTAAACAAAACGAATAAATCCTTTTACGAAAAGACGGACAAAATATTACTTAATTATTTCGTCTTCTTTGTCTAGTTTATTTATAAAATATTTAAGTCGCATCCGGAGACGAGAAATAAAGCGAAAGTGCGCCATCTAGTGGTTGTGAGCCGCAACTACTCGTCGAACGTCGGCTCGTGGCGTGCTTCGACAGAGTCGACATGTCATCGCTCGAGTGGAATCGAAGCACATTCGTTGCCTGTCTTCGGAAGAGTGAAGACGTCTCGGAACTGTCATATCATTTCGTGTTGGGTTTTTTAAAAAGGGTTTTTATTACCTTATAACTAAGACCTTTAGGTCAAGTTTTATTTTAATTTTAATGAACATTTTTTTATATGAAAAACGATATAAAATAAAGTTGATTAATATGAAACATGGCATGAAAAGAAATGAGACGCGATGATATGGGATGAAATATAATCTCAGTAAAATGGTGGTCGTTCACTGAAACTTTTTCAGGGGAATTTTTGGCGAATCCTGAGAAGTTACGTTCAGCAGCTTTGTTTCATTTTCCCATATTTGTGCACTTTCACAGATACTAAACAGTTATAAACCACCGTTATTAAATATTTAGACCTGAAGAAACACTAAATAGACAAAATAAAACAAATCACACAACTTCACTCCTCGCGTTCCCGCCAAAAGTCGCTTCGTGCTGCGAAATCTCTTTGCACGACTACCCACCATACGTCCATTATGTCAAAATAAAACAAAGATATCGGCTTATCCTGCGACATATTATTTTAAATAATTATATTTTAAATGAAAATAAATTTTCCTGGTTTGAGCTTGCTCTGCTCCTGTGCAATGGACCCTTACTGCCGCATATACCTATGTATCAATATAACAATAAGTTTTGCTTAGTGAAAATTGTCAGTTTGACACAAAATTTAATATATTTGGGTCAAAATGACGACGCATACTCTCGAATTAATCCTAATTTAGTTTTAATAAATTACTCGCGCTTAAGAATTTACAAATGTATTTAAATATATCTTTTGTTTATTTTAAGTTACTAAAAATGATAGCTTTGTAATTTGTAAAGCATTGACAAAATATCTTGTTCCTTTCTAATGTTACATTAAAAATCAACAAAGCATCAAATGTGATAAAATTAAACTTTTTAATACCTTTTGTTGAATGTTTGGTGCATCAGAATACTCCGTATCGATGCCTGAGCTTCAGATACGACACAAAGAAATATCTTTTTCATTTTAAATGTAACTTAACCTAAGTAGCAATATATTTTTTTTTTATATTCTATCTTTTGTTTCATTTTATCTTTGACGCCTCTGAGTCCGTTCTTCATCTATCCTTGTCTATTTAGGACTTTTTTTAATGATATGAATGTAGCAGACGAAAAAGTTTCCTGGTTACTATTGCCACTATTAAGAAAAGATGGTGTTCAACGCCATCTAGTGATCCGGTAACAGACATGTATATCTAGTTTACTACTCACAGATGGCGCTGACAACACAAAATAAAATGCACGCAAATCACAAATGACCGTGTGTCATGTAATTCGATTTGTATTGACTGACGATTAATTTCTTTAATAGTGTCACGAATGTTTGAAATTGGGTAGAAAAAAAAAACGCTCGTATTGTGATTGTATCAAAATGAGACTGCTTATTTTGTTTGCATACGACCAAACGACAGTCGCGTTCCGTCGCCGGTGTAACGTGACGTACTATAATTAGGTACTAAAATATATTTCTTAGACGGTTAGCAAAAAAAATTAATATACAATTTATTTTCAATATGTTATCATCGTATTCTCTCAGGGCCCTGAAACTGTGATACTTTAAAACAAATATTTTTTTGGATGGAAACTAGTGACATCTTGTACTTTCCATTGGAGAGGCTTATGTTCAGCAGTGGACGGCGATAGGCTGAAATGAAGATGATGATGAACTGTGTTTTTTTTTATTGCCTTTGTAGGCAGACGAGCATACGGCCCACTTGATGGTAAATGGTCACCGTCGCTCCTGGACGTCAGCAATGCCAGGGGCAGAGCCAAGCCGCTGCCTACCATAGCCAAACCGCTGCCTACCATAGCCAAGCCGCTGCCTACCATAGCCAAGCCGCTGCCTACCATAGCCAAGCCGCTGCCTACCAAAAATGTGTATTTCTTTTAAAAAATCATAGTATTCAGTTTCAAAGTAACACACGTGTTTCACGGTAAATTCGACCTCAGGCAACAAATGCCTACTCCCAGGAAACTTCGACTATCAGATTGTTCATTCAAGTATGCACTCCGTGAAAGTGAAGTGAAAACAGCTTAGAGTTTGTTTGAGCGCTCCCTTGGGCTCGAATTCGCAATGTCGGAACGCTTACTGAATTATTATGGTACATTAACTATCATGATGGTCGTTTGCAACAGAAAATGATTTCTATTTCGAACCAAATCGAATTTTTAGAGTGCTGATAAATTGCTCTTAAGCATTGGACAGGGTGAGCGTAGAAATGGAATAGGCACAAATATAACAGGTTCATCGAGAATGCCGAGGCTGGTGACCCCTGACACCGCTGCCCTGTACCATAAGTAAAGCCAGCTCTCAAGGGTGTAAAAGAGCTCACATCCCTAATTTTAGTGCTAAACAAGCCAAAGCCCATAGATAAATCGTACGTGAAAGATACCCCTTATGTCAGTCTAAGTCTCTGAATTATAGAATTATAGTGTAAAAACTGCTCCAGATTTGGAATCGAAAGGCATGACAGTTCCGTTGTAGAAATAGGCAGGATGGTGGTCCCTACCCGCGCGCGCTCCAGTGATTAAGGAAACTATAATTTTAGTGGGTTCGATTTTTATAAAACACAGTTCGTCTTTTCGCATTAAAATTGTACAATTTCCAAAAATATTCGAAATTGAGTCAATTAATATGCGGAATCGTTTGGTATCACCAGTATTTTTCTCATAAATACTGTCAAAAGAGAATTGTTTAGTTTTAGATTTATTATTTATTTAGTTTTTCTATATTTTGACTACTATTAACAAAATTAATACATAGTTTTATCTTACTTTAAAAGACAGGTGATGTCATTGGTAAAAAATAAAAAATAAATGTTGCAAAGATTATTAATATTACAAATATCACATGTTAAACCTTTAAAACACTCTCCTGTAAAATTAGTAAGTTTTGAGATTATACAGTTTTAATGCGAGAAGGTGAGTTATTGCTTCGTCGTGAAGACGTATGTATGTGTCTATTTAGATATTTTTTTTACCTGCTTGCGAGATTCGAACCCCGGTACAGCCGCATTGCTCGATACGAGTTCACCAGGCGTCTTAACCTCTCGACTACCAGGATGTCTAAGCCTTTTTTTTTTTTTCCTATCTAAGCTGATAGCCTTAGGGGCTATTTCAGCGTAACCCTAACGTTTGTAGGTGAGCTCACGGGGCTCAAACCTGATGACGTTGCTAACACGAACCCTAGCAAGAGCCGTGCTTTGCAGAATCTACCACCGGATCGGAAACGCGACCCACTGAGAAGATCCGGCGAGAAACTCAGTGGGCTGTGTCTGAGAGTTAATTTACTCGTCGAGCCCTTCGTCGCAAGCGACGGGTTCGACGAGAACGGTGACCGGTGCTTGAAGTACCTAAAAGCACCGTTAGTGGATCGGGAGGATCCGAGATGACGTGTTTTGGGCGACGTCGACTGCTTTCCATTCTGTCCGCAGGATCGGGAATGTAGTTACCGGCGGCCACGATGAGAGGGTTCTCGTGTCGTGCCGCTTTATCGAAGTGGCGCATCGACGCCGACTGAAGATACTTAATGATGGACTCTAAGTCCAGGTCGTCATGGAGGTCGACGTTCCTGACGAACCACGGGGCTCCGACAGCTATCCTGCAAAAACGGGATTGAATAATTTGGAAGGATTTTAAGTGAGTGCGGGCCGCGTGAGCGAACACTACACTTGCATAGGTCATGACGGGGCGTATGCAAGTTTTGTAGAGTGTCACCTTATTTTTAAGGGACATTTTACTTCGCCTACATATCATCGGGTAGTGTCTAAGACTAATGTTGCAAACTAAATCTCCACTGATTCGTTATACCAAAAAAATATCTTTATTTACGGGTTTAAATCTCCACGATAACAAATAAATAAAGCCACTTCGTTAAAAAAATCAAACAAACACTTGAAATTTTATTGCTTTACGTAAGTTTTCTCAATCTTCGAACACTAAAGATTGTTTCCATAAAAATAAACAAACTTTTAAACATTCTTGCGTGATTTCTAACGAAAGCCATTACGGTTTACGCCAATTGCATTAGTTACACCATCACTTTTACTTTAGTACCTCTCGATTTGACCGCTAATTTGTTTCAAGTTTTTTTTTTGGCAATCATTAAAATATTTCGTTTTTATTGTCAGATTTTTTTTTGTTTTTGCTTAGATTGATGAACGAGCTCACAGCCCAGCTGGTGTTAAGTGGGTACTGGAGCCCATAGACATCTACAACGTAAATGCGCCACCCACCTCGAGATATAAGTTCTAAGGTCTCAAGTATAGTTACAACGGCTGCCCCGCCCTTCAAACCGAAACGCATTACTGCTTCACGGTAGAAATAGGCAAGGTGGTGGTACCTACCCGCGCAGACTCGCAAGAGGTCCTACCACCAGTAAACATATATTAGGAACACTTCCACAAGCTCACCGCGCGTTGAAGCCGAGTGCGGTTTTAACAGGTTAAATTCGTGAGCTTAAAAGCGCCTCTCAAAGCGCCCAAGTTCAATGAACTGCACAATGAAAGCGATAGACGTAACAGCTGCAAACGGTTCGTGCAATTCAGTGAAAGTGCGCTCATGAGTCGTCGAGCCAATCATTTGACATTGGGCCCACCCGATAAAAATGTTTTTGACGGGTTCCCCCCATTGAAATTAAACTAAATATTTAAATAGATTTATTATTTAAATTTACATATTTAAAGTAACGATATAGTTATGGAGGAATAAGAGAAATTAATAAATAAATCAAAGCTAAGAAAAAAGTTCTTAACAGGCAAGACAAGTCACTGGTAAAATTCAACCTAGAAATTAGAAAACTCATGAAAACGCATCGACTTTTTGTTCTTTACGTCTGTGGTCAAATTGAGAATAGATTAAATAGGCATTACATATTGTTTCTCTTTATTAATATTTTTCTATAGTGTAGTCTTGGCGAAATTTGTGATTATTGTGGTTCGAAGGGTGAGGTAGCCGTTGTAACTATACTGAGACCTTAGAACTTATATCTCGAGGTGGTTGGTGCATTTACGTTGTAGATGTCTATGGGTTCCAGTAACCACTTAACATCAGGTGGGCTGTGAGCTCGTCCATCCATCTGAGCAATAAAAAAAAAAAATAGAAGTATAATAGTATTTGAAAACAGAATCATAATAGTGTACAAACTTACGATTTCAATGAATTTTAGTCCAATTTCGTCTACTGCGGGACCATAGTTGTAATAAATACCTCACCAAGAGATTTTTGTTGGTAATTCTATTTCATTTATTTAATTAAATTTAAAAATAAGAAATAGAATTGATAATCTGGTGCTTATGCTAAGAAGAAATACGAAAATACATAATGTATTAACAAAATAAATAAATATTATACATTAAACACTTACGAATTATGTTACTTTTTTTTATTGCTTTGATCGGTGGACAAGCTCACAGCCCACCTGGTCTTAAATGGTTACCGGAGCCCATAAACATCTACAACGTGAGATATAAGTTCTAAGGTCTCAGTATAGTTCCAACGGCTGCCCCCACTTCAAAGCGAAACGCATTACTGCTTCACGGCAGAAATAGGCGGGGCGGTGGTACCTACCCGTGCGGACTCACAAGTGGTTCTACCACCAGTAAACTTTCCCCACTTTTCAATTTAAGCCTCACTGATTCCTTTCCATAGTAACCTATGCGGCCCAAGACATCATTCTCTCTGATCAGCTTGGAAATTAATTGCATTACCCTTTGCTTATCCCGAGGCAGAATCAACGTATTACAAAACTGCATTAACTCTGACTATGCCTATCCCAGGTCAAGCGATCTATGGTTTCTAAAACCAGAATGCCCAAAAGGAGGACAGATGCAAATTTTAAACTCAAGATTTCGAACCTGGATGATTTCAAATGAGAAACCCGTTTGATAACTCGCTAGCATCCGTTCGAAGCACGCTCGGAGAATCGCTAAGTTATAGGTCGTCATGACTTAGATTTCACTTGAATCTTACTTGACTTTAAGACCAGTTTTTTTTGGCACCAGCCGTTTCGCGGTAAGCGGAAAATTGACACTACAATTATCGAAATTCGTGCCGAGACGTAGATACTTAAAGTAGTTTTAATTCCTTCAAAAGGGAATACTTCGCGGCAGAAATAGGGGAAGCTATGCTTTATTTAACGGTAGGCAGCGGCTTGGCTCTGCCCCTGGCATTGCTGCAGTCCATGGGCGACGGTAATCACTCACCATCAGGTGGGCTATATGCTCGTCTGCCTACAAGGGCAATAAAAAAAGATATTAAAAAGGTACGCGATCACCTGATAACTTGATATAATGTGATAATAATATCTTGTTGGTCGACAGAGAACGGTGATGAGTCTTAATGCTCCATGCACCATTACTGGTGGTAGGACCTCTTGTGAGTCCGGACGGGTAGGTACCACCACCCTGCCTATTTCTGCCGTGAATCAGTAATGCGTTTCGGTTTGAAGGGCGGGGCAGTCGTTGTAACTATACTGAGACCTTAGAACTTATATCTCAAGGTGAATGGCGCATTTACGTTGTAGATGTCTATGGGCTCCAGTAACCTCTTAACACCAGGTGGGCTGTGAGCTCGTCCACTCTTCTAAGCAATAAAAAAAGCGTGGTCTCCATAGAGTGATGTTATACTAATTAGCTATCAGAGATGATTAAAAGAATCTGGGGACGCCTTAACAGCAGAACAGTTTTTGTAAAACCACAGTATGCTCTTGCTTTTTGCTATGCTCTTCTCAAAAAGGGTGGATCAATTAAGTAATTGAATTAATTAATCTTCGCGGCTTGATTTAGTGCTGTGTCTCCGGATGTTGGCCATTTAAAATCAGTCGGGCCATGATTCGGTCTATCAAAAGTACAGTACTTAGGCAGTACTCGCGTCTTGTGCATCCCATGTAAATTGTAGCTCTCTCTCTCTCTATATCCATTTTTTTTCTACCTATGCTGATAGCCTTTAGAGGCTATTTCAGCTTCACCCTAACGTGTGTAGGTGAGCATAGGGTCTCAAACCGGAGTGTTGCTAACATTGACCCTAGCAAGAGCAGTGCTTCGCAGAATCTACCACTGGATCAGAAACGCGACCCACAGAGAAGATCCGGCGAGAAACTCAGTGGGCTGTGTCTATGGGTTAATTCGCTCGTCGAGCCCTTCGTCGCAAGCGACGGCTTCGGCGAGGAGGGTGACCGGTGAAATATATCCGTGTACCACAAAGGATCAAATAAGTTAATTAATAAGTTAAGTATTTGTATCGAAATAATACAAAAACAAATATCCTCCTCGACTAAGCCAATAAAAGCTTACAAACATTACGGACAAACAATATTTTTATCGTGCAAATATTAAATCTTTCTCTTTGGCTTTCCTATTTTAATCGTAATCTGTGTTCAATTAAATTCTAAACTGACTTGTCTGTCAGTTTGTCTGTTGAAGTTTTATTTTTTTCTAAACATTTTTTAATGTGTGTGTGTGTAATTAAAACCATTTTTACTTTGCCTTCGTGGTCAGAAGCGAATTATAGACTGAAAGTATTCGAAACAGCACAAATATGACGAGATAATGACAATTATAAATGCTAGATTAAATCGCAAAAGTACTTATGATTGGGCCTAAGATTCGCGAAAATCGAAGACACAACTTTTTTACATTTTTTTATGTACATAATTCGTTCTGTGTCGTATTGATACAAGGGAAAATAAAGAGGCAGAAAAGACAAAACTTTTGTTTGTTTATAAGTGGGTTTAAATTTCTTTTTTTTTCTACTTATTCGCCTAACCTTTTTTTATGATTGAAGGATTACTGGTGGCCCGGATACCTTTTCAGTTTCACCAGGACAGGCCGGCGAGCAAGGGTTCAGCCAGGAGGGGTGGGATTTCCTAAAAGCTGCCCGAGCGCCTCCGAAGGAGACCTAGCAACTCAAGAGCAACTGCTTCGCGAATGAATCAACACCGGATCGGAATGGCTATGAGGTCGGCTATCAGGTGGGCTATGAGGTGGTCCAGGCATTTAATTAAAAAAAAAAACTTTAAAAAAGTATATAAAAATATATATAAACCAAACCGGGTGCGTTTACTAGTTTTCTAAAAAAATCCGTTTGCCTCTCCGTCTCGAGTACAAATAAACTTTCTATTGTGTTGACCGCTGTTGAATATTTTATCGATAATCGATAGTGATGCGGTAACGTCGATGGTTTGTTATCGATACTTATTATTATTGTGATGTATTTTTTAGACTACACAGGCGGATTAACTCACCGCTCGTCTGGTATTAAATGTTCAACGTATCAATCAATCAGTTGTTTGGTGTAACGCCATTCCTACCCATTAAACAGCCATGGCAGGAAATAGGCAGTTTTTTTTTTATTTATTTTTTATTACTTATGTGTGTGACCGAGCTCACGGCCCACCTGGTGTTAAGTGGTTACCGGAGCCCATAGACATATTCAAAGTAAATGCCGCTACCCACCTTGAGATATGAGTTCTAAGGTCTCAATATAGTTACAACGACTGCTCCACCCTTCAAACCGAAGCGCATTACTGCTTCACGGCAGAAATAGGTAGGGTGGTGGTACCTACCCGTGCGGACTCACAAGAGGTCCTACCACCAGTAAGCACATATGCGCCGCTGTCTTACAATATGACTTTAATCAGTAATTACGTCAATTTATTTTTTGCAGTGTTAAATTTAATATACGGCATTATTCATTCATTATGAAAATATCTCATAGATAGGATATATTGAATACATGTCAGACCTTAGAAATTGGTTTGAAATAGGTATAAATAATCTAAAGAATTAATAAACAGAAATACGATTTTATTAACAAACTTTAGGAACAAGAAAATGTTACTGTTAAAACAATTAAAGACGTTCGCAAAAAAGCTTTAATTTTAATACGCTTTTATTATCTTCAGACGTATGTATGTTAGTATGTAACGGAATCTTTGAACATGATTTTGAACCCTTCAAAACGTCGGATTAACTCGAAATTTGGTTATACCTATTAAGGACCGATGACAATTCAATACTAAAAAAAATATTGAAGAAAACATAATTTTTTCTTACACTATTTTTAATTCGAATTTATTAAAATTTATTTTCTATTCAATTTTTGTTGGATTTTCTATAAAGGCGTATTTTTTGTTTTGTTTTTTTAAACTACTATTTTTTATTTCCGAAAACATTTTTACTGAAAACGTAGAAAAAATTATGTATTACATATTTATATATATTATATCGATAACGTACGCAGGACATCTCTAGTATACAAACATGACCTCTAAGCGAAAGTCCGGCACTTTGCCGCTCTACCTTACAAGTTAGAGTTGAGATGCATAATCGATAAGGCATTCTTATGACATCAAAGCCTATAAATTATCTATGGTCTAGTTTCGTAGAGATCATTGTTTGAAAGAAAAAGGCACTGTTTTTTAATCACAAATAAGTAATTTACCAGATCAATGTGATGTTTGTGTTCCCTAAATTTTTTAACTTTAATGTATTTAAACTGATCTCGCTCCGGAGGTATTCAGCTTGTGTGGTCCTTGGACCACTCGTCTAGCGGACATTAGCAAAAAACAGAACTAAATTAATATGATTTTATCTCGATTAAGTGAACATTAATAAAAAAAAACTTTAAATTATATTTTGAATATGAATAAGGTGAATTGAAATGAAATAGTTCTAATTTTTTTTTATTGCTTAGATGGGTGGACGATCTCACAGCCCACCTGGTGTTAAGTGGTTACTGGAGCCATAGACATCTACGACGTAAATGCGCCACCCACCTCGTGATACAAATTCTAAGGTCTCAAGTATAGTTACAACGGCTGCTCCACCCTTCAAACCGAAACGCATTACTGCTTCACGGCAGAAATAGGCAGGGTGATGGTACCACCCACGCGGACTCACAAAAGGTCCTACCACCAGTTAAACTGTGAATTCTGTAACGTATTGAACAATAAGAATAATTTTCGAAGTTTGGCATTACGATTCCGACATTCGTTGAAATAGTTGTCACAACTGAACATCGCCAGCTATTGACATCGCCAATGACAGGAACTATCTATATATTAATACGTGAAGCAAAAACTTTGTATCCCTTTTTACGAAAATTGCGTGGACGGAGGAGTATAAAATTTTGCAGACTTATCTATACTAATATTATAAAGAGGAAAGATTTGTTTGTTTGTTTGTTTCGAATAGGCTCCGAAACTACTGGACCGATTTGAAAAATTCTTTTTCCATTAGAAGCCGACATTGTCCCTGATGAACATAGGCTACTTTTTTAATTTTTTTTTTTTTTTTTTTTTGTTTCATGTGTGTTTTAATGTTTCCGAAGCGAAGCGAGGGCGGGTCGCTAGTAGAGAATATAGAGAAGAAGTGCAGAATGATAATTTTTTTTAAATTATGGATTAAAAATACATTAAATCAATATAGAAAACATTACACTACCATGTATTTGGGACACACATATATACTCTTTGTTTATTGTCAAACTTTTGTTATTGCTTATAGTCTGTAGTCAAATTGAGAATAGGTTAATATTGTTTATCTTTATTATTACGAGTATTTGTCTATAGTGTAGTCTTAGCGAAATCTGTAACAATATAACCATAATAATGTTGAAACTTATAATTTCAATTAATTATAATCGAATTTCGACTACTGCGGGACCACTAATAGTTGTAATAATAGCTATAAAATTTGCATGTAGTCGACTGCATTATAAGCTTTTCGAAGTTTTACTAGTAGTGGAAGGTCTTATGAGTCCGCGCAGGTTCGTACTACCACCCTGCCTATTACCGCCGTGAAGCAGTGATGCGTTTTGGTTTAAAGAGTGGGGCAGTCGTTAGTAAAAAAACGGAGACTTAGAACTAATGTCTCAAGGTAGGTAACGCCTTTTACGTTGTTGATGCCCATGGGCCACTTAGCTGAGTGGTGAGCTCGTCCGCCTTATCTAATCAATAAAAATAAAGTTATATTGTGGCTTTTTGTTGTGCTTCGGTTAATAAATATTTTGTGTAAATTCGAAGGAATCGGTTCGTATATCTTTGAGGATCATATCCCTCGCCATGACGTTAAGTCTATAATGTGAATGTACCCGATAATTAGGGACTTGGGTATTTTTTTTGTTTTGTCTGATTAGTAAATTAAATTAACTTTGATTATATTGGTTAATATTGGTACTGTATTATGAGAACGTAATCCAATTAAAAGCATAATAGTTATATACTAGTGGTCCCGCAGTAGTCGAAATTCGACTATAATTAATTGAAATTATAAGTTTCAACATTATCATGGTCCTATTGTTAGAGATTTCGCCAAGACTACACTATAGACAAATACTCGTAATATTAAATACTAGCGACCCGCCCTCGCTTCGCTTCGGAAACATCAAAACACACATGAAACCAAAAAAAAAAAATTAAAAAAAAATTAAAAAAAAGTAGCCTATGTTTATTAGGGACAATCTCGGCTTCTAATGGAAAAATAATTTTTCAAATCGGTCCAGTAGTTTCGGAGCCTATTCGAAACAAACAAACAAACAAATCTTTCCTCTTTATAATATTAGTATAGATAAACAATACTAACCTATTTTTAATTTGACTACAGACTTTAAGCAATAACAAAAGTTTGACAATAAACAAAGAGTATTTGTGTGCGTGTGTCAAATACATGGTAGTGTGTGTAGTGTTTTCTTTATTGATTTAATGTATCTTTTATGCATATATTTTTTTTAATATTAGCATTGTGCACTTCTTCTCTATATTCTCTATAAGTGTGGAAAAGTTCATACTCCTCCGTCCGCGCAATTTTCGTAAAAAGGAAACAAAGTTTTTGTTTCACGTATTAATATATAGATAACATACTTGACTGCTCCTTACGTATCAAGGTGAGCGACGACTTGCACGTCGTGGTGTCCACGGACCCCATTCATCACTTAGCATGATCGTTAAATAACCGTTTTAAGTTATCTGTACAGATTATATTCGATATATTTTTAAGAATTCCGCATACGACAACAAATTTTTGTCGTGTTCTTTATACGTGCTTTTTTTTTATTGCTTAGATGGGTGGACGAGCTCACAGCCCACCTGGTGTTAAGTGGTTACTAGAGCCCATAGACGTCCACAACGTAAATGCGCCACCCACCTTGAGATACAAGTTCTAAGGTCTCAAGTATAGTTACAACGGCTGCCCCACCCTTCTAACCGAAACGCATTACTGCTTCACGGTAGAAATAGGCAGGGTGGTGGTACCCACCCGCGACTCACAAGAGGTCCTACCACCAGTACTAGTAAAGTGGTGGAAGTATACGAGATCTTAACGGTTGCAGTAATAAAATATTCACCGGGAATTGATCACACGTCACAGTAGAACGCGCATATTACGTACGTATGGTAAAATAATCGGATGCGAATGGATTTTAGTATGGAAAGAGTAGCACCTTCATTAATTTGCGTATTCAGAATACAAATCTCTCAGCTCGAATGAAAATTTCAACATAATATATGTATGAGGCTCATCGAAGCATCACAGTGGAGTGCAGAGAAACGTTTACAGAAAATGCCCAGTCATCGTTCTCGTCGAACCCGTCTCTTGCGACGAAGGGCTCGGCGGGTAAATTAACCCACAGACACAGCCCACTGAGTTTCTCGCCGGATCATCTCAGTGGGTCGCGTTTCCAAGCCGGCGGTAGATTCTGCGAAGCACGGCTCTTGTTAAAGTTCGTGTTGGCAACATCGTCAGGTTTGAGCCCCGTGAGCTCACCTACTACTAGCTTGGTGACGCTGACATGGTCTCTCTACAAATATGTAGAACAAAAATATGTAGGCAGCGGCTTGGCTCTGCCCCTGGCATTGCTGAAGTCCATGGGCGACGGTAACCACTCACCATCAGGTGGGCCGTATGCTCGTCTGCCTACAAGGGCAATAAAAAAAAATGTAGAATTTTATGATGCAATAAAATTCCTTCGCGTGCTACTTGGATGTTCGTTCCCGTATAGTTTGGCACTCGATGAGTGAAAAATGGCTGTGCTGTTATCTTTGATAATGAACTTCCGGGTAGACCAATTACTATCAGTTAGATCGAAATTTCGGACAAAAATGAAAGAACACTATTAATGTGATTATTGATTTTTTTTAACTAACTATATCATCCTATATCAATAAATTAACCGATGTAAATTTATTAATCTATACGAACATAACGAAAAAGAAAGTTCACAGTTTTCGCGGGTGAGCTATCAAAGAAATATTATGCTATCTCTTTCGCGCGGCGTACGTCTGTCTCTCACAATTTCACCGTTCACTTGTTTAGCGACTTGCCACTAACTATGACCGAGTTCTTAGGTCTGAAACGACAAACGATTTTGATCTTTAAGTTCAATAGAGTTAAAGACGATTACAGGATGTGATATTGTTGATTTTAAAGCTTGTTGGAAGTGAATTAGTAAGGTGGAAATATGTGTGGTTCTTATTTTACAGTATTAAGTTGGTCACTCGGCTAGTAGGTTTTGAACAGCCAAAGAGTTCGTGTGTCGTCAAGTTAAAAAAAATAATAATTAAATGAATTAAAAAATGACGCGCAAACCATTTCGGTGCCGTTAAATAAAATTATTTAAATATTAAAGTAAATGTAAAATGTGAATATTGGTATTTCGTAAAATCTTTTTTTTTTCGTTTCGTTTTTACGCGGGAATTCAAACGTCAAGATGACAGTTCGAAAGTGGTTCAAAACGGGCGGTGATGTGAAACATTTGTTTTTTATTTTAGTGCTTTTATCGATAGTCGACGACTTATCGTATATGTGCAGAGGAGAAAATTATGATAGGGGTGAGTTCTATCGATAAATTTACGATTTCTATCGAGAACATTACCGAAAATAATATGAAACGAAAATCAAATTCGATCTAAAAGACCTTATTGAGATTTTTTTTTTATTGCTAGATGGGTGGACGAGCTCTCAGCCCACCTGGTGTTAAGTGGTTACTGGAACCCATAGACATCTACGACGTCAATGCGCCACCCACCTTGAGATATAAGCAATATTTATAATTCTGTAACATGTGTAACAATACCTACCTACCTAATAGTAGTACCTACTACAAGATGTCATCAAAAGGGACAAACAAGTGAATTAACCCAAAGACACAGCTCACACACTGAGCTTCACACCGGATCTTCTCAGTGGGAGCCGTGCTTCGCAGAATCTACCACCGGATCGGAATCGCGACTCACTGAGAAGATCCGGCGAGAAACTCAATGAGCTGTGTCTATTCAGTCTATATACATAAGGATTTATTTATCTGCTGACGTTTTTGATGGTCGCCAAGTCAATGGAACTCAATGTTTTATAACAGAAGAGGTAGGAGAGAACCCCCCTACTCTGACCGGGTTCTGACTCCGGACGGAGATCGGACGTCGGGTGTAAGAGTGAGTCGCTTAGTGCGGTAGGGCCCTAAAACTTTTGGGCCCGCGGTCTGCTTCCAACATCAGCAGATCGTCAAGTCTCATATACCCCGCGCGCCCCCTAGGCGCCGGGACCTCGACGCAGGTTAGGACCCGGCCCAAAAAAAAAAATACTCGAGAAGTAAGCAGTGGCTTGGCTCTGCTCTTGACTGCTCAAAACTACTAACTGTCATGTAGACCACAAGCTCGTCCGACTACAAAGTCAATAAAAAATAAAAGTTATCGCCTAGCAACCGAAGCGAGACCATCTATGACTAGAAACCGCCTTGTCCTAAAACTGACATCGAAGGATTTGGTTTTTATATACGAAATCTAGCTAATCCAGTTAGCTAAGCTAATTCTAGATCTCTACTGAAACCGTAGAGCCATTGTGTGTTTGTGTGTGTAATATCTATAGCAAATAATCAAATCAAATCAAATCAAATCAAAAAAAAATTATTCAACATAAATGAAAGTACATACTTGTTGAACGTCAAAAGAACTACCGCCAATTCACAAGAATTAGCCTCCGTCCTGAGAAGAATTGGCAAGAAACTCAGCGGGCATGTCTTTTTTTTTTTTTAAATATGAAATTATTATTTATTTATTTTTGAATATTAGATTATTATTTTTTTAAATATGAATTTTTTACAATGAATAATATAACGTAACAATTACTACGATATTGAAATGCCCGGAGCGAGCAACTCATTCCCACTTTGTGCAATCTTCTAGATAATCATTGACTTTATAGTAAGCTTTATTGCACAGATGTTCTTTAATAGTTTTCTTAAACCTATGTATATGTAGGTTCTGAACATCTTCTAACTACCGTCAACTATCATCTAATAACACATAATACATGGATCTTTAGTAAAAAAAAAGTTGTTAATAATAGCAGATTTACGAAGGCGGTTTTCAATTTCTTTTTGAGCAGCTTCGCCGAGTCAAGTATCCCGTGATTCGAGATAATTAACCGGTAAAACAGTTGTACACATAAACTGCAATAATTAGTTTGTATCACGGAACCGGCTCGCTTCGGAGAAGTAACGGCCGGTGTATCGATGAATGTGTTTATAAAAAAGGTTTTTGTTGTTTTTATTTTATCGATAACGAACGGAAGAGAAGTTTGGCACTTCATTATTTTTGTGTTTTTTTTTTTTCGTTGATGTAACTCATTACTTTCGTCTTGAGTTTTATTTAAATATATAGTTCCATCCTACCTCTCTGCATTATTTTATTTAAATTAGATTATAATGTTATTGTGTTGTACAGTTTATAGTTTAACTGTATTTTTTTGGTGACGCTACTCAATTGCGCTGAGGTATCCAGCAAGGTTTTCTCTCGCACCAATATCACCAAGTTAGCTTTTGGGATTAGTTTGAGTTCAATAAAACGCATTTGGTACCTAGGTTGGGGACGGATTGTGGCGAAAACACTGCAGACTAGGTTAATATGTAGGGCCAGCCCTACTTGCCTGTTCTTAGTAAAGATTTATTTATAGCGTTCATCCCTGAAGTAATCTCCAATAAAGCTATCAATGGAGATTTAGCTGTCGATTTTGTAGCTGTTCCTAGAAGTTAATTAAGTTAATATAGCTTACAAATGTTTTGGTTATACTTATAGTTTGTAAGAAGACTGAAATATAAATGAATGAAACATGATATAAAAATAAATTAGGAAAACTACCGTTAATAATGGTCAAAACTGTGGACAAGGCACATACGATAGTCTAGCCCAAACTAGGATGCTAGTACTAATTTGTGGATAAGGCCAACATCAATTTTTTTTTTTAGTACCGAGCATTAGAACAATGAGCCATCAATAATTGAATAGTACGAAACTATATTGGCCTTTTCGTATGAAAACTTTTGAAAGATTCTTGACGTACGCCCTTTCGGCACAAATATATGATACTTATTCAACTGGCATTATCTGATTTCGTACATAAACGTAGTTTAGGCCTTTTAGGTTCACGTCATTTCGGATCCTCCCGATCCACTAACGGTGCTTTTAGGTACCTCAAGCACCGGTCATCGTTCTCGCCAAGCCCGTCGCAAGCGACGAAAGGCTCGACGAGTNTGAAAGATTTTTGACGTACGCCCTTTCGGCACAAATATATGATACTTATTCAACTGGCATTATCTGATTTCGTACATAAACGTAGTTTAGGCCTTTTAGGTTCACGTCATTTCGGATCCTCCCGATCCACTAACGGTGCTTTTAGGTACCTCAAGCACCGGTCATCGTTCTCGCCAAGCCCGTCGCAAGCGACGAAAGGCTCGACGAGTAAACTAATCCACAGACACAGCCCACTGAGTTTCTCGCCGGATTTTCTCAGTGGGTCGCGTTTCCTATCCAGTAGTAGATTCTGCAAAGCACGGCTCTTGCTAGGGTTCGTGTTAGCAACGTCGTCAGGTTTGAGCCCCGTGAGCTCACCTACTAGTTAAGGTTACGCTGAAATGACCTCTCAAGGCTATCTGCTTAGGTAGGAAAACAATCCAGGCCATTAAATCGTAGTTAGTGTCTCTGCAAGCATCCATGAGTAAAGAAAGCATTTGTGGCCCAGTTTGAGTCACTGCAGCAGTTATTAATTTTGTTCGCTGTAACCCTGTTGAGTCATTCACCACTTTCACCCCGAGAACATGACATATTGGAAGCGATAACGTCTCCGTAGATTCGAGTTTGGCGGGGATTTTTAAGACGGATTTTTGGTGAACAACCTTATGGTCCTTGATATGAAAGACCCCTTATAACACTGAGGACCACATTAATAAGTCCTGCCTTTATATACCAAATATATGCGGTAAGCTTATACATACCCCTGCAGGAATACAAGACCTCATATAAGCTTACAAATAAGATATGTTTCATTACATATTACCTTACTATCATTAACTTACAAGCAGCGTTAATAAGTTTGGACGAAACGACCCTAAAAAGGCCTACTTTCTCTTGTTCGGTTTTTCATAAACTAAGACCGAAATGTTAATAACAATGACAGTTTCAGGTGCCAAAGTATTGACATATAATGTTTCAACATCATTAGTAATCGCTCGATGATTCGAATCCACAGTGGTGCGATTTTTCTACGAAAATAATTCCTCATCATGTAAGTACTAGCTTGATGGCTAGGATAGCCTTATGCCTCAATGTGGGTGGCGACATGTGTGACGTCATGACAGCTTACACTAGACGAGCATTGAGCTCCTCAACCAATAGTTGCTGCTATGGTCAAAGTCCTGAAAAGTTAATTATCACTTTTTTACGCTTTGACACCCTCTCGCTTAACAACATCCAACTGCTGAATTTTATTTCCAATAAACTTTCACATTAGTTAGTAGATGATTTGAATTTCAATTACGCTATTGACTTCTATTTAGTAATATTAATTTGTTAAGCGCTTTCACTTACGACGAATGATACCATAGTCGGGCTTGGGATGAAAGCTATCAATCACAAAAGAGCTGAATTACCGAATACCAATATCTACCTCGATAGCGAGGCTGTATTGGAGAAGTAGCTATCATCTGTTTTATTCTCCAGTAAGTCGCGTATTTATCGGTAGAAATAGTTCCCACCATCACCGTGCCTGGAATACCCTGCTTTGTCAGAAGCAGAGCGTTGGTCGCTGTGCGATGCTTTCCATCACCCGGTTACTCTGACAATATCAGCAAGCAACTATGAGAATCTGGCAAGGCCGCACGTGTGGGTACCACCACTCTGCCTATTTCTGCAGTGAAGTAGTAATGCTTTTGGGTTTGAAAGGTCAGGCAGCCGCTGTACTGTAACAGCTGAGACTTAAAACTCATATCTCAGGGTCGGTGGTGGAAATTAACAACAGGTGAACCGTGAGCTCATCCACTTATCAAAGTATTCAAGGATTAAGATCGTAGCGATTAAACCTTTAAAGGTTTATGCATTCAGTAAGTAACCAGTAATTCGGTAATTCAGTAAGTAATTTAATGGGTAGGGTAGGGATGTCGTGTCGCGCTCGCGACGCTTGAAGAATCCAGTTTGTGCTCATAACAGACTTGTAACTACGAGACGGCTGTTTCAATTCTCGTGCCCAGTCGCCTTAAGACACCCGGGTGAGGAAATGGGGGTGGGGTGCTACTTTAGGCCGACCATTTGATGAATGAAAAAAAAAGGTAGGCAACGGCTTGGCTCTACCCCTGGCATTGCTGACGTCCATGAGCGACGGTGACCACTTACCATCAGGTGGGCCGTATGCTCGTCTGCTTACAATGACAATAAAAAATAGAAAAATATCAGGCAATCCGAATTGTCGCGCAATCTTCACAATACACGACCGAACGCAACTAAATTGCTATTGACATAATTCGGGGTCAAAATCGACGACGAGCTAACGATAGAGGTATGATGCATTCCATTCTGAATTCGGCAATGGCGACCCGCTTCTGTGTTATCGATGCGCATAACCGAACCTTGCAATGTAACAAAATGATTAGCCACATGTGACATCAGCATACATCATTACTGATGTTAAAACGTTTTTGAATGAGTTATATTTTTATACTAGCTGACCCGGCAGACTCCGTAGTGCCACAATCGATCATTAAAAGACCTAAACTTTTGTATAAAATAAACTTAAAACAAACAAAAGGAATCCGTCCGAGGGGGGACCCATCAAAGGGAAAACAAAATTGTTATTTTTATTTAATTCCGAGCATTTTAATATTTTTTCACCTTTTAAACCTTCTCTGGACTCCCACAAATAATTCAAGATCAAAATTAGCCAAATCGGTCCAGCCGTTCTCGAGTTTTAGCGAGACTAACGAACAGCAATTCATTTTTATAGATATAGATTTCTTAGTTCTGCTTGAACATAAGATATACACGTAATTTGGCATTTCTCAAACAAGATACCTCTAAGCACAAAATAACGAGCAATAAGCTAAATCAAAACTAAAACTTTTTTTTTTCCTACCTAAGCTAGCTAGTAGGTGAGCTCACGGGACTCAAACCTGATGACGTTGCTAACACGAACCCTAGCAAGAGCCGTGCTTCGCAGAATCTACCACCGAATCGGAAACGCGACCCACTGAGAAGATCCGGCGAGAAACTCAGTGGGCTGTGTCTGAGAGTTAATTAACTCGTCGAGCCCTTCGTCGCTAGCGACGGGTTCGACGAGAACGGTGACCGATGCTTGAAGTACCTAGAAGCACCGTTAGTGGATCGGGAGGATCCGAGATGACGTGTTTTGGGCGACTTCGACTGCTTTCCATTCTTTCCGCAGGATCGGGAATGTAGTTACCGGCGGCCGCGATGAGAGGGTTCTCGTGTCGTGCCGCTTTATCGAAGTGCTAAAACATTGATATTACACATTAATAGTAATTGGATGATTGTTTAAGCTTCCCACTTAATTACTTCTTGAATNTTAGTGGATCGGGAGGATCCGAGATGACGTGTTTTGGGCGACTTCGACTGCTTTCCATTCTTTCCGCAGGATCGGGAATGTAGTTACCGGCGGCCGCGATGAGAGGGTTCTCGTGTCGTGCCGCTTTATCGAAGTGCTAAAACATTGATATTACACATTAATAGTAATTGGATGATTGTTTAAGCTTCCCACTTAATTACTTCTTGAATTGTTCAGTGATCGTTGTCCGGTTATCTATGAATCGTAATTTTAGACGAATTGCATTTGTATAAAATGTTTATTCACTTTCACCAACAAACAGGTTGTGGTTTATGGGATGTTCGGTGGGTTTTTTTTTTTTTTTGTTCATTGAAACTTTCGCTCGATCGTAATATATGTACATACGTATTAGTGAAATTTTACGATTTTACCACCATTTTATTTTTTAATACTTTCGACTCGTTAACATTTATGTAAAGATTCGTGGGAAATTTTACTGGTTTGAAATTATTGTGCATTATTATTATTATTTTTTTGAAGGCTTTCGCTCTGTTGCTGATTATTGATCAATTCGCCACCAATGCTAGAGAAACAGTCGAGCAGTTGTCTAAGGCTGAGTATTTAAAGAAGGACACCTAAGACCTTAGCATGTGTTGAGGAGAGACTAGTGAAACTTGACTAAAATCTTTTCTGTCAAGTAGCATCCGAATTTGAAATAAACCTGCTCCGAGTTTCTTGAGCCCTATTTTTTTTTATGATTGAAGTATTACTGGTGGCCCGGAGGCCTTTCCAGTTTCACCAGAACAGGTGGGCGAGCAAAGGCTCAGCCAGGAGGGGTTGGATTTGCTAACAGCTGCCCGAGCGCCTCCGGAGAAGACCTAAGATACGGCGAGAAACTCAGTGGGCTGATGCATGGGTTAGGTTGCACGTCGAACTCTTTGTCGAGTTCGACGAGTACGGTTACCAGGATCCCTAAGCCTGCTCCTAGTGTTAGAGCTGAAGGTATCTAATGCAAGAGTTATTGGATCTGATGGATCCGTACTATGACATATATTTCTTCAAGCGAGGCTTACGGAGAACCTTCAATGGCAGACGGCGGACTGTCTATGTCTCTGTCATTGCCGACGTCTATGGGCGACGGCAACCATTTACCGTCAGGTCAGGAGACGGCATTCAAGTCATGAAGTTCAAGGACTCTAGTTAGCATGACTTTTCACACGAAATCTGGTGAAATTATTCAGCAATTAACAGAAAACTGGCTGTCGTCCATCGCAACCTGTATTATCAGTGAACTCAAATTCATACCGTCACACACGGTCGATAGTAAATTGGATCGCTCGCAAAAATGTCTTGAGAAAGTGATCCGAGTCTTGCTTCATCAGAATTCAGGGTCGCGTCTAATAGGAAATTTTTATTCAGTGCTCATCGTCGTGATATCCGGGTGACTTCCTTATTTGCGGGTCGGTTAAAACGTCAACTCTGTCGCGGTAGCATCGTGGTGCTCCTTATCAAATGTCGAGTAGGATAAGGGTTTCAGAAGCAAGTGATAAACACGAAACCACTTTTTGTATTTACAATTTGATGCACTGCGCAATGTTCAAAATAGTTTAAAGATTCTTTTTTTCTTTTTTCCTACTTATGCTGATTGATAGCCTTGAGAGGCTATATCAGCTTTAGCCTAGCGTGTAGGTGAGCTCTCGGAGCTCAAGCCGGAGGTGTAGCTAATACTGGCCCTAGCAAGAGCAGTGCTTCGCAGAATCTACCAACGGATCGGAAACGCGATCCACTGATAAGATCCGGAGAGAAACCCAGTAGGCTGTGTCTATGGGTTAAGTTCCAAAGCCGTCGTCACACATACCTTATTAACTAAACTACAAATAGAGATTGTACCGTGGTATCGTCCGTAGCATAGACATTGCCGTTCGCTAGTTTTTTTACTTTCATATAAACAACGTTCTAACAATGCCCCAAATACCCCAAAAATTTGTGGAACATCCAACAATATTAGGAGTCTTTTAGGTGAGGATCACGAGCGACGAGGATTATCAGCACGTGTATAGGCCGGGCTACAAGTCTGATAGATCAGCCGTCACCGATATTGGTGATGATGTTGGTTTTTTTTACCGATAATTTGGAGTCACAGAACATTACTGGACTCAATAATTTCCACCAGTCGATTTTTCGGTTGGATTGTTAAGTTTTCTGACTTACCCAGCCCAGAAAACGTTACGCGACCAGCAAAAAGAGACTCTCTTAGTTACTCCTTCATCGTGGAAATCATAACAGGGAACCATTGTTATTCGTGTCAGTATTTAAAAATGGTAGACGACTACAAGGTTTATGTCTTAACACAACCTCCCATAAGTGATCTATTTTGGCCAATAGCTTTATAAATTGATTACACAAATACAGTATTATTTGATAGAGGTGTATGGTCAACGGTTCATATATTTTTTTAATATCTTTATTGAACTTGTTCATGGCCTGCCTCGTGCAAAGTATTTATTATTACATTAAAACCAGGATACCATTGAGACCTTGATTGTAATATAAATCGGATATCCCAAAGCTTCCAACCTGCGGGAAGGTGGCACTTACCCGTGCGTGATCACACGTCTCGCCACCAGTAATTACACAAATTTATAAATTTTGCGGGATGTTTTTGAGCGATCTTGTTCGGTGGAATTCGTTCGTGAACATGGACTAATTACGTATTTCCTAACAAAAAAAAATGGTATACCCGTCTGCGAGATTCGAACCCTGACGTTGTCGTTTCGCTTGCTCTAAATACATCAAGAGTCTTATCTTGGAAGCCACGACGACTCTGTTCTATTTAAATTTTGAAAATTAAGTAAGTATATCTATGTGTGTATATATATGTGGGTGTGTGTGTATTTGTATGTATATATATTGTTTTGTATCTTGTAATATGTATGATATTATGTAATGTTTACTGTATTCACTAGGTTTGTGTTCCTAGTTCTTCTTTCCTTTTGCGGGCCTACTGGAAGAAATTTCAACATGAAATAAACAGTGCCCTTGTACTCTGTATTCTTATTTTCGTGTTTCTTCTAAAAGCGGTGCGTATAAAATATATTAAATCTATACTAATATTATAAAGAGGAAAGATTTGTTTGTTTGTTTGTTTCGAATAGGCTCCGAAACTACTGGACCGATTTGAAAAATTCTTTTTCCATTAGAAGCCGACATTGTCCCTGATGAACATAGGATACTTTAAAAAAAAAATTTTTTTTTGGTTTCATGTGTGTTTAATGTTTCCGAAGCGAAGCGAGGGCGGGTCGCTAGTAAATAAATAAATATTTCACACGTCACTCATCTCTCTTCTACATGAACTAAAGTGGACGACATTATAAACTACAGTATTCCTTTTCGAGGTTTTTTTTTTCAGTTTCAACTCGATTCGAAAGCTCTACTTTTAAAAGTTCAACTGTAACCTGTCCGGTATGTCGGCCGCTAAAACCGGTAACAGAGCCGTGGTAACGATTCATTCAAAATTGATTTTGGCATTACATCAGTATGTATTTATTTATCTCTTACTGGTGGTAGGACCTCTTGTGAGTCCGCACGGGTAGGTACCACCGCCCCGCCTATTTCTGCCGTGAACCAGTAATGCGTTTCGGTTTGAAGGGTGAGGCAGCCGTTATAACTATACCTG
Organism: Bombyx mandarina; assembly: GCF_003987935.1. The sequence continues at coordinate 2,071,792 of NW_021011502.1, forward strand.
AGACCTCAGAACTTATTTCTCAAGATGGGTGGCGCATTTACGTTGTAGTTGTCTATGGGCTCCAGTAATGACTTAACACCAGGTGGGCTGTGAGTTCATCCACCCATATAAGCAATAAAAAATAAAAAAAAATAATGAATAAAGGTCAAATTTCCACTACTGGAAGACCACTAGTCTATATAAATACTTGCTGTCATCCATTTGAACAAAGTCAATGCAGTCTTCGAAAAGAACCGCTTGCTCTGCGAGTAGAATACTAACCTTATCAGCATTTGAGACATGATTCATTCTTACCGTGACGACAAATCTATTAAAATATTTCATTGAGCTTCATTTTGGGACAGACTGAGACTGACTGTGATTTAGATAAGATTTTTGTTTTACTTATTTATTTATTTACTAGCTGACCCGGCAGACTTCGTAGTGCCTCAATCGATAAATAAAAGACCTAAACTTTTATATAAAATAAACTTAAAACAAACAAAAGGATTCCGGCCGACGGTGGACACATCAAAGGAAAAACTAAATTGTTATTGTAATTTAATTTTTTTTTTTTTATTGCTCTTGTAGGCAGACGAGCACACGGCCCACCTGATGGTGAGTGGTTACCGTCGCCCATGGACTTCAGCAATGCCAGGGGCAGAGCCAAGCCGCTGCCTACCGCTTAATACTCTCCACAAGCCTCGTTTGAAGAAGGACATGTCATAGCGCTCGGGAAACACCGTGGAGGGGAGCTCATTCCATAGCCGGATGGTACGTGGCAAAAAAGACCTCTGGAAACGCACTGTGGATGACCGCAGTGGCTCCAGGTAGTATGGATGAACTCTACTCCGGTGGCGGGCGGTGCGATGGTAAAAACGAGATGCCGGTATCATCTCGAACAATTCCTCAGAGCACTCCCCATGGAACATACGGTACAGAATACAGAGGGAACCGAATTCCGAGCATTTTCCGACCCGGTATCCACCTGACCTCACAATCCTCTCTTATCAAACGCCATAGTCTAATAAATCCAGTGTCACGTTCCGGGCCGCAAGCCAAGGTGTATCACCGACACCGACCCGTTTAAAATTACATTCGCTTTCTATGACCTCTTCGTCACTTTCTATCGTCAATGCTGTAAGACCACCGATACACTGCTCGTTTTGTTCCTATTAAACTAATGGCTCTTGTTTTCGCGGCGGCATTGGATGCGGTAAACACGAAATGCTGCGTTTACGTGTTGCTCGCATTAGTCAAGGTTTGCTATAGACGAGACATAATGTTCTTTAATAAAATACATGCGGCCCGCTCCGGATCCGCTCGGGACTTTAACAAATATTTCAACGATATTTGACGTAGTTTTGTTTTTTTAAATAAAATAACACTTATTGCGGCATAACTATAATAGTTAGACATATATGCTGTCGCGACACTTTTTTTAAATAATAATGTGTTCTACAAAGTCGTAGCACATTATTATATTCTATCATCAATAGTTTTCGTAGGGCAGGCGATGTAAAGGATATTTTAGGTATTTTTTATACACCTTGGGTTACATTATTAGAATTTTAGTAAGGATCCCTAATTTTTTTGAAAAAGGATTATAGCCTATGTCACTCGGGAATAGTGTAGCTTCCAAACAGTGAAAGAATTTGTCAAATCAATACAAACAAACAAACAAATCTTTCCTCTTTATAATATTAATTAGTATAGACTAGCTTTTGCCCGCGACTTCGTCCGCGTGAAATATGTAGTTACTTTGGCATAACGCTAAATTTTACCCGCCTCTTCATTTACGTTGAAAGTGAAATAAATATAGAAAAATCCCAAACAGCTAAAACTTTAGTCAAATTGGATTGGATATTGACGTGACCGTCGGTAATACAGTGCAACGGTATTACAGTACTCAGGATTGGAACTTCATTACTTCGAACCGGTAGATGGCGTTGAAGAAGCTAGATTTTGAGATTTTTTGACAATTTTTTTTTGAATTTTTCGTAAAAAGTATTTTTTTCTTAGTAAAAAGTATCTTATGTTACTTCTAATACCCCCAGAATATGTGTACAAAGTTCCATGATGATCGGTCGAGTAGTTTTCGCGTATCACCACCCTGCCTATTTCTGCCGTGAAGCAGTAATGCGTTTCGGTTTGAAGGGTGGGGCAGCCGTTGTAACTATACTTGAGACCTTAGAACTTGTATCTCAAGGTGGGTGACGCATTTACGTTGTAGATGTCTATGGGCTCCAGTAACCACTTAACAGCAGGTGGACTGTGAGCTCGTCGACCCATCTAAGCAATAAAAAAAAAGTGCTGTTCGCTTCCAAATTAAACAAATAAACAGGTAAATAAAAAAAATTAGGAAAAAATCTGAATTTTTTTAAAGAAGGATAAAAACCTTAAAAAAAATCGAGAATGGAAATGGAATAACTCATGCGGAGGAGGTAGATATCAAGATTTTCCAAGTAGCGGAGTCACAAGAAGTCTTACCACCAGTAATTACGCAAATTATAATTTTTCGAGTTTGATTTTTACTACACAATGTTATTCCTTCACCGAGGAAGTTAATCGTGAACATTTCTCAAGTACGTCTTTCATTAGAAAAATTGGTATACCTACTCTGTACCTATGAGTATTTTTAAAACACGGTTTGTCCTGACATTCGTATTCAATACAATGTCACTTTCACAAAATTCTTGGTTTTATTGATTTATTAATGTTCACTTTCATCAAGACATTTTACAAAATGAAGCAAAGGAAACTTTATTAAAATTAATTTAAATTCGGACAACAGAGCACTAATATTAAANGAAAAATTGGTATACCTACTCTGTACCTATGAGTATTTTTAAAACACGGTTTGTCCTGACATTCGTATTCAATACAATGTCACTTTCACAAAATTCTTGGTTTTATTGATTTATTAATGTTCACTTTCATCAAGACATTTTACAAAATGAAGCAAAGGAAACTTTATTAAAATTAATTTAAATTCGGACAACAGAGCACTAATATTAAATACAAATATATTCATGCAATTAATTGATCACTAATTTGGCGGAATACATATGAATTAGATTACAAATCACTAAATAAAGCCGAATAAGTTAATACCACACATGAACCACGCTTCATATAATGTTAGCGCCTTGCAGTTTTTATATTATTGTTCGCTCTTCGCTGATTTCAATCAGGAATGATGTACACGCAAATTGAAAAGTGAGATTGTAAACATAGAAGAATTTTTTATTTTTTATTGCTTAGATGGGTGACCCAACTGAGCAAAATTTGGAGAGACCGTAATATTACCCACCGGACTAAAATACATCTGGTCCGCACCCTTGTCTTCTCCATTGCTCTATACAGTGCAGAGACGTGGACACTCAAAGCCGCAGATAGGCAGAGGATTGACGCTTTTGAGATGTGGTGCTGGCGACGTATGCTACGAATACCATGGACGGCCTACCGCACCAACATCCCTATTCTCAGGCAGATAAAAATAGAAAAGACTCAACGTCTATCCACAACCTGCCTACAAAGAATATTGCGGTATTTTGGTCATGTTGCACGCAGGGACACCAGCAATTTGGAACGCCTTGTGGTGACCGGTAAAATAGAGGGAAAAAGGCCTAGGGGTAGAGATCCCAAACGATGGTCGGACCAAATAGTGGAGGAACTGGGGATACCTGTCAGCGACGCACTCCACCAAGCTACAAAACGGGATTGATGGAGACAGCTGGTTGACGGAATCGAACGGAGTCACGATCCTCAGCAATGAGGGACCGACCGAAGAGAGAGAGAGATGGGTGAACAAGCTCACAGCTCACCTGGTGTTAAGTAGTTACTGGAGCCCATAGACATCTACTTAATAAATGCGCCACCCACCTTGAGATATAAGTTCTAAGGTCCCGCCTGCGGGATTCGAACGCCGGTGCATCGCTCAACACGAATGCACCGGACGTCTTATCCTTTAAGCCACGACGACTTCACAATGGTATGGTATTCAGAGAATGTTGGTACCATTTCTCGATTAATACCATTTAACGTTCCCTTTTTTGGGCTGGCTGACTCCGGGTCTTCCACAATTTTCCCTGGCTTAAAATGACGCGTAATTAACAAACCCCCGGGCCTACATATGTACGTTCGCTTTTAAGCTGGCCGAATGAGCCATCATCTAAACCACATTCACGAGATAAGTGCCCTGAGATCGCGGACAAGTCTCACGAAAGAACACACCATGTCACTCTTCGGCGTGGTAAACAGTAATCACAATTTCTAACTACCTTAACTAATACACACAGCCGCAGCGTTAAGTATGTTTATGTGTGTCAGCGCTTTGACATAATTCACATGGGAACGGAAACAAAAAGAGCTTCTTTGGCTCTTGTAATTCGTGCTATAGTTGATAAGACGGCAATTAAGGAGTTACGGTAAAACAGTAAGGCCTAATAGGCGGTCAGATATTTTTAATTATTTTTCCCGGTTCCTCTTGTGAGTCCGCACGGGTAGGTACCACCACCCTGCCTATTTCAGCCGCAAAAGCAGTAATGCTTTTGGGCTTGAAGGGTGGGGCAACCGTTGTAACTATACTGAGACCTTAGAACTTATATCTCAATGTGGGTGGCGCATTTACGTTGTAGATGTCTATGGGCTTCAGTTAACACTTAACACCAGGTAGGCTGTGAGCTCGTCCACCCATTTAAGCAATAAAAACAATTAACCTCCACATTAAACTATTAATAGATCTTTTCATCACAACACGCTATGTATAAATAAAATATAATTACACCAAAATACATATCATTGTTTCCGTGTAATCATAACGTGGGATTGGAACTTAACGCTATATTAATTAAGCCTTTTCTTTTTATTACGACGAGACGCGATATACTGATGGCCATAGACATCACGATGATATGTGGTCCACGGGCCTTGAAGCAAAACTTGTAGCCTCGACTGCATTGTCTCAAAGCCTGATATCGAGCTAAGATTGCTTACTTATTTTGAGACAGTGCAGTCTATATATATAAAAATGAATTGGTGTTCGTTAGTCTCGCTAAAACTCGAGAACGGCTGGACCGATTTGGCTAATTTTGGTCTTGAATTATTTGTGGAAGTCCAGAAGTGAGAATGCTCGGAATTAAATAACAATAACAATTTTGTTTTAACTTTGATGTGTCCCCCCCCCCCCCGGTCGGATTCCTTTTGTTTGTTTTAAGTTTATTTTATACAAAAGTTTAGGTCTTTTATTTATTGATTGAGGCACTACGAAGTCTGCCGGGTCAGCTAGTCTATTAATAGAAGCAAGATTGACCACTCTTGTATCTTCGACTGACGATAAAATGTACCAATTGAATAATCGCGAACCGTGCTACTGGTTTGGTAGAATTTACTTTTATTATTGGGGCCCAATAGTCGTCCGTAGGTTTGTAAGCGTTTTCTTGTGGATCGCCTTTATAAATATGTAAGTTTAGTTGAAGTCTTTCTGTCAGTGGTGGCGTTTTGTTCTCTTGCGAATATAGACTAATGTACCTTTTTTTATTGCTGAGTTGGGTGGACGAGCTTACAGCCCAGCTGGTGTTAAGTGGTCACTGAAGCCCATAGACATCTACAACGTAAACTCGCCACCCATCTTGAGGTATAAGTTCTAAGGTCTCAGTATAGTTACAACGGCTGCCCCGCCCTTCAAACCGACACGCATTGCTGCTTCACGACAGAAATAGACGGGTTGGTGGTACCGGAGCGGACTCACAAGAGGTCCTACCACCAGTAATTACAAAAAATAATAATTTTGCGAGTTTGATTTTTATTACACGATGTTATTCCTTCACCGTGGAAGTCAATCGTGAACATTTGTTAAGTATGTATTTCATTAGAAAAATTGGTACCCGCCTGCGGGATTCGAACACCGGTGCATCGCTACATGCGAATGCACCGGACGTCTTATCCTTTAGGCCACGACGACTTGGAAATCTAATAAGTGTTTTATTGAAATACCGCCTAATTCCAATAGTTATTTACTGGTCGTAGGACCTCATGTGAGTCCGCACGGGAAGGTAACATCACCCCGCCTTTTTCTGCCGTGAAGCAGTAATGCGTTTCGGCTTGAAGGGTGGGGCAGCCGTTGTAACTATACTGAGACATTAGAACTTAGAAGTCATGGTGGGTGGCGCATTTGCGTTGTAAATGTCTATGGGCTCCAGTAACCACTTAGCACCAGGTGGGCTGTGAACTCGTCCACTCAACTGAGCAATAAAAAAAAATTTCTGCTAAGCAAAAATACGCTCGAGGCCCGCCAATGATCTCCGGTGTAGAGATAATAAGGAAACTCACCTTTAGAGATAAGACGCACGCGATTACAACGTAAAACGGAATGCGTTTCTAATACGCTCTGTTTGTTATCCGTGTTATCGATAGAACCCGCTGATGCATCGATTTTTTTTATCAGCATTACTACTCTTTTACTTTTGTTATTAAGATCGGGTGTGTGTTTTTCAGTAAACATTGCCTAGTTGGTTTAGTCGTGGAGTTATAAGTGTTTTTATTGCTTAGGTGGGTGGACGAGCTCACAGCCCACCTGGTGGTGAGTGGTTACTGTACCAATAGGCATCTACAACGTAAATGAGATATAAGTTCTAAGGTCTCAAGTATAGTTACAACGGCTGCGCCACCCTTCAAACCGAAACGCATTACTGCTTCACGGCAGAAATAGGCGGGGTGGTGGTACCTACCCGCGCGGACTCACAAGAGGTCCTCCTACCACCAGTAATAAAGGTGGGTCGGCTCATAGTCGCAGCCAGTACCGCTATGAAAGAATTTCGGTATTTTCTAGTGCTTTTCCTTCGCTTGTGTGTGTGTGTGTGTGCAGTACCCAAAAACACAATTGAAAATCTTAAAATACAAAACGGAAATATAAAACACTATTTCACACATGAATGATATTTTATTCTTTAATTTCTATGTATATTTTTCCCTTACCTAATCCTTGAAAGCGTAAGGGGACTATTCCAACTACACGCGGATCGGTAGGTGAGCTCACGGGCTCAACCTGAGAAAATTTGCTAACACTAGCCCTAGCAAGAGCAGTGCTTCACTGAATCTACAACCGAATCGGAATGGCGACCCACTGAGAAGATCCGGAAGAATCTAAATTAGAAAATATATCACACAGTACATTTTTGGTACTTGTCTGCGGGATTCGAAGTGAGTACACCGATCTTCTTATCCTTTAGGCCACGACGACTTGTAATATTTTTGTATTGGAGATATAAAAAACCAAAAAAAAAATATGGATGATAAATTTGTTCTATAAGTGAGTTTCGATTAGATATGTCACATATAATTGTACATTACATTGTAATGTATTAAGCTATTGCATAGCTTTTATCGCGGGCTTTGAGCGCGGTGACCGAATCAAGAAATTCCGTAACGAAAATAAAACCTAACACCCCGCACTCCGCCTACCATGTAGCTCGCGTTCAACACCTTCACACGTTGTGCTTGTGTAGTGTTTGTGAATAAGCACGTGGCGTGAAGTCACACTGCATGCGCATCATGAAAAGTCTGCCCATCTCTCTCTCGCGCGGTCTAGCTTATGAGTGTGAAGGGGACAGTTAATGTTTTGCTTTTTTTAATGTTTATAAATATAGCGTGGTCTTATTTTATTATTGTTTTAATATTAAATTATTATCGTCTAATTATAATTGCATAAGTTGATAAAGATGCTACGCAATAGCTTTACCGCGGCAGTCCCCGAGTGCCACACGTGTTTTTTTTTAATTGACTCTTTTTCCAATGTGACATTTTAAACATATTTTAGATTTTTAGGTTTGTAAATAATTATTGTAGTCGACAATACTACATGCGGGATGAACTAACAATTCTGACGTCACTGTACCTAAAACCAAAAGACGGGTCTACTCATAAGAGCTCAATAGTACAGTTTCAACAAAGCTCATACCTATATGTCACAAAAAATAATATTCTCCCAAAAACATTTCCATTAAGTGATACCACTTTGAGAACTACAGAAATAACTTGCAAAAAAAATTATTACTGTGACTAATTTTATTGCAATGGAGCTTTAAGTTCGTGATGTAACGCAGCTTTTCGACGAAATAGAAAGTTCGAATGTGTTTAATAATCGCGTAAATGATTCATTGCAGCGGAATTTGTGAAAACCGTATAAAGAAATACATGTTTTTTTTTGTCGCTTCGACGATGGACGAACTCACCTGGTATTCAGAAGTTACTGGAGTCCATAGACATCAACAACGGGAATGCCTCCATCCAAGTCGAGACATGAGTTCCAAGTCTAAGGTTTTACAGTACAACGGCTGCTCACTCTTGAAATGGAAACGCATTACTGTCATTCGTGTCACGCATTACTGCTTCACGGCAGAAATAGGCAGGATAGCTGAACCCATCCGTGCGGGATCACAAGAAGCCCTTACCACCAGTAAAATTCATTAAATATCATTAAATATTCAAAATTTAATGTATCCCTCGAAGATCCCTCGAACGTAGTAACAAATATTAAACCGTATTTAAAACCGGCAGATATACAAAATGCAGACAAACTCTTAAATTAAAATTCCTATTTTGTATATTTATTTTTATATTAATACGTGAAGCAAAAACTTTGTATCCCTTTTTACGAAAATTGCGCGGACGGAGGAGTATGAAATTTTCCATACTTATAGAGAATATAGAGAAGAAGTGCACAATGCTCATATTTTTTTAAAATAATGCATAAAAGATACATTAAATCAATAAAGAAAACATTACACACACTACATACCATGTATTTGACGCACACACGCATGCATACTATTTATTGTCAAACTTTTGTTCTTGACGTCTGTTGTCAAATTGAGAATAGATTAAATATTGTTTGTCTTTATTAATATTTTTTATAGTGTAGTCTTGGCGAAATTTGTGATTGTAGAAGTATAAAATACAATCATAATAGTGTACAAACTTACAATTGCAATTAATTATAGTCGAATTTCGACTACTGCGGGACCACTAGTTAGTGTAACAAGACCCCGTTTAGTTACGGTTATTGTATAAATAAATAAATAAAACAGTAAACAAATAGATACAATAGGCGGTTTTATCACTAAAAGCGATCTCTTCCAGACAAACGTTTTATTTACAGAAATTCTGGATAAGATAAAGAGATACAGCAGGTATGTTGCGGTGTAGGTACTATTGATAATACATTATTAATGAAAATGTGAAGATGTATGTAACTTACAATAAATATACTTATTACAGTTAAATATAACTAGTGGTCCCGCAGTAGTCGAAATTCGACTATAATTAATTGGAATTGTAAGTTTGTACACTATTATGATTGTATTTTATACTTCTATAATCACAGATTTCGCCAAGGCTACACTAAAAAATATATTAACAAAGACAAACAATATTTAATCTATTCTCAATTTGACAACAGACGTCAAGAACAAAAGTTTGACAATAAATAGTATGCATGCGTGTGTGCGTCAAATACATGGTATGTAGTGTGTGTAATGTTTTCTTTATTGATTTAACGTATCTTTTATGCATTATTTAAAAAAAATATTAGCATTGTGCACTTCTTCTCTATATTCTCTATAAGTGTGGAAAATTTCATACTCCTCCATCCGCCCAATTTTCGTAAAAAGGGATACAAAGTTTTTGCTTCACGTATTAATATATAGATATGAAACCACTACATAATACCATTTATATTCCAATAAATCAACAGATAAAATATAAGCAAGGAAACAGCAGTAAGCGTAGGGATGATACTAACGAAACGACAAAGCTCCACATCGCCCACCCTAGAACAAACTCATTGTAACCGGCACCATCTAGGCGGGCTTCAGATAGCCTGCCGACCGAGAGGGCTGGTGGTCGTGGCGCCGACAACCGCCAGTCCGGCGTCCCGAGGAGGAGGGTGATAGGAGAGATGTGCTCCGCACTAAACGCTTCCCTTTCCTTTCCCTTTGCCTTTCCATGAGTTCTGTGTCCTGCGAGGTTTGGACGTTGGTTGTCGAGTGACAGGAGGTTTTAGTCGGTTCGACTCCAACACACTCCGCCCGCCATCCCCTGTGAAGGGCGGAAGTCCGGCGATTTCCTCCTGATCAAGAAAAAAACAAACCCTATAACAAAAAACAGCATTGAAGAAACCTCAATCGACATTAACTCTATTTTTGTTATACTATCGATAATAACAATTTATTGTGGCTAATCAACTTGCTCTATTAGCTCTGTTATCATTGCAACTCGCTGATGCAACGTTGTTCTGATACGGTTTGTTACGGTTAACCGTGCTCGTGGAACTCGCCAAAGAGTTCGACTTCCAACCTAAGCCATGCATCAGCCCGCTGAGTTTCTCGGCTCGGCGAGCAAAGGCTCAGCCAGGAGGGGAAATCCTACCCCTCCTGGCTAACAGCTGCCCGAACGCCTCCGAAGGAGACCTATCAACTCAAGAGCAGTTGCTTCGCGAATGGAGGATCTACGTAGTACTGGATCAGAATCGCGACCCACTGAGAAAATTCGGCGAGAAACTCAGTGGGCTTTTTCTGTGGGTTAATTTACTAGTCAAGCCCTTCGTCGCAAGCGACGGGTTCGACGTGGACGGTGACCGGTGCTTGAGGTACCTTAAAGCACTGTTAGTGGAGCGGGAGGATCCATAATGACGCTATCACTCTACTGTCGAAACTCTACTATAAAGGAAATAGAAAAGAATAAGGGGTTTTCTTCGGTTTTCGGGAATCGTGGGCATTAAATTTAACTGCGGGGTGGATCTTGCGTAGCTCCTCGCGTGCCATTCTCAAAGCGTAGTCTCCTAGGAGGAATAGAATGAAGAAGAGATCGATCTTCTTCTTCTCCCTTTTCTTCTCCGGAGAAGCCGGAGTCCGATCGAACCCGGTATGTCACGGTTTAATAAAACTACTTTTACGGTTCGATCCCGCGTTTTTATTACGGAATTTATTACAAAAATATTATTCCCGATGTTAAAGTATTCGACTTTACAGCTTCAGTGGTCGTTCTTATACGGTTACATTTGAATATTACCTACTTACTGTCTTTCAATATATTGATATGAAAAAAAATTGGAAAATTATTTATTAAAATCGTATTAAAAGGTAATTTTGAATGACAGAGATATTTTTTAATATAAAAAAAATAGAATATATTATAAACCAGATTAAACAGTAAAATTAGTTTAAATATTTTAATTCGCGAAACAGAGACTTAGAGAAAGCAAACTTTTCAAGTAGATCAATAAAAAAAAAAAAAAATTAAAAACAATAATTTTTGTTATTTAATTTAAAAAAAAATTTTGTTTTATTATTATTATTTGATTTTTTTGTTTTAATTATTATTATTATTGCTTTTGTTTTAGTCCGAGATTGTAGTTATTATTTTTATTTAATTCTAGTAATAAAAGAAATGTTAATGAGTGTAATATGGATGCCAAATCAGTAGTAAATGAAATAAATTAAAATAGTGTGCAGAATTCAAAAAAAACTATGAATTTCTTTTGGAAAGTTCACATATCGAGTTCATTAACGACGATTACCGATTCGGATCGTGTTGCTGACACGGTCCGTTCTTGGCACACTTCGATTCGTTTCCGGAATGCATACGATTATTTCGTGCTAATCATCGTTAATCATTATCGAATCTCTCAATAATAATAATGATTCATTTATTTATCAGATAATCTATATATCGACGCTTGAAAGGCAAACGTGACTAAGCGACAATGCGTGAACTTTACAGTAGACTCATTTAAAGTTGAAATACCTGAAAAAAAATCTATTTTAACGAATCTAGCTGTAGGATTGAAATGATTTTAATAGACCTAGAAGCAAAATTAAGCAACGTCATCAAAAAAAATACAGATAAACTATTAATTGTACAACACAATAAAATTTAAACTAATTTAAAGAAAATAATGTAGAGGTAGGATGAATATAAATCTACAGTGGTTTTTACGGATGTTCCGTTATAACTACTGAACCGTGCAACCGATTGACTTGAAACTTGGTATCCATGTAGAAAATACATGTACTTAATGGATAGGCTAATATTTATATGACTGTTGGACTCTCTACACCAGTTGCGGGGGCGTTAATGATGAGATACTTTGTGGGGGTGAGAAATAATAATGTTAATTTTAAATGTCCAGCGAAGCGGGCGGGTACAGCTAGTTTTAATATAATATTTTAATTTTGATTTTAAAAAAAATGTGAATGAATTTTTCGTGGTTGACGAGTCTATGGCATAAAGTCTAGTTCGGACTAGGCGAGTATTTTAGTCGAGTACAGAGTAATTTAGTGGCTAAACTACCCGCTACTCGCCCGAAAAAATAGAACAAAATTAATTGACTTGACTAAATTATTTACTAACCTACTCGACTAAATTTTTGGTGCTCAGACACATTTAGCTATTAAATTACTCGGTACTCGACTAAAATTCTCGCCTAGTCCGAACAAGGCTTAATTGTAAGTAGTCGATTCGCGTGTATGTATCCCAATGAGTTTAAAAACCAAAGACATAGTGAAGGTATTCCGCTGAGGTAATTCGCTAACTTATCTTGTAGATGTCGTGACCGCGATTCAGGGTTTTGAAGGATCTCTTTCTTCTATTAAATGATAGCCACCGCTGCATGTAATTATCACGTTATCTTAAATGTAATTTATATACTTCATACTAGCTGACCCGGCAAACGTTGTGTTGCCTTAAATAAGATTTCTAGGGAAATTCTAGTCTAATATATAAAATTCTCAAAAACCTCATTCAACCACATAATATAGTAAGCGGCACGTAAGTTGGCAAGGTTTTGGTGTAGTGGGGGTAATGTCGCGCATAGTGTACATTGCAACAAAAAAATGGTCACTTTTATTGCCCGCATATNACTACAAGAGCTTTCATACACACGTTAGTATTAAAAAATCTCACAGATGGCGCTGTATTAAATAGTATGTATATTTCTGTCTCATTCTTTGCTGGCTTCATCCTACACATTTTTGTATTTGTGTCTCTTACCTGTCGTTTTTTCCGTTGCATCCGGTTTGAAATCACAACGATTCTAAAGAAGTTTTCACTTCAAAAATGTGAATGAATTTTTCGTGGTTGACGAGTATATGGCATAATTGTAAGTAGTCGATTCGCGTGTATGTACCCCAATGAGTTTAAGGACCAAGGACATAGTGAAGGTATTCCACTGAAGTAATTCACTAACTTATCTTGTAGAAGTCGTTGTCGCGATTCAGGCTTTTGAAGGATCTCTTTCTTCTATTAAATGATAGCTAACGCTGCATGTGATTATCACGTTATCTTAAATGTAATTTATATACTTCATATATAATGGTTATACGGGACAACAGTTTTGAGCTGGTAAATCGATCTACTGCGACAATAGAAAGCTGGTGACTGTAATATCTGACGTAAAATTTATAACTAAAAATTAATCGTATTAAAAATAAAATAAAAAAGAGGTGGGACACCGGAAAGGAACAAAGTTCCTTATTATAAAAATATTAATTTTAAGTTCCATTCGAGGTATAAAGAAAATAAAACTGGAGGTTTCGCAACAACCCACGGTCATTCGGTAACGTGCGAACTTATTGTGGTACACTTCATTCACGGTTGTTTGCATAAGAGTTAGTGTATTGCGCAAACGAACGCTCTGAGATCGTGATCAATTAATGATGAAAAATTATGTTATTTTTTGTAAGTTATTACAAAGTTAAATCGTACACTGTTTGCATTACTAATAAAAATCTTACGTTACGGACGTTTTTTCCCGATTAGGGTACCCCTCCGCATCATCTCATAAATAACTTCGTTCCAAAAGAAATAAGTGTTCCATTAAACTGATGTTACTATTTTTCTTGCGTTCGAAACGCTAATCGCTCCGCTCGTGAGCGAATTTCCGTCTTAGCAACCGAAATATCCCAGGACCTGCGGGCCGCACCGTTATACGAACGAAACTGTGTCAGTTTCACATTTATAACAACCGAAACCCGGCCGATGATTGATATTTAGCGAACTACTCACAATATGAGACAAATAAATAAATAAATAATGGTCTCGCCTAGTAGTCGAAATTCGACTGTAATTATTAATTAAAATTATATGTTTAACACTATTATTGTTCTGTTGTCAAAGATTTTAATTCTATAATCACAAATTTCGCCAAGGCTACACTATAATTATATAATACTAGCGGCCCGCTCCGAGTCCGCTCCGGGTCAGCTCGGGTCTTTAAAAAAAATTTCAACGATATTTTACGTTGTTTTATTTTTTTAAATAAAAGAACACTTAATGCAGCATAACTGTAATAGTTAGAAATATGCTTTTTTAAATAATATTTTTGTAAATACATAATAATATGTTCGACATAGTCGTAGTACATTATTTTCTTCTATCGTCGATAGTTTTCGCTGGGCATGCGATGTAAAGAATATTTTAGGTAATTTTTTTACACCTTGGGTTACATTATTGGAGTTTTAATAAGGATCCCTAATTTTTTTCAAATAAGTTTATAACCTAAGTCACTCGGGAATAGGGTAGCTGCCAAACAGTGAAAAAGTTTTTCAAATCGGTTCGGAGCCTATTCAATACAAACAAACAAACAAATATATCCTCTTTATAATATTAGTATAGAGTATAGATTAAAGACAAACAATATTACTGTATTCTCAATTAGACCACAGACTTTAACAATAAAAAAAGTGTGGGAATTTTCATACGTCACCGTCCGCGCAATTTTCGTAAAAAGGGATACAATATTTTTGCTTCACGTATTAATATATAGATAACTAGCAGTACTCGTCCGCTTCGCTGGTGATTTAAAATTAACATTATTATTAGGGAGTCCAACAGTCATATAAATATTAGGCTATCCATTAAGTACATGTATTTTCTACATAGTTACCAAGTTTCAAGTCAATCGGATGCATGGTTCAGTAGTTATAAAGGAGCATCCATAAAAACCACTGTAGGTTTATATATTAGTACTAGCTGACCCGGCAGACTTCGTAGTGCCTCAATCGATAATTAAAGACCTAAGCTTTTGTATAAAATAAACTTAAAACAAACAAAAGGAATCCGTCCGACGGGGGGGGGACACATCAAAGAAAAAATAAAATTATTATTTTTATTTAATTCCGAGCATTTTCATCTTTATCTATCTTTTAAACCTTCTCTGGACTTCCACAAATAATTCAAGGTTAAAATTAGACAAATCGGTCTAGCCGTTCTCGAGTTTTAGCGAGACTAACGAACAGAAATTCATTTTTATATATCTATATATATAAAAGAAAATCGTGTTAGTTACACCATTTATAACTCAAGAACGGCTGAACTGATTTGGCTGAAAATTGGTGAGGAGGTAGCTTAGAGCCAGGAGAAGTACATTTTTTATTTTTTATTTTTATTGCTTAGGTGAGTTGACGAGCTCACAGCCCACCTGGTGTTAAGTGGTTACTGGAGCCCATAGACATCTACAACGTAAATGCGCCACCCATCTTGAGATATAAGTTCTAAGGGTCTCAATTATAGTTACAACGGCTGCCCCACCCTTCAAACCGAAACGCATTACTGCTTCACGGCAGAAATAGGCAGGGTGGTGGTACCTACCCGTGCGGACTCACAAGANTTTATTGTCAAACTTTTGTTCTTGACGTCTGTTGTCAAATTGAGAATAGATTAAATATTGTTTGTCTTTGTTAATATTTTTTATAGTGTAGTCTTGGCGAAATTTGTGATTATAGAAGTATAAAATACAATCATAATAGTGTACAAACTTACAATTCCAATTAATTATAGTCGAATTTCGACTACTGCGGGACCTCTAGTTAATTTAAATTATATGTTTAACACTATTACTGTTCTTTTGTCAAAGATTTTACTTCTATAATCACCAATTTCGCCAAGGCCACACTATAATTATATAATACTAGCGGCCCGCTCCGGCTCCGCTCGGGTCTTTAAAAAAATTTTCAACGATATTTGACGTTGTTTTATTTTTTTAAATATAAGAACACTTAATGCAGCATAACTGTAATAGTTAGACATATGCTATGTATTTTTTGTATATGCTATGATGTATTTGTATTAATGTATTTTTATGCATAATTAAAAAAAAAATTGCATTCTGCACTGTCTGCTTCTCTATATTCTCAAAAGTGTGGGAAATTTCATACACCTCCGTCCGCGGAATTTTCGTAAAAAGGGATACAATATTTTTGCTTCACGTATTAATATAGATAACCAGCCGTACTCGTCCGGTTCGCTGGTGATTTAAAATTAACATTATTATTTTTCACCCCCACAAAGATTCTCATCATTAACGCCCCCGCAACTGGTGTAAAGAGTCCAACACTCATATAAATATTAGCCTATCCATTAAGTACATGTATTTGGATACCAAGTTTCAAGTCAATCGGATGCATGGTTCAGTAGTTATAAAGGAGCATCCATAAAAACCACTGTAGGTTTATATATTAGTACTAGCTGACCCGACAGACTTCGTAGTGCCTCAATCGATAAATAAAAGACCTAAGCTTTTGTATAAAATAAACTTAAAACAAACAAAAGGAATCCGTCCGACGGGGGGGGGGGGGTCACACATCAAAGAAAAAATAAAATTGTTATTTTTATGTAATTCCGAGCATTTTCATCTTTATCTATCTTTTAAACCTTCTCTGGACCCCCACAAATAATTCAAGGTTAAAATTAGCCAAATCGGTCCAGCCGTTCTCGAGTTTTAGCGAGACTAACGAACAGCAATTCATTTTTATATATACTAGAGGTCCCGCAGTAGTCGAAATTCGATTATAATAATTAATTGGAATTGTAAGTTTGTACACTATTATGATTGTATTCTATAATCACAAGTTTCGCCAAGGCTACACTATAATTTTTTTTTAATAAAGACAAACAATATTTAATCTATTCTCAATTTGACCACAGACTTCAAGAACAAAAGTTTGACAATAAATAGTATGCATGCGTATGTGCGTCAAATACACGGTATGTAGTGTGTGTAATGTTTTCTTTATTGATTTAATGTAACTTTTATGCATTATTTTTAAAAAATATTAGCATTATGCACTTCTTCTCTATATTCTCTATAAGTGAGGAAAATTTCATACTCCTCCGTCCGCGCAATTTTCGTAAAAAGGGATACAAAGTTTTTGCTTCACGTATTAATATATAGATAGATAGATAAATTGTAAATTGTCATTGCACGGAGGTGGGTGACGCAGCCGTGTACACTGATCGTCATAATGAGACGGACCTGAGTCATTTTCATTCTCACTATCCCATAACTAGAGTTAAATATGATTGTGCATTTTCTTTAAGTTTCTCTTCGCACGTACACACAGTCCGTCGTATGAAGTGACTTGCTATTCTGTCATGAAATCTTTATGGGAAAAGTTGATGGCTTCGTCATGTGCGTCATGGACGCTTTCTTAATCTACGAACCGGTCATTCTTTTTGGGGCGGTCAGAGAAATCATTTTTCGCAATCATCATTATCTTGTCATTGTTATGGACATAACAAAAAGCGATTCCCGGTTGAAACACGAGACTGCATACTGCCCCCTGCGTAGTTTGGATAATACCGATTCTTCCCACCACATTTCTCTACAAAATATCGCCGCTAATCTGAACCAAATGATAATTCTCTAATTTATCGCCATAAAAATCGTCCTGGCTTAAGGATAAGACGCTCAGTACACTCGTATCTAGCGATGCTACCGTACTGGTGTTCGAATCCCGCAGGCAGTTGCCAAATTTTCTAATGAAATACGTACTTTACGTACTGGTGGTAAGACCTCTTGTGAGTCCGCACGGATAGGTACCACCACCCTGCCTGTTTCAGCTGTGAAACAGTGATGCGTTTCGGTTTGAAGGGCCGGGCAGCCGTTGTACTGTAAAAATTGAGACCTTAGAACTTATATCTTAAATTGGGTGGCGGCATTAACCACTTAACACCAGGTGGCCCGTGAGCTCGTCCACCCATTTAAACAATAAAAAAAACGTATCTCTAGAAAATATATTCACTAACGACTTCCATGATAAAGGTGCAATATCGCAGAATAATAATCAAACCCGTTAAAATTGTAACATGCGTAATTACTAAACAATTGAAACGCGAGGTAGATGGCGCTTTTACGTCTACGATTCCACTTAAAACCAGGTCCGCTGCAAGCTCTTTCACCCGTGTACATCATCATCAGCCTGCGGCAGTCCACTGCTGGACATAGGCCTCCCCCAAAGCTCGCCACTGAACCCGATCTTCGGTTCTACGCATCCAGTTACTGCCAGCTGCCTTGCGCAGGTCGTCGCTCCATCTAGCAGGAGGGCGTCCTACACTACGCTTGCCAGTTCGCGGTCTCTACTCCAGAACACGTCTACCCCGACGGTTATCGGTTCTGCGACATATGTGACCAGCCCACTGCCACTTCAGCTTACCGTTACTACAGCTTCACCGGTGAACACAATGAACCAAAAACTAAAAATATATTTTTGTTGAAATTTCTTCGAGCTTTCCAATGATTTTACGAGCTTTCACTTGCACTCGTTAAATACTGGTTGACAAAAGTTTTCTCCCCTCGTCTCTACAAGTAAAGTAAAAGCTCTTGATTCGCGGGGCATATGTTCCGCAAAAATATGCCGCGAATACAGAAACTATGAATATGCAAAATCTCGTTGTTTTTTTTTATATTGCTTAGATGGATGGACGAGCTCACAGCCCACCTGATGTTAAGTGGTTACTGGAGACCATAGACATCTACAACGTAAATGCGCCCCCCACCTCGAGATATAAGTTCTAAGGTATCAGTATAGTTACAACGGCTGCCCCACTCTTCGAACCGAAACGCATTACTGCTTCACGGCGGAAATAGGCAGGGCGGTGGTACCTACCCGTGCGGACTCCCAAGAGGTCCTACCACCAGTGATTACGCAAATTATAATTTTGCGGGTCTGATTTTTATTACACGATGTTATTCATTCACCGTTGTTCATCAGGGACAATGTCGGCTTCTAATGTAAAAAGAATTTTTCAAATCGGTCCAGTAGTTTCGGAGCCTATTTGAAATAAAACAAACAAACAAATCTTTCCTCTTTATTATATTAGTATAGATATAGACATACACATATTTAATATACATCCATAACCCTGGAAAAGACATTTTATATTTATCATATAAATATCCTCCATTGGCGGGATTCGAACCCGCGACCCCCTTGAGTAGTGACCATGTCACTTACCACCACACCAGACGGCCGCTAAATTCGATTGGATTGGATCGACCTAGACATTAAAATCCTTTTTATCAATGTCTATGTACCGATGTACCGTTTAGATCAGGGAATAATGAAGTCTTTAGCCACGAACATAGAAAGTGGGTCATATATTTCGAACGAAGCGCGAATAAGGACTGTATACGGAATTTTCGGTTATTAAGGTCAAATAACCAGTAACTATACTTGAGACCTTAGAACTTATATCTCAAGGTGGGTGGTGTATTTACGTTGTAGATGTCTATGGGCTCCAGTAACCACTTAACACCATGTGGGCTGTGAGCTCGTCAACCCATCTAAGCAATAAAAAATATATATTTAAGACCAGCCCTACAATGGAGAGTATTTCAATATACATGTCGGATGTATGAGCGTTGCTAGCGCATACACTATTCAGACTGGCCTATAACTATTCATCAGTGTTTAGTGTGAGTTTTTTAACGTTCTCGATAGCGTAAAAGTTGACTCAAATTGAGTCACTATGACGTCAAATCACTATGAGGTTCTGTAACTACTTAAGAGTAGGCACCGTGGGCATTTTCACTCGTCTGAGCGAAAAATAATCATTATAAATAATAATCTTTAACGTTTATCCCTTTTCCATTTCAGATTCGAGGAAATTGTTTGGCGGATACCGGATAACGCCTATGTACTGCAAAGCAAGCCGCGTCGCCAAATACAATAGAGGGAAGACCATTTGCATGTTCAATCATGAATGCGGGCAACGAGGTGGAGAGGTCGTTGGCGCTTGTATGGACGGATTCCTATTCGGAGCTTGTTGCCAACTCAAATCCGACAGCCAATCTCACATACCCAAAGGCCCCGGTGTCGTCATGACCAGCTACTTAGATTACCCGGACGCGGATTCCACTGAAGACTATGACGTCGAGCAAATAAACGCGTGGCATAACAGTTTCAAGCCTGTAGTCACGCCGGGCTATAGACCAGCCGACAAGACGACGACAACTAAACCCGTGGAAGAAGAAACGCAAAGTGTTTCCGCCGAAATACTATCCGAAGGACTTACACAAATAACTAACACTCTACTTAGCACACCACCGAAAGACAGTAGCTTTGTATATGTAAAACCGAAGCCAGATTACACGTACAGCGGTATAGACCACAGCGTGCCTGAGACTATATTGGTGCACACGAACGGAAGCATTGTTGACGACGTAGCCAGACCTTCGGACTTCAATGTCCAAGTGTCGTCGATGCAAACAAAACCTACAGCGTCACCGACGACCAGCAGCACTGCCTCGCCGATGACCATATCAACCCACCGACCAGTTTTCTCTAAGCCGGTTTTCAGACCGAAACCGACAACTACAACAGAAAATTATATCATGATTTCCACTATTATGAAAGAATCAACGAAGCCCGAACTAACCTCAATTAATACAATCATTAACATGCTTAATGATTCAACTCCGAATTTCAATGATGATGCAACTAGAGCTCCCATTGAAGATGTCTTAGAAACCAAATCGTCTCCTACTCCAATCGGGACGGTATCATCAGCTTCGTTCAGTACAAACCATTACCCAACATCAGGTCATTACGTGACCTTAAAGCCGTCTTCATACTCAAGTACATACTCACAGACCAATGGTATTTCAACAAACAGACCACAGACAAACAAACTACCATCGTATACAACTGCTAATACCATTCAAGATGATGAAAAGACTTCTACAAAACCTTACGTTTCTTTGAACCCTTCTAGTCAGGCTATAGATGCCTTTAATAGATATCCAACAGATCCAAATGACTTTGGAGATAAAGTTACAACGTTTGCTTATTTTAGTACTACAACTACAACAAAACCCACAACCACATCCAGACGGCCACCGTCTACCAGCTACGTCATAGGAACTCAGCCGTCCAGAAGACCGACTCCAATGCCAGGTTACGCTTCAGCACCTGATTCATTTTCCAGCGTGACCCCAACGGTTATAGTTCTAAACGGCTTCCAAACCCCTGAACCTGAAAAGGAACCGGAATTCGTAGAGATATCTCAGGAACCATTTAAAAAACCAGTCAGTCAGATAACAGTTAATAATCATATCGAATCGACGAATAACATTTACATGGGAAAACCGCCTCAGACATTTGAAAAACCATCTTCCCCCACTATAGTAATTACACCTAAGCCGGTTCCAAACACAACTCCGTACCCGGTTAAGGCAGCGACTAAACCATTCTTTACGACAGCGGCCTTCGAAACCGAATCACCGACCACATACAAACCGGAATTGCAAACTTCTCCGGATGACTTGATAAACTTCCCACCCGTCCGTAACCCTATGCTCAACGCTACAGGCTCTAATACCGCTTTATATAACACAAGCATTTCCTTAGCCGACAACGAGCTAGATATATTACATGACATTGATTTCACAACGCCAACATGGAAGGAAGACGAGAAATTCAAGGACAAAATGAACATTTTCGTCAGTAAAATAGTGGGTAGCCTTCAAGGCACCTTCCAGGAATTACATGACATAGTAATTCTGGATAAAAAACCGAATTTGACAACGACCACACAAAAACCGAAGAAGACGTTAGCGACAACCAAGAAACCCTTGGTTACGACTAGGAAACCAGTGAGGTTGACCCCGACGACAAGACGACCGACAACCCGGACAACTAAAAAGCCGACTAAATTGACAACTGCTGCCCGGAGAACGACAACCACCGCTGCCCCCACGACAACCGTTGCATCAACAAAGAAACCGGTAAGTACATAATTGGGGGGTATGCCAGCAAAAATGCTAATACACAGCTTTAAGTTAAAAAAAACATTTCTTACATTTACTATAAAGTTATCGCCATTAGAAACAAATTAAATAAGTAATAGATAGATCAGGTAAAGCTAAGTTCCCAACCAACCAAACTTATTCCCAACCAACCTCATCCAACGATTTTAAGTAAATGAGGTTTGAGTCGCATTGGCTGTAGATAAAACCTTCATATTACCCGTGTTCTTAAACAACACAATCACAAACCATCAGGTGAGCATTTCAGCTTTCGATGACATAAAAAATTAGGGCGAATCCTATATAAGTATTTTGATCTGCTTCTCTCATGTCGCTTGGTCTTCTCCTTACAAAATTTTAAAAACTTTTGAGTACAGGCAATGTAATGCAATTAGCAAGCTACACCCCTAGTTTAGCTTCCATTGCGTTTTCGCATATTAAATATTTATTTAATGAATACGTACATATACATAAAAGTGCTTCCTTCCTTATTTCTCAGAGCTGTGACTCTGTTTAAAATCGGCTAAAACATTACATTCATAATCAACTTCAAAAATGATTTCATCAAGCCTTGTACAATTTTATATACAAGGTGCTTTGTAAGTTGGTATCAAAGATGAATCTGTAATAATCTGTTATACCTAAAATATAATACGTGTTATTTTTAATATTTTTAATGGTGGGTAGGACGTCTTATGAGTCCGCACAAGTACGTACCACCACCCTGGCTATTTCTGCTGTGAATCAATAATGCGTTTCGGTATGAAGGGTGGGGCAGCCATTGTAATGTACTGTAAAAATTGAGACCTTAAACCTCATGTCGCGACGTGGGTGGAAGAATTTACGTTGTAGATGTCTATAGGCTCCGGTAACCACTTAACACCAGGTGGGTTGGTGAATTCGTCCACCCATTTAAGCAAAAATAACTGTCCCCTTCACACTCATAAGCTAGACCGCGCGAGAAAGAGATGGGCAGACTTTTCATGATGCGCATGCAGTGTGACGTCACGCGACGCGCTTATTCACAAACACTACACAAGCGCAACGTGTGAATGTTTTGAACGCGAGCTACATAGTGTCAGTTTATTTTCGTTACGGAATTTCTTGATTCAGTCGCCGCGCTCAAAGACCGCGATAACATCTATGCAATAGCTTAAAAAGTGTTATTATTTTTCAATCCTTTCACACATAACTTGTACGCCGGCCTTTACTACACCATATTCCAGGTCACGACAACCAAAAAAACCAAACCCACCAAGAAAGCGACTACCACGGTCGCGCCGACGTCAACCGTCGACTACGATGACGTCACTGTTGAAAACCTCGCCGATCAAGTCGTGGATTATAATGACAAGAATCGTAAGTTCGAAGTTCCAAAACAAAGTAACTTTGGCACCGAAATCAAGCATTTTCTGATTTGATTATTATTAATCTCAAATAATAATATTATGCCATTTGTTATATTAACTATACTACTACTATAGTTGTTTCCAAAACTCCCTCAGGGAATTTTTCCTTCATGTTAATCGCTGCCATAAATCACAAGTTTCTCAACGCGGATGTCCTTATCCAGTTCAAGATGAGGTCGCAGCTCAAATTTTACTGTATATAAATCAAAGTTTGACGGTATATCGGTCTTTTTCACTTTGGCTCATCACCATCTTTCGCTTCCACCAGACGGACATGCATTACCGATATTTACATCAAAATAAATAATTCATTTCAGTCTGCGGTGTTAGACCATTATCGAAATCTGGTCGTATCGTCGGCGGGAAGAACGCGCACTTCGGAGACTGGCCTTGGCAGGTCCTGGTCAGAGAAGCTACCTGGCTCGGACTATTCGTGAAGAACAAATGCGGCGGTGTCTTGATTACCAGCAGATTCGTGACCACGGCTGCCCATTGTCAACCTGGGTATGATCCCTTTACTGAAAAAATCCGTCATATATGAGGCGTTTGGAGATCGTTTGGAGCCTCTGGGTCTGCGGAGGGACTTCGGTTCCCTCTGTATTTTATACCGTATGTTCCATGGGGAGTGCTCTGAGGAATTGTTCGAGATGATACCAGCATCTCGTTTTTACCATCGCACCGCCCGCCACCGGAGTAGAGTTCATCCATACTACCTGGAGCCACTGCGGTCATCCACAGTGCGTTTCCAGAGATCTTTTTTGCCACGTACCATCCGGCTATGGAATGAGCTCCCCTCCACGGTGTTTCCCGAGCGCTATGACATGTCCTTCTTCAACCGAGGCTTGTGGAGAGTATTAAGCGGTAGGCAGCGGCTTGGCTCTGCCCCCGGCATTGCTGAAGTCCATGGGCGACGGTAACCACTCACCATCAGGTGGGCCGTGTGCCCGTCTGCCTACAAAGGCAATAAAAATAAATAAATAAAAAAGGCATTTGTTGAATTTAATGCAAATAAGTCTTAAATAATAATAAAAAGGAAACTTTCATAAGAAATGGTTTGAATTTTGAATCTGTGATCTTGTTTAGAAAAATAAATATTCGTACAGACAGATTAAATGGCCTCGGACTATCTCAATCTCACTCAAAATTACATAAAATCCAGATCAATCAGCTTGAAGACCAAACTTTGAACTAGCGTCCCTTGATATATTCCAGATTCTTGGCTTCCCTAGTAGCCGTTTTCGGGGAGAACGATATATCAGGGGACAAGGAGCCAAAGATTCCGGTCACTCGCAACGTGCGTCGCGTCATCGTGCACAGGCAGTACGATCCTGCGACCTTCGAAAACGATTTGGCGATTTTAGAACTCGAAACTCCAATCAAATTTGACTCTCATATAGGTAAGCTTAAAGTACCACACACACGCAACCACTAAGTCACCTGATATATCGGTGAATCAGTGGTGACACCTGATATAACTTATGTTGAAAATGTAACTAGCTCGATTCAGACATCCATCTCTAATATCTCCTGTTCTATGTTAGCTACCGTTAAACATTAAAATCATGATTCCGATAAATTACCTCGTTGAATGCGAAATCCAAAAACAAGTACAGTAATGTAGGATTGGTAAGAACGGAGCGCATAGAAATAGTGTGAAATAGTGTGTTAAGATGTGAGTGAGAGAAAATAGTTGGACGAGTAAATGAACCCATAGACACAGCCCGCTGAGTTTCTCGCCGGATCTTTTCAATGGGTCCCGATTTCGATCCAATGGTAGATTCAGCGAAGCACTGCTCTTGTTAAGGCTAGTGTTAGCAAATTCTCTCAGGTTGAGCCCGTGAGCTCACCTACAGGTCCGCGTAAAATTGAAATAGCCTCTTAGGCTTCCAGCGAATAGGTAGGGGGAAAAATCTGAGCCCCGTGAATTCTCAACACTTTTGGTGAAACTAACATAACCTCTCCAGTTTACTAGGAATAGGTAGCTTAATAACAAAAGGAAATAAAAGTACACACACGGTTTTTACTGGTGGTAGTAGTAGTACGTATTGTGAGTCCGCACATACACCGAGCATTTTGCAGCAAGAAGTATCATTAAATCTTATTTCGTCAATTTGCTGATTGCTATTGAGAAATGCGCCTTTATAATTTGGATTAAAAAAATAAACTTATATAGCAAGCCAAACAAAAACTCTCATTAGTTTTCTATCCTGTTGATCATGTTCAGCATATTAAGGCAAAGCAATGTTTGTAACGTCATCGACTTCTCATACGTTTGCAAATCTTGAAGTTAATTCGGACGCCATGATGTTGTTGAAAATTACATTAAAAGATTCCATTACATAGACAGATACATTTCTAGCTGATATAACAATGCGTAATAAAAATAGCTCTGAGATATATTTATTTATAATATATTTATGTA
This sequence comes from Bombyx mandarina, assembly GCF_003987935.1. The sequence continues at coordinate 2,097,686 of NW_021011502.1, forward strand.
TTCAATTTAACAGACATCGTGCATTTTTCGATTTCCTCACTCATCAACAATCCCTACTGCGTCAACATATATCTCTTTACACTTCAACACTAATGAATCATATTGAACCATTCGTACCAAACTCAGTGTTTTTGCAACCTAACAATAGACATTATCCTTTTAGAAATTTTTGTCCCTATTATCGTTGACGTCTTTTTTTTTAATTGCCTTTGTAGGCAGTCTATGTTAGCCGTAGTAGACATGGCCTATATAATGCAATTTTGGAATTTACCAGACTTTCTTAATTCCAGTACCCATCTGTCTGCCTCCGGATGACGCTGATTTTACTGGCCGAGTTGCAACGGTCACCGGCTGGGGTCGAATCAAATATGGTGGTGGAATACCTGCTGTGCTCCAAGAAGTTCAGGTAAGTGTAAAATAAGTAAACACTCTATGTACAAGTTAAGATCTTCTGAATCCTGGAAACAAACGCGACGAGACAAGACCACTAGAAAAAACATAGACTTCGAACTAATTGCTAAATTGCAGACTGCGACCAAAAATCGATCCTAAAGTAATCAGTGTCACTATTTTCTTTCCTCCGTGTCGAAAGTAAGAAGGGATTTAGTATTAGTTCATGATGCTGAAGTAACGATGAAAATATCTACTTAATGTATGATTTCATTGTTGGTTTTTATAATCTACATGATTAAAATATCCAAAAGCACTGTTGGAATTTGTTATTCCGCACAGATAAGTACTACCGCTCTGCCTATTTCTGTCGCTAAGCAACAATACCTTCCAGTTTAAGGATTAGAACTGTTATGGTACATAATTGAGATATTTAGGCCTAATGATGAATTTGCGTTGTAATATTTACGGACTCTTATAACCACAGAATTCCCGGTGGGCTGTAACGCTATCCCACTTATCTATGCAATCCATAAACAAAATCCCAATTTAATGCTGTTGCTCATCGCTAGGTACCAGTAATAGAGAACAGCGCCTGCCAAGAGATGTTCCACACGGCGGGTCACGACAAGGTCATCAAATCGTCCTTCCTCTGCGCCGGCTACGCTAATGGCCAGAAGGATTCTTGTGAGGTGAGCTTGAATCTTCATTCTAACAAGCCATTCGTTAGATCCGATAAAGGTTGGCACCAGATATTCGTGTCATTTTAGCGGAATATTTAACGGAATACCGCTCATATTGCTTAGTCTAGCTAGATGATATAATAATTTGCTTCCACAACCTTGAGTTAAATCATGATTGAGAAATCGATACTCTTCAACGAACTCTCAGGACAGTAATTTCTTAACTCTCAGGACAAAACAAAAAGGACTAAAACAAAAGATTACCTGAATTTACTATAGACACCGCATTTTGAAACTTTAAAATATTTATTCCATAGGATGATAAATACCTTATCAAAAAGCATGGCGGTAAGACTAGGTAAAATGCTGGTTCCATACCAGAGTAAAATGGATATTTGTCTTATTCCAGGGCGATAGTGGAGGACCCTTGGTACTACAGAGAGACGACGGCCGTTGGCAACTCGTTGGCACTGTATCTCACGGCATCAAATGCGCAGCTCCATTCCTACCTGGAGTCTACATGAGGACCACCTTCTATAAACCCTGGCTGAAGAGTATCACTGCTGTTAAAGGTTGATTGTTCGAGGATAAAAAACAGCCACTCTTTCGGCATATTCTGGTGCTAATTACCAATTTTAGTAAAATGTAATTATTCTTTGGTATTGGTTTAAAAACCTACAACTACTTTGTGTACTAAGCTCAAATCAACGGATGTATAAAAAATACTTTTGTAAGACTTCAAGTTCATATTCCGCTCAAAATTTAGTATAAAATTGACGCGATTTACATTTACTATCATTTCATAATAATCTTATCATGTACAGTAAGCATAACACGATTAACTTCATGATCAACTTTATTATCATCTTAATCATCGCTAATCAGAACCATTTCATCATCCACCATCGTTTCTTTGTTCTTTTCAAATAAACGATTACATAAGGCAAACCAAATTAGGAGCTGCAATTTCAGTAGTGATCAAACATATTATATTAAAATTCCTATCTGCTCTTTCATAGCTCCTAAGCTGCTTATCTTATTTTAGCAAAAAGAGACTTAAAGCTCCAAGAGCTTTTTAAATTTTAACCCCATTGTTATTCTGGTTTGGGTTTATTTTTAAACTATTTATAATTACATCAGCTTATTAATTTAATTCATTCATCAATTCTTCATCTTTGTCATCATCATGATATCATTTCATTAGAATTGAATTAATGAATCTATTGTTTGTGTGTGTGCGTGAAACATGTATGGTTATATGTAAATAATATTAGTGACAAAATAATTTATTATTAGAAACCATAAAAGCTCTCTATGAATGGGAAAGCGCTTTTGTTACGAAAATCCAATTTGGCCAGTTTCCATAGATCCACGGGAATAAGGATGGGAGATGGCTAGGTGACTCTGGTTCTTAGTCGTCACTCATAGAATCATAGAATTTTTGAGATGGTCCTTCGTCTTTAAGCTGATCGGTCCATCGAGCTGGTGCTTGGTCACTTGATTTTTCCCCCTCTGTATTTAAAACAATTAACCCCTCCAAGCTTCTTTCGTCTCCACTTCTCATTATATGACCAAAGTAACTTAGAAAACTCTGTTCGCCGATCGTGTACGCCGAAGTTGATTTTGAGTTCTGACAGCATTGACTGGTTTGAGGGCTTAGCGCGATCTACGATATCCTCACGATACCCCTCCACCACCACATTTCGAAGGCATCAGTCCGTGCAATAAAGTGCAAAACTATGTCACTACTCTCGCGAATATTTTGACTAAGCACCAATTAAATTGGGTAAAGCAATATTTATTACTTAATCCCAAAAGACGACAAGTCCAATTGTGCAGTTTTATGTAAGATATAATCTAACAGATCGTCAATGGTACTTTCGTCTTCGAGAAATATTCGCTAGGGGCGAATTTAGTAGAAATACTGCATGCACAAAACCGACTTTATTCACAACAGAATAATGCTCATCTAAAATTAGGAAACTTAACAAATTTATATTCGTCTTATGCGATCCACGAAAAAGCTTGAACACTAATAAGTACAATATGTTTTAATTTTATTATATTCGTTTATTTAATTAGATTAAAAGCAATCAAGCAATATATATAAAAACTCCTAAGTATTTGAATTTTTTTCACTAGCAGCCAAACCCACAGCTGATAGGTTATAAATATCTAAAGAATTGCGGATATAAGTGTCAGCTATAGTCATCACTTTATATACATGGTTTTCTTCCACTGCAACAATTTCAGCTATTTCAGATTAGAAATTCTCAGAGCTAATATTTGTCTATATGGCCTCTCTTGCGTTTAGTAGATATATGACTTCGGGAAAGTCACTGATGGATTGATGATTGATGTTAGCTGATCTGTCTTAGTGAATGAGGATCTAAAGCGCTTTCCGTGTGAACGAGATATGGGAAGATCGATCGATATTATTGTATAAATCGCATTTATTTATTTGTTAATAACTAGTTTAAGACTGATGTAAGTGTTGGATGTTCGTTAGATAATACTTGTGTATCTTTCAAGTTGTTAATGCAGGAAATCGGGCCAAATTTTTGCTGTATTTTCTCTCAAAGTAATAACAAAACATTTTTTACCAGTGGTAATGAGCAGATAATTTATTATTGTATTGTTAAAGAGTTCGTTCAATTTTGTTAATTGTTCAATTAAATTTGTGCATTTATTAAATGTTTAAGTTACGAATAAATTTTTATTTAAAACTAAATAGAGTTTTTTTATTGGCTGCAACCAAATCTAGTGAGTAGAGGCCTGGTTCTGCGGTGTGCAATCATTTTGGAGGTTTATTAGCCTACTGGTACCACGCTGGCTAGACGGGTTGGTACAGGGTTTAATTTCGAGTTTGCCTTCTCTCACACTAGTAAATATTGTGTGTTATGCTTTCCCTTTTGTCGCCTCTTACGACTCCCCTGGGATGGTAATGGGGGTGGTGACAAAAGTATTCTAATGCCGTCACCACACGGCACCGTCACCACACGGCACAACCGGCCACCTACTAGATGGACCGACGACCTAGTAAAAAGCGCTGGGTCTCGTTGGATGCAGGTGGCAATGGACCGGTCGCACTGGAAATCTATTGGAGAGGCCTATGTTCAGCAGTGGACGGCGATAGGCTTAAATGATGAAATCTAGTGAGTGTGAAATTTTTAAACAAAAGTATATGCATAATCGCCGTGTTGATAAGCATTTAACTCGTTGAATCCTGTTAGGTTTCGTAGACACAGCCCATTGAGTTTCTCGCCGGATCTTCTGCGTGGGTCTCGATTCCAATCCAGTGGTAGATTCTGCACTGCTCTTGCTACAGCAAATTCTCTCAGGTCGAGCCCGTGAGCTCGCCTACCCGTCTGTAGATGGTATAGCCGCTTAGATTACAAATGATTAGGTAGGGAAATGACTCGCAGATTTATCACCTTCCAGAATTAATCATCAGCGGGCATCGTAGCCACGAAGGTCGGCAGAAATCAAACCGGTCCATTTCAAACTTTAATGCCATCTATTACTGTTTTCTTCTTATGATAATTATTGAAATTACCATTTTAATTCTTGACAAACAATTCGACATCCCTTTTCAATATTCCAATATATAATAAGTATGTTGTAGTGACTATGAACTCTTTGATGAGATGTTTCTTGTCGTTTGGTTCAAAATAAATAAAAGAAACAGTTGTAACTAAAAGCCATTTTTGCATTGTAACATATATTTCATAAGCTTTAACAATAACTACTTACATTTTTTATTCGCGTTTACATTAACGCCTTCCTCTATTTCTACTAATACATGATAAATGTTTTATTATTTTAGTCATAAACTTCAGTACGAAAAAAAGATGAGGTTTCATTCCTCAGGCTAAGCATTTTTAGAAGCATAAAGCTAATTTAAAAAAAAAATCGTTTCAACACGAATTCACGTGTAGTCTTTAACTTTTAAGGGTGTTCGGTGATTTTTTAACCGATTCCGTAAATAAATCTTATCGTAAAATTACCACATTTGAATTTTATAAGTAGAAGCACAATAAATTGTGGCATCTATAATTGTTTTTCTAAATTAAACAAAGTAAAAAATGGCCATCGGAGCCTCTGATTTCGAAAATAGCTGAAGTATTCCATCACAGTTACAATAATACATATTTGAACCTACAATTAATAATAATTACAGTATTTGACAATTATGTTCAATAGAAGATAATATTTCTATCGATATGTGTTCATCTACATCTTAATTTCTATTATTTTTCTCAATTTTTTATTGATGCAGCACAGCAGTTTTTTTTTATTTATTTACTAAACCCTAAATTATAAACTAGATTACATTTCAAAGATTTTATTGGTTAAATAGTTTTATTATTACATATATGCTTCTATCCTAAAAAATATGCTAAAACCAACTCTTTATGTAACGTTGAATATTGAGTTCCGTAAAGGATATTATCAACTTTTACTAATTTTTTTCTTCAGAACCTTTCTAAATTCTAATGCAAAACTTATGTTATAATCTTGTTATGATAAACAGTTGATACCTAATGTAATACTTAAGCGCTATTATTGTGCAAACTACATTATAAGCGCGGATCTATTAGGCTCTAATCTAATCTAATCGATAACATAGACGATATATTGTTTTACGCCTTTGTGTATGATTCCTTCAATACTAATTTAAGCAGTTTTCTCCTCTAAAACTAGCAATTTTTTTCTGCTCACAGTGACAGTAAATTTTTATGCTATACGAGAAAGAATCTTTGAAGCGATTAATTTGAAGTATCCGTATTAATTACCACCAAGTTTTAATTTACTTGGAAGTTTTGCCTTTGTAATGGAGACATTTCTTGCAAATTGCATCTGCCTTGTTCTTGATTGACTGAGTCGAAACAGCCCTCTCAGATTCAGGCTTAGAATCTTCACTGTCGAAAGATCCTTCGCTGAATTGCTGAATTAACTTTTTAATGTAGCTTCCGGGTCCTCTGATAGTCAATTTAGTATTACAATCCTGAGTTTTTTCAGATCCATCATCATTCTTACGATAATCGCTAAGCATTTGTAGGCCATCTTGAAAATTCTCGAAAGCTTGGGTTATTTTATCTCCAATATTCAATTTGTCTTGGATATCGCTTAACTGGACTGGCTTGTGTTCAGTTTCTTCAACGATTTTATTGGATCCCGTAGGAGTTATTATTATTTCGCTATTCTTCATGTCGATTGTTATTTTAGCATCGTCAAGGCACAGGCCAGTTAAAGCCACGTCTACAGATTTGGATCTGTACTGCCGCGATGGTGCTGGAAGTTGCAGTTGATTGGCATCAACGCTGGTCTCTTGTTTGATCGTTCCTGTTGATATAACTGGTGATGAAGACAATGATGACCTTTCTCCAGGACTCGAGCCTAGAAACCGAAATCATAAATAAGCATTCATACACACAGTGCTAGCTGATTACATAGTTAGTTAGTAAATTAGGTAGTTGATCAAAGATTTTGTTTTAGTATAAAATTGTTATTTCAAATTATGGTACTCTTTTATTTTTCATTTAATTATAAGCCTCCACCTGTAGATAATATTTTACCTCAACATATTTTGGCTTCAATTGTTTCACTGTTTGCCCCTAAAATCACAGAAAAATTATTAGTTCACACCTCGCGATACAACTAGCCATGAGATAAAGCTCTACTTTTGTTCTTCGTGTTAAATCTAAATGAATATGAAAAGTTCGGTTTGAGCAAGGTTTTGAATGAAATAATAGACGGTGATAAAATGACAACGATAATATGAGTTCACAATAGCTAGCAAATACACGTAATGATACTAAAACAAGCTTAACCATTTCACTAGCAACACATATAGCTACCAATGCGTCTAATACGTAAACCCACCATTGGAAGCATCTTCTCTTTCTTCCTCGAACTGCGGCAGAGGCTGTTCTATCATCATGCCCTGGACCATATCCATGCAAGAGTCAAGAGAGAACTTCTTGCCACACATTTTGATGCCACGGATACGTCGACGCATCTCTGGTTAGTAAGTACAAGCATTGTGGGTTAGTAGTGTTTGATTGACTCTTGGTAAACAAATATGTTTAGGTATAAATATATTAGCGGTTTTGGTCTCTTCTGATTTAAATAAATATTGACAAGGATTTAATAGAATCAAAACTTACCAGGACTGTCCTTAGGTTCCATTTTTAGTTGCGCAAAAGTCTGCGCGCACGATGTTAGAACCTGTTCGTAATCACAGATGGCAGCGTGAGTNTAGTAGTGTTTGATTGACTCTTGGTAAACAAATATGTTTAGGTATAAATATATTAGCGGTTTTGGTCTCTTCTGATTTAAATAAATATTGACAAGGATTTAATAGAATCAAAACTTACCAGGACTGTCCTTAGGTTCCATTTTTAGTTGCGCAAAAGTCTGCGCGCACGATGTTAGAACCTGTTCGTAATCACAGATGGCAGCGTGAGTTCCGTTCACGATTTTTGGACTCATCGGACTGTTTGCGAGAAGAAGACTTGTCCCGAAAGTCGCGTTTAATTCTCGGGTTTCTGGAATGTCAACTCCAATTGAATTTTCTTTTATTGCTTAGATTGGTGGAACGAGCTCACGACCCACCTGGTGTTAAGTGGTTACCGGAGCCCATAGACATCTACAACGTAAATTCCGACACCCACCTTGAGACATGAGTTGTAAGATCACACTTTTAACAGTACAACGGCTGCCCCGCCCTTCAAACCGAAACGCATTACTGCTTCACGGCAGAAATAGGCAAGGTGGTGGTACCTACCCATGTGGACTCACAAGACGTCCTACCACCAGTAATTATGCAAACTATAATTTTGCGGCTTTGGTTTTTATTACGCAATTTTATTCCTTCACCGTGGAAGTCAATCGTGAACATTTGTTAAGTATGTATTTCATTGGAAAAAATGGCACCTGCCGGCAGGACTCGAACGCCTATGCATCGTTACATACGAATGCACCGGACGTCTTATCCTTTAGGCCACGACGACTTTAATTGATTATTTAAAAGATTTCAGTTAGCCATTTTAGCATACTAAGATTTGTGAGAAAACAGATTATGAAAGAATGTTATGAATTTCGTTTTGTTACGACACCCTCTGGTTTCTAACTTTGTTTTCATCATCAATTTTCCCGGATAACATCAGCACTCATGATTCTTTATTAGAACGCAATCCCCTCCGATCCAATCAGTCCTATTCCTAATTCGATACGGCACGAATGCCGTCATTGTCGTTGTAATACTTAATATTTTATTCATTCATTATTAAATCTTTTTTAAAAGATCCTCTCTCAATTCCGTATAACAAATTGGTAGCAGAGGTGGGATCAAAAAACTTAATAAAAGATCCTCGGTATCCCACCTTTGCCACCAATTTGCCCCCCGGCTAGGATTAAAGCCACACCCTTAATGGTGAATTTATGTTATGTTATGTAATGATGCGGATTCTAGGATTATTAGAAATAGGAGGTAATTCCGGATCTGGTGATACATCTGGATTATGGGATTAGTTGAATCTTAAACAGTTTATAGACTAAAGCTACACTTAAAATTATCACAATAGTGTATACAATTAGAAATTTATTTATTTATGAAATAATCGTCACCTATAAGTACCTGAGGTTGTTCAATGATCTTGTTAAGCTTACTGTTAAGATTTTCGAGGTTATCTTTCTAGTTAATAAATTAAGTAGTTAATAAATTTAGAAGTTATGAAATGAAAAAGCTAGTATGTTTAAGACGAGTTCTAGGAAAGAACACGGCTGGATCAGAATTATTTGGATGGTTTGAAATGTATTTGATAATTTCAAAGTCGCCGGTAAAACTGCCTATTTTTTAAATGTTTTTCCTATATGGTATTTGGATACCATTGCAATATACAGCCGTGTGTAATTTCGGCAGGTACAGTGCTATGAATATTAGTTTCGTAAATATCTTTGTCAGGAAAATCGATTGACAACTTCGCAGCCTTTGAGATAATAAATATCCATCTGTTCCCGTTTAGTTCTTACCATACTTTGCTGTCTTTCGAATTTAGTGCAGTATACTCGATTATAGTTTCGATCTTGGTATTACACTAGCCTCGTTGAATTGTAACATAAAGGGAACTTTATTTAATTTTAGTTGATGTTTGGGGTAATCGATTTTTCCGTGCATTGCATTAAAGAACTCATTCCCGATTAGGTATACTATCGTTTTAATCGCACAACTATCAGGCATGGATATTAATATCTTTGTAACAATCTCGCTTACACATATAAGAATAGGTTATACTGGACGTTGACATTTTTACAAATATAATTTTCGGATATTAACTTACATTTACTTAAATCATTAAAATTACAATATTTACTTCTGTCTCTTGAAAACGCAATATAAATATTAATAGGAATAATACTCGTAGTAAGGTAAGATTCGTTTTTAAATGACAATTAATACATACTTATTTCTGGTAAGGTAATACACGATACATAGTTATTTCTTACACACGATACATATAAAGGGTTAACTAAAGGTATTTTAACAACAAATATCATTGACAACAAATATGATTTTGCTATTGTGATAAAATGTACTTAAGCTAGATACATCCATTAATGTATGAACATTACTTGGGTTTAAATGTATTGGAAGCTCTTTAGAACTTGGTAGGAGTCTATAGTGGGTAACCCCACTAAGTCATTACATAGCTGTTGAGGAGAATATATAGCAAGATAAAGAACATTATTCTTACTGAACATTAGAACGTTAGAAATATCTTTTAGTTTAAATGATAAAGTGATTAAGATATTTTCTAACATATAAACAACTTTCATAATTTTAGTTCTAATATTTAATTAAAGGATTCTTTAGTCACATTTTTTTATCTTTCTAATATCCAGTTGACAATGCTGTTTAAGGATTTTGCACTAGCTACGAGGTTTTTGATAGTTTCATACAATATTTTACGGTTAGAGGTAGAAATGACAATGTTTTGTTTCATAGGATTTGCAAAGTTCCTGTTGGTCCTTTTGTAGAGTTTGAATAGCGTCGTCCTCATCCACGGTGCCGAATAAATTTTTTAACCCAGTTTCAACAATATTGGATAACCACGTGCACCTCTTAGTCATATGATTAAGGAGATGAAGAAATGAGTCGAAATTATGACCATATCTGTATATCTGACTTCAAGAGGTTGAATAACATTTTCGCATTCAATTTGTACAAATATTTGACTCTTGTTACATAGAGTACATGCTACACTTAGAGCTGCCTATATATATATCTAGGTGAGGCTTGATAAAATATATGTCTACAGGTATCACTATACTTAGATGTTCGTGAACCAACCGGATCAAAATAAAAGCTGATGCTAGAGTTCACAAAATCAGGATCTGTCATCTAAATAGACAAAACACTGCAATCTGAAAGTGCCAAATCAATCTGAATCAATCTGAAAAGTAGATGATGCGTTTTTAAGGCCAAGCCATACGGCTGAATTTGAATCGGCTTTGGGGAACAGTAAAAGCAGTCTTCTTAGAATCCTCAGGGTTCATTTGGATTTGATGAAACCCAGAGGCGAGATCTAATGTGCTAAAATATTTACTTCTACTAAGTTGATCTCATATTTCCAGTGATTTCATTATGTTTTCGGTAGTCTATGAGTACACTCCACTTCTTTTCACTAGAAACGTCAGCTTTTTTGAGTAGATCGGAGACGACCAGGGAAATGCTGAAGGCTTAATGATACTTTATTCTAGCATTTTACGGATTTGTGTGTCGATTTCCTGGTTGTGGCACTCCGGAAAGCGATAGGTTTTAACATAGAGGGGGGTTGACGTTGTCGTTTTTATTTCGTGTTTTATTTCATTTGAATACGTCAACAGATCGCCAGGGAGATGGAAAATATCCGAAAATTGTTCGCAAAGTTGGAAAAATTGTGATTTCGCAATAAGAATTTGTCCTATTTTATCCAGTGGTGTCAATCTTAACTTTAGTTCGGTTGTTCGTATGTATTCACGACGGATATGTTGATTCTGGAGTTTTCTTAGGTTTTGATGATCCAGTTGGCAATGTAGGCACGGATGTTGATTTAAAATGAGACCTTCATGAATTTTGGTGTTTAGTACAGTACATTCGATTTTAGTTTCGGAAATCTTGGAATTACGCCAGACTTGTTGAATTGTAACTTAAAGGGAATTTTATTTAATTTTAGTTGATGTTTGGGGTAATCGATTTTTCCGTGCATTGCATTAAAGAAGTCATTCCCGATTAGGTATACTATCGTAAGGTGACAACGTCAAAGTTGTGTTTTAGTGCGTCGAATTGGATTGGGATATGCCCAAGGGTTGATTTTGTACCCGACGAGTCAATTTGAACTTATTAATATTTTGAGTGATTTCAGGTAACACTTCGATTGACAATTTTGATACCAGGATAATAGACGACGCACCTGTGTCAATTAATAATGATTGGCAAGGGAAAATTAAATCTTTAGAAATTTTCACTACGGTGGTGCGCTGGTTCTAGTATCCCGTAGGTTCCTGCGTGGGGCGAGTATCACCAAAAGATGAACAAAAAGAGGCCGAGGCTAGGTAATTTTAAAATGAGTAGTAGACGTACCTGGCAACCCGTCGCTGGCTCCTTGTAGGCTGCAGAATCCAAGGAACTTGACTGCTGGACGACGCGTAATGGCAGCGGTCGGCCTGACGGCTTGAGAACTCTCCTCTAAATTAGTTATGCTAACTAAGCCGGTATAACACTCGCACTACGACGATGATAATCATCCGTAGGAGTTCGTAAGAGAAAAGTAGCAAAAGTCTAAGATATTGAGATGTAACAAGCGGCAGGTGCGCGTACCACGCGAGCGATATTCGAGTAACTGTCATTCGATGACCGGGCGTGAGTTGACAAGTTTTTTTATCTACCCTCATCAAAAAAGAACCAATGAAAATGGCTTCGAAGAAACAGAAGTAATTATTTTTATATAAGGTAATTACCTATATTTATGGGAGATATTAGTAGTTTAATTATAGATAGATTCAGAACCGTGTGGCGATTTGTTGATAATATAATAACTGTTTTGATTGGAGTTTGGGGTGAGTGTTGTTCGCTTAAATTTTCGATTCGCATTTTTTTTGCACTCGTTTGGCGGGTTATTGCTGTCCTCCATTGCGTTTCTGTTTAAGATATGGTTGTTGAAGTTTGAGAAATATTTAAGCAACAATGAAGTTACGTCACGGTGTAATAGTCGGACAAACAATTAATTCAATAACGCTACCGTCTCGACGTGATAAGTTCTGGATAGTCGACGAAGCTATTCGATGTTCTCAAGGACTAAACATATTTTAACTTAAGTTATTAAAATTAGTTTAATATAATTTACATTCGGATACAAAAGTTCTTAAATAATTTTCGTTACAGATTATACTAATTAATAATAATGGGACATCATATGTTAAATTCTAATTATGTAATGTCTATAAATCCACAATTTCTTGACTCGATATAGCACTGGTTCACTTACTACATAGATGAACACCACCATTGAAAGAATTTCGGTGGCATGATGCTGTGGCTTCTGTTGCTTGGTCTTGGCGTGATGGATTGCGTGGCCTCAGGATGGAGATGTAGTTGGGGCTCGACTTCACCCCATTTGCGTAGACGAACAAAAGTAGACGGGCTCGAACAGATGAACTTGAATTTTAGATTTTTATGATTAGGTAAACACAAGTTTATCTTGTTTACACTTCTATTTTCACTCCTTAGATTTGTTATACACTTTTGTATTTAAGTATTCTTTTACACTTTTATGTTTCACTTCACTTTATTGGTTTCTGAAGGTATTTCGAGGATACCGAAGATATTTCATTACTTTTTTTAATCCCTTTACGCTGTCCCAATTTTTCTTTTTAAAAGATCCTCTCTCAATTCCGTATAACAGTTTGTAAGTTGGAAACAAAAACCTTACCTTTTAATGAGATTCTTGGCTTCTTGACCACAGCAATGTTACCGTTCTCCGAACCAAACACGTCAGTTAATATCTCGGAAGCTACAATTTTGATTTCGTTCCAATCGTCTGAAATACAGATACATAATTCTCTTAAGAACATAATGCGAATGTCATGTCACAATTGAATACCGAACAGTTATTGAAGAATTCATCTGTGAATAGCTGGATTTCAAGGCTCCAGAATTTTAACCAACGGTCATATTAGGTACCGAAGTCCATAGATATTGTTACGCCGGTAAGAGTAACGCCATCTATCGCCGAATAGTCAAGCGAATATCGAAGGATATAGTAGCATCTAGAACGTTCGAGAAGTAAAACGCCATCTATTGACAGATAGCGGAAACTACTACTAGAGATGTGTAGAATATTCTCGATAATTCTAGGGATGAGGTATCGGCTATAAAAGCGTTGTAGAGATGGCACGCAGTCAGTCAGTAATCGGAACTACTCGAAGCGAAACAGCGAACGGATCACCTGAACCGAAGCGGAACAAGCGAATTGAGAGTTTTAAAGTGTTTGTTGAGTGTTTTAAAGTGTTTGTGAAGTGTTGAATACAGTTTTTAAGTTATACTTTGGTGAAATTTTATTTATCCTGAACCCTCAGCGCGTAACAATATCATAAGCCCCAGTAATTTTGCTCTTCGATTTCATTGGACGTCATAAACACGTCTTAAGTACAGATTTACATAGTCAAATTCTTATCTGCCTGAGAGATTTGAATCACTGGAATATTCGCATCGCTGGATACGAGTACATTGCTTATCTTTTAGACGACGACGGCTTGCTAGCCTTCCTGGGAGGGTAGCTAATTACTAACTCAATTGTGACTTCAATTTTTTTTCTAAGAAGCTTTTGTCTCCATTATTTAACCCTCTTAGCATTGACAAATAATCGTGCCAGTGTAAAAGAAAAATACCCAATATATCCTGATTAGTCGTCTTCTGAGAGGTGATGGTGAATCTGATGACGTAGATGCCTTTGAAACAGGCGGGGACGGCGTGGATGTAGCCACGAGCATTCAGCCGCTTCAAGAGGCGCTCGGTGAAAGCGTTGTCACCTTTCAGGCGGAATGCCACCATACCTAAGAGATATTACCACTATAAAGTTTATCAGGGATGTGGGTTCTACAATTATAAGCCTTGTGATCAAGTCAGACCAGTCATATTACAATGTGCATACTAAGCATACTTATTCTAAGGATACCGTGTTGCAGTGTATATCAGATGCTCTCTTAATCTCGATTCCGAAAATCCCCCTATGCATAACGAAGTTACTTCAATTAACTACTAATTCAATTAGCCTATAAGGATATTACTTAGAATCAGTCCAATTTTCATCAAACGCTGCCCCTACTTATCAATTAGTTTTCTAAAGCGGATTTCGAATTAAGACTTTAAAAAAAAGCTCAAATTACCCAAGTTACTTGGTTGTGGAATCTCGAATCTCGGATCGGCCAGCACTAGAGCCGCGAATTTTTGGGCCAAGCGCACACCCTGAAATAATACATAAGTTTTGATGTTTAAAAAATGGAATTTGGGATAAAACAAATTTTAAAAATTGCCAAAATCTCTGGTATGGAGATATAAAAATGTGAAAGGTCGCGTCGCCTTGGGAATCAATTAACATCTTCAATAACTTGAATAAAGACCTATTATTCAAATTCCAACAATTTTATAGCAGCAAATTAATAAATAAGTCGTTGCTTTTAAGGTGTCCTGGCTCCCAACTAACTTAATATTAATAACAGTACGTCACATTGTTAAAAGCATGCTGAGGTAATCAATAGAGTCGTTTTCTAGACTCTTCTTTCAAAAGGAAAATAGAGTTAACTATTGCTCACCTCGCGGATATGTTTTTGGATGCCAACAACACCATAGTTTCGCAGCACAAACCAGAGCTTTAAAGCTCTGAAACGACGACTCAATGGGATCTGCCAATGCTGTAAATTTAAAATAATCCTCATTTTTCTTAATTGTCTTTAATGTTTTTTTAAATGTGCTACCAATAACCATTATAAGGGTGAATGTAGCATCATGCATCTATTGAGTGATTTATATCGCGAATACATATTAAATCGGATATATTTTAACTGCCGAAGTCTGCAGTTACAGGTCAAAAATGTATAGCTTAGGTATCGTATTTTTATTTTACAGTTAGTAGGTAGATACTAAGTTGTGCACTAAAACTTTCATTTGCAATTTCTATTAGAGCCGCCTGGTGCTAAGTGCTTACCAACACCTCGTGACTTTATGAATGTTAAATTCATTTAATCTGGTATCCAGTCCTAAATTTATATTCACAGTTTTTAATCTAAATATCGCTGTTGTCTACAAACCGAATCAATAGTTTTTATTTGAGCAGTATTGAATTCTTAAAATCAAGTACTAAGTTTTGAATTCCCATGCACTAAGCATCAACCCCCAGCAGCGTTGGCAACGTGGCGCTGTCCAAACTTAAATAACCCACCACCAAAAACCCATCACCTATCATCAAACATCTCACAAGTAGCTCCTTCTTATGAGGATCTTCCAGTTGTATGATTTTACCGCATCCGTGTGATATTTTATTGTAGCCATGAAGGTTTTTTGTATCGCCAACAGCATCGTATAAATCGTCATCTTTACCAATATCACCATCAACATCGGTACTCACTTCGACGGCATCAACTTTGGTAATGTTACGATTCTCAATTTGTGTGATTACCCCATTATTTTTGTTAAATTTGTTATCAACTTTGTAATCCTCGGCTTTCGGATGATCAATATCGTTCATAATGTTTATCTTTTTTAGTGTCAACTTTTTTATGTCTTCATTCTGGGATCCGACCTGAGTTTTTAGTCACATTTAAAAAAAAACGGAATGTTAATAAGAAAGAAAGACAAGAAACAGTTAAAATTTCGAACTAATAAAAAATGAAATCTTAAAAAAAAACTTACCATGTAATCTATTGCTTTTCCTGTTAAAGAAAACATTACTTTTTTTAATTAATTTCAAATTATTTTAAAAGGTTTTAGTTTTGTTGAAAAATGAAATTAAATGTATTAATGCATAAATACTATGGAATGTAAATAAAATACGCCACAGCGTACAAACAGGGGGGTCAAACTGTGGCAAAACATAGTATGCTATTTATAGTATATTGGTAAATATATTAATATACATATTATATTTCTACCGTTACTCCTAAATGTACTAAAGGTAAATAATATTACAATACAATGTCATAGGCTGTCGATCGACTCACAAGCGCTCACTAAAGCCACTTTTAGACGATATGCTTGTAATCGGGAAGTTAAAAAAAACACAATTACCTGAATTTTCGTGTCTCAAGTAAATTGGATTGACATTGAAGGTTCGATGCAGAGCAGTACTGTCCTTTACCCTATAAAAGAGAACAAGTCTGTAATACTTTTATTTATATTCGTATAATCTAAAAAAAACATTCTTATATTTGATTTTAATACTAAAGTTATCGAATCTTATTTTTTCTTCTTTTTTTATTGCATAGGTGGATGGACGAGCTCACAGCCCACCTGGTGTCAAGTGGTTACCGGAGCCCATAGACATCTACAGCGTAAATACCGCCACCCACCTTGAGATATGAGTCCTAAGGTCTCAGTATAGTTACAACGGCTGCCCTACCCTTCAAACCGAAACGCATTACTGCTTCACGGCAGAAATAGGCAGGGTGGTGGTACCTACCCGTGTGGACTCATAAGAGGTCCTACAACCAGTAATCTTGCCTTAAGCCACTTCTCCCGTAACTACAACCGTTTTAAATAGAATATATTCAGACTCATTAGCCAAGTTAGAATTTTCTTCTGAGTTAAGAGATTCAGTCTTCGAATATCCATAGTATCTTTCATAAAACTATTGAACGACTCAGACCAGGCATCGAACAACTATGCAAAAGTTCAATAGTCAAATTAGAGGCGATCAGATATACATCGGTCCAATCTATTTTGGATAATAACGATAATAGGCTAGTCTTTAGCGCAGATTTATTTCATAGTTCTCTTTTTTTACATCTGGATATTTACACCAAAACACTAATATCTTAGACCATTTTGAGAAGCTATTTTGGATATCTGCTCCAAACTAGACGTGTCTAGTTTGTGTCTGCATGGTGTCTGCGTTTAGTTTGGTATCCAGCTTCCTTCAGTATAACAACGAAATTGAAAAAATCAATCAAAAAATAAAAAATAATAAACATCCAACTCTACCCAACCGTATAAAAACAAATATACAACGACACACATTAAATTGGAGTTAATTTTGATATGATTGTAGCGTAGGATATTTTTTTATTTCGATAGAAATTATCCCTCCAAAGATTTAAAACATAAATTCTGGGAAATTCGTTTGAAAATTTTCTGTACTGTTTGTTATTCATTGAAAAAAGGAATAAGTATAATTGTTACCACATCGCAGTGCAGTCAAAGTTCACCATTAACCATTTGGATGGGTTAAAAGCGAACGAATCGGCAAGTTCTACTCCATCCAGCCAATGTCTGAAAATTGTTCATTTTGTTATTTCCCACTATATAAAAGGAATGTATACAGTGTGTTTGTTCATTGCGAACAGAAATTGAGCATGTGCCCTATTGAGTATACCCATAATCAGTTATTATAATAATAATAAGCCGTTTATTTCTTGCTTTACAAATTTAAAAAAAATATATAATAAATATAAATGTATGTATTAGTATTTAGGATGTATAAGTTTTGTAATGAATCAGTAAAATTTATTTAGCAAGAACCCCGGATCGGGTAAAGGCCTCCTCCAAAGATGCCCTAGCGTCTCTATCCTGTGCTACGTCTATCCAGTTCGGGCCAGCTGTTCGTCTAAGATCGTCTTCCCATCTGGTTAGTGGTCTCCCTCGACTTGTCTTGCCCGTTGAGCCGCTCCAAGATGCCATCATCAGTTTGTTATGTTGCAGAAAGTTATTTAAATAGACCTAAGGCTCCTATTCCTATAGGTTCCTATTCTTATAACCCAATAGGTTCCTATTCTTCTTCCACTCCTTCCATTCCTTCTTCCGAAAACCCAATAGGTTCCTATTCTTCTTCCACTGAATGTTAGACAGCTTTATTTCATCATCAAAAAAAAACTATTTACCCCTCAAAGAAAACAACGCTATGGGGACTCATTATAAAATTATTTTTGCGTATTAGGATATGCGATACCTGTATTCGGGACAAACGAAAGCGCTTCCAGCATATGCCGCATCCACGTGTAGCCAGGCTCCGTGTTTCTGGCAGACCTGACCTATCTCACGGAGATTGTCGAACGCCACAGATCCTGTTGTGCCTAATGTTGCACACACCTGAAAATATCGAGTGTTTATTTTTTTTAAATATTATCTCGAGCTGCGGCTGAAGATAATTAAAACTCATCACTGAAATACCAATCAAAATTAAAGGTAATTAGAATTGCAATTAAATGTATGATTTTGAATTCGTCGTGGCCTAAAGAATAAGACGTCTGGTGCGTTCGTATCGAGCGATACGACTGTACCAGTGTTCGAATCCCGCAGGCGGGTACCAATTTTTTTTATCAGGACAAGGATGAATATCGTGTAATCAAATCATAGTTTGCGTAATTACTTAGGCGTCTTTACGTACATCTAATTTCTGTCGCGAAACTGTAATGCCTTTCGATTTTAAGGGCATGTGGCAGCGGATGTACTGTAAAAACTGAGACTTAATAGTAAAAACTCGTGTGCCAAGGTAGGTGGCCACATTTATGTTCTTAATCTCTATGGTCTCCGGTAACCATAGCACCAGGCGGGCCGTGAGCCCTTCATCATCCTATGAAAAAAAAACGATCACAATCCACTTCTTCAATCTCTAGTCGTGTTCCGTTCTTCGCTTCACATAGAACTGCATTCTCTTTTCCTCTATGTCAAGCTTATTTTGTGGTTTCGACTGCGTCTAGAATTTTCCAGAACATTCAAAAGATTTTCTAGTTGTTTCGATATCCGTTTTAGCTTAATGACGACAGATGGCATTACTCGTGCCAGCATAACAATACCATGATATTATAGCCTTGCCCTAGTGCCGTACTCATATTAGTAATGTTTTAATTAAACTACACAGAAACGAGCTACAGATTTAAATCGGTACATCAAAATGTCGGTGAAGGAATTTCACCTTCTCTTTCATAATAACTGTCATCTAAACTGGAGATGACAGTGATCATGAGATCTGCACCATGCGGTCCATGCCACTCATGATCGAACACAGTGGAAAAAGTCACATGTGGTCGCGATCCTCAGTGGTGAAAGAACTATATACATAGAAGAAGAAAACTGGAGATTCCCAAACTATTTTGGGCAAGACGGTCCAATTTCCAAAATGAACTGATACTTCAGTCCCCCAAAGCCAAATCACTTTCCAAAACTTATTTCTAGTTTGTTTTCTATTTAATACAGACCCAAATTTAAAAACAATTGCAGCTTAGAGGGACTGAGACAGAGAGAATATACTAGACTTTATTGTACACCAAAACACAATTAACATTCAAAAACTATCAACAGGTTGTTGGTAGGTGTAATTGCACAAAATGCGGCAACAAACATTTGCTAAGACAATATTTTTTTTATTGCTTAAATGAGTGGATGAGCTCACAGCCCACCTGCTGTTGAGTGGTTACTGGAGCCCATAGACATCTACGACGCAAATGCGCTACCCACCTTGACATATAAGTTCTAAGGTCTCAGTATAGTTACAGCGACTGCCCCACCCTTCAAACCGAAATGCATTACTGCTTCACCGTAGAAATAGGCACGGTCGTGGTACCTACCCGTGCGGACTCACAAGAGGTCCTGCCATCAGTAAATTATTCAGAGAAATACTGAAAAAGATACAGCAGTATGTTGCGATGTACTATTAACAATATCCAGAATGATCTATCAAAATCGACCAAGCCATTACGCACATTATTAAAGAAAACACATAAGACATACACCACTGAATATACATATCTACAGCTATTAATTTATTGTTTTCTTTGGGAATTAATTAATTTCAGGCCTATTATATTCTTTGAGAATTCTCGGTTTTGAACTACTGGTGGTAAGGCGTACCACGTCAGGCATCATTCTGCGCGGAGACCTCATACTGGACGTCGTAACGTGAACAGATATCCAATGAGGTGGACCGATGACCTGGTCTAAATAGTTAATAAGGATCGGAAGGAAAAGGATAACGGTGCTTTTAGGTACCCCAAGCACCGGTCACCGTCCTGGCCGAACCCGTCGCTTGCGACGAAGGGCTCGGCGAGTAATTTAACCCATAGACACAGCCCACTGAGTTTCTCGGCGGATCTTCTCAGTGGGTCGCATTCCGATCCAGAGGTAGATTCTGCGGAGCACTGCTCTTACTAGGGCCAGTGTTAGCAACAACTCCAGTTTGTGCCCCAAGAGCTCACCTACACGCTAGGGCAACACTGAAACAGCCTCTCAAGGCTATCAGCATAGGTAGGAATTAAAATAAGGAAAAAAATGGGATGCATACGAAAAGACCTACTCAACATTGAGTGGACGCAGGTTGAAGAAAAGAACAGAGGAGAGTGTTATGAGAATACGTAAAAAAGAAATCGAATGTACCGCTGAGCAATGCAATAAGTTAATTTAAATGAAGCTCTAATCGGAGCTTTTGTTAAAATCGTTAACGCGTTATATTTCGCAAAAGCTAACGATACGATTCGGGACGCTAACGATGCAATCGATTAGATTAGAAAGCTGAGATATGATTTAGCTTTGTGCAAACTTTCTCGGGATTGATCTATCGGGGTGCAAGGGGTAGATTGGCCAGACCACGACCCACCTGATTAAGTGGCTGACGGATTCCAAAAATACATAGCCTAAGTCGAGTCGAGCTCTAAAGACTACTGTACAATAGCTAACCCATCCTCAAATCAGAATGTCATTTAGCAAATCTATATCCTAATGAAAGTTATTTGCTACACATATTAAAGGCGACATTTGCAATTATTTTTTTACAGTCAAAATACTAAAGAAACCCTTTCCCTGGTTATTATCCTTCATTTGTTATTCCATTGATATCGCATATAATTCATCTATACTAATATTATAAAGAGGAAAGATTTGTTTGTTTGTTTGTTTCGAATAGGCTCCGAAACTACTGGACCGATTTGAAAAATTCTTTTTCCATTAGAAGCCGACATTGTCCCTGATGAACATAGGCTACTTTTTTAATAAAAAAAATTATTTTATTTTTTTGGTTTCATGTGTGTTTTAATGTTTCCGAAGCGAAGCGAGGGCGGGTCGCTATCTATAATAATCGACAAATACCTCTTTTTCGAAATCGATTTTAAGTCAATTATGTAGCGCTTTTCGATAATCATGTAATAATAAGATGGAGCCATCTCGCTATCTTCAGGCGTTATTCAATTATGTACCCTTCCGAGTTTCATATAGGCTTCTAATTACTTTGTGCCGTGTCAAGGAGTTTGGCGTATCTCTCCCTTTAGGTAAAATAGGCTTGTTGACAAAAAAATTGCGAGACATTTTGGCGGGCGTACGACAAATTAAGTTTGTTTTATGTCGATCGATTTAAGTTTTTTAATTGCTCATGCGGGTATTATTACGCTACCGGAGTCCATAGACATCATGATTTTTTTTTATTGCGTAGTTGGAATGACGAGCTCACCGCCCACCTGGTGTTAAGTGGTTACTGGAGTCCATAGACATCTACAACGTAAATGCGCCACCCACCTTGAGATATAAGTTCTAAGGTCTCAAGTATAGTTACACCGGCTACCCCACCCTTCAAACCGAAACGCATTACTGCTTCACGGCAGAAATAGGCAGGGTGGTAGTACCTACCCGCGTGGACTCACAAAAGGTCCTACCACCAGTAGGATTAGTATCACTAGTAGTAATTGGACTAGGACAACTGCAATATATTTATTCGTTAATTTTTTTACGTTGTAGATGTCTATGGTACAGTAACCACTTAACACCAAGTGGGCGGTGAGCTCGTCTACCCATCTAAAAAAATAAGAACATGTTGAATTGAGTAATAAATAATTATTATGTCTTTCTTTCTCGCTTTTGATTAAACTTTATCGCGTAATACCAAACAATAAATTATCGTCAATTTAAAAAGCATCTCTCCAGTCTATGGAGGACCACAAATCCCATTGCAGAAAGTATAATATTTTTAAAATGATATTGCGACAAAGCCTTTCAATTTCATCATTAAAATGGGATTGTTTTCATTTCTATAAACATAGGAACGTGGTCCGTCCCATTGAGACCAATTTGTGTTGAAGCAAGGATTATAAATGTCTGAAAAGTTTGGTGTGATTCTCGAGAGAAAAGCGTTTTTTTTTTTGCTTCCTTCGCATCGTTATATTTTGATGATGAATCGTTTGATCGTCAGTGAATTTCACAGAATTTTATTTAGGCTCTTAAATGATTTATGATTTTTTTTCCTACTTATTCGCTGGTGGCCTAAGAGGCTATTTTAGCTACGCCCGGACGGATAGGTGAGCTCACGGGCTCAGCCTGAAAGAATTTGCTAACACTAGCTTTAGCAAGAGCAGTGCTTCGCAGAATCTATCACTGAATTAGAATCGCGACCTACTGAGAAGATCCGGCGAGAAACTCAGTGAGCTGTGTCTGTGGATAAGTGTTTGATTTACGCTGATAAAGATTCACATTATGGCCTGTGGTTGTCTTACTGGTGGTAGGATCTCATGTGAGTCCGCACGGGTGGGTACCACCACCGCGCCTATTTCTGCTGTGAAGCAGTAATGCGTTTCGGCTTGAAGGGTGGAGCAGCCATTGTAACTATACTGAGACCTTACAACTTAATCTCAAAGTGGGTGGCACATTTACGTTGTAAATGTCTATGGACTCCAGTAACCACTTAACACCAGGTGGGCTGTGAGATCGCCCATCCATCTAAACAAAAAAAAAGTATATTAGCATTAATAACGACGGTTATGTTAATATAAATCCGTTTTCTCGTAAAAAACGATTTCTCGCAGACCTGCTACTACATGCAATTAATCTTAAAACCGTGCTTTATAGAACTTAATTGGCTACCGGTATTTCTTTTATAACTTGGCCCACCCGCTAATACCTTGGCTAAGTAATACATTTAAATTTCTCATTGATGGTGCTTCATTTTGTACTTAATTCCTTCATTACTTTGTATTCTAAATTTATTATTTTCACCGTCAGTGGCATAGGCATAAAGTGGTAACTGTTTGAATCGCTTAGAGGAAATTTAAAGTGTGTTTTAGCGGTAATATATGCATGTACTATATGTTAGAGATAATAGATATACAACAGTATAGATTTCCACGTATTGGACTAGATATCTAAGTTATTCACATGGCAACACTGCACCAATGCCACAGACATATTGCAAATTGTCAAATGTCAAACTGTTGACTATTAATGTCAATGTAACTGTCAGTAATGTTTTGGAGTTTATGGCCTGGTATCTAGACCTTTAGGCCAAGTCTTGAGTACTTTTATTCGGTTTATTATAATTTCCCCTCTGTATTTTTGATGAATTTTTATATAGAGGCACGTAATAGGAATTATTTTTTAACATATCACTCAGGCGGCGAGAGGGATCTTGCACTGTCACTTGATTTTGCACTATGTCGCTAATTTCACTGACAAGAATCAATCTGTCGAACGAAAAGCACTCACATATAAATATGAAATGTTCAATATCACCAACAGAATTATTGCAACTGTCAGTAATGGGTTCGTTCATTGTATGGAGGGTAGAAGTAAGGAGCCTTAGTGTAGGATCTTAATGTACTTGAGGGAGTTCATATAGAGTCCCTTCTTTATTTCGCCGTAAAGTCGTGTTTTATGTAATTAACACCACAGTTGAAACAATAGACATTTTATTGTTGTAGCTGCATAAACAATTCTAGGTTATTATATTATATTAGTCATTAAACACATTATAAACTGTTTTTACGTTTTAAATTTTCGGCGGTAAAAGGTCCCGTGACACAGACTATATTCTTATTCCCACCTCTCGCGCGTTCCGGCTTACGCATTATAAAAAGGTGCGTTCTTAAACGCCACATACTAAAAAGTGTCAGCTGGAAAGGTGCCAATGAAATGTGCGCCATGATAGCAAGCCATAAACTACCACGTTTCACTTAAATCCGGCACACTTCACTCTGCTTAAAACTGCTATATTCATTTCCACTTCCTACCACTACCACTAAGTATTACGGAAAGTCGTCCAACAATAACTTGCTGTTTAGAGGTGATCACTTTTCCTACTCGTCCCCTATACAAGATAATCCTCCTTTCCTCTACCCTCTATAGTTCGTTGATAGAGTCTATTTTTCCCTTGGAAGGTCGCATGCGTCAGTCGTGCGCAGTGATTTCCAAAAAAGATTTTGGACGTTAACAGCAAACACGGGAATTTCAATATCTGAATCCGCGGCGTCTATTTTTAGGTAATTAGACTAAAAACAGTACCATCTAATCTGCTCCTGTTGGTGTGGAACACGAGTAAGAGATTCATCAGATAATGACCAACAACGATCTTTCAGTATTATATCAAGACGCTGCGATTACCAACCGACCTTGGCAGGACCTGGTTGGACTTTGGTGCCATCTTAGTAGCTGGTAGCTATCGTATCCTACCCATTTCTGGCACAACTCAAAAGAATAGAAGAAACGCAGATGATACTTTTAATTATTCACAACAACATCCGAACTACAAACATTGGACGATTAATAAGACTGGTTAATTTAAGACTGGAGTACTTTGGGAATGTTCTTTCCAATCCACCTAATGTCGTTTTAACCGTGCTGCATTTGGAATTGACCGGGGCAAAAAGATTGTCCTGTGATAATTTGAAGCAAGTGGAGACTCACCCAAAAAGGCACCAGGCCCTTTTCTTTGTCAGCAACGATGGCTTCCTCCAGCTTAGCACCTCGCATGCTCTGCCCTTCATCAGACTCGATATACCTCATCCGAACCAAGCCTGAGAGAGAAAAAAACGTTAGAATTGCTTCATAAATGTCTCCATCCAATTTATTTTATTAATATTTTTTACATGAGTGTTTTCTATATAGAATTCTCTACGTCAAAACTACTATATTGCTCTACTTTTTGCATCAGAAAAAGATAATTACGTTATAAT
Organism: Bombyx mandarina; assembly: GCF_003987935.1. The sequence goes on from NW_021011502.1 coordinate 2,122,939, forward strand.
TCAGATAGATCGTTGAATAAGGACTCACCAATTAACCCGGCCTTCTCGACAGAAGAATGCGCCTGATCCGAACAGTAGCAGATGAGATGTCCCAACAGCTCTGCCGCTTGGAGCTCTGGATTGAGCTTGGAAAGCTCCATCAAAGCCCTGGTGCGAGCTGCCAGCAGACTGACCAGAGTCGCTTCACTTGCCGTAGTCTGTTTGAATGGACCAAAGTCTCACATCGTAAAAAACTTTTTCAACCCATCTAGACTTTTTTTTTTTTTGTCAGGAGGAAATCATCGGACTTCCATCCTCCACAGTGGATGGGGGTGGGGCATTTCGGAGTCGAACCGATCGATCGGTTTTAGTAGTCGTCGTGGCCTAATGGATAAGACGTCTGGTGCATAAGTGTTGAGGCGATGCACCGATGTTCGAATCTCAGGCGGGTACCAATTTTTGTAATGAAATACGTACTCAACAATTGTTCACGATTGACTTCCACGGTGAAGGAATAACATCGTGTAATAAAAATCAAACCCGCAAAATTATAATTTGCGTAATTACTGGTGGTAGGACCTCTTGTGAGTCCGCAAGGGTAGGTAACACCACGTTGCCTATTTCTGCCATGAAGCAGTAATGAGTTTCGGTTTGAAGGGTGGGGCAGCCGATGTAACTATACTGATATCTTAGAACTTATATCTGTGGGCTCCAGTAACCACATAACACCAGATGAGCTGTAAGCTCGTCCACCCTTCTAAGCAATAAAAAATAAATAAACAAAAAACTGATTTAATGTTCCACGCGGCATTGCTACCGGCAATCGAATCCATGGACGTCGCAAAATGAATACCACCACTAAATTTCTAAGAAACATACCTGGATAACTCCGCCGCCCGGGCTATCGTTCTTCTCATTTAAGAAGCACTCCGGCAATGCCAGGAGTTTGCCCAGCCAGTTCATCGCTATAGTCTCCAATTCAGTACCGGCCGGCGAAGATGCCTAGTGTATTTTAATCAAAAGCATATCCTTTTAAACTTTTGAAGTATAAAAAATAATAGTTTAAAAAAAACTAAAAAAATACGCTTTTATAATCCGAAAATCCAACGAAAATAAATTTTAATAAATTTGAATTAAAAATAGTGTAAGAAAAAATGTTTTGATGTATTTTCTATTTTTTAGTTTATTGGATTTTCTATAAAAGCGTAATAAAAGCGTATTTTGTTAGTTTTTTTAAACTGTTATTTATTTTTAATTTTTTTGTTGAACATCATTATTATTATTATTTTTTTAAATATTCAATTGTTTTCGATCCTTAATAAGTATTCCAAATTTCGAGTTAATCCGACGTTTTGAAGGGGGTCAAAATCATGTTCAAAGATTCTGTTACATACTAACATACATACGTGTGAAACTAATAAAAGCGTATTAAAAAAATGTGGTCAAACAGACCTCAGCAATAGACATCGGTCTTTTCAAGAGCACAATTCACTGCCTTTTTCAAATAAATCCATAATTAAAACTTGGTTAGCAGAACAATATGCATAACGCTGCCAATCACTCCAGGCCAAGATGCACCCTCTAATTCCATGTAGTCAGAATCATGTCTGCCCTGGTACTTTAATGTGTAAAGAAAAATAATCTTCTCCATAATTCAACTTGCTCAACGTTTTTCACTTATGTTCCTTTCCTAATATAGTGGGTAGTGTAGAACACAAGATATTTGATAGGTTCCTTAATCTCGCTATCGAATTTTTCGAAAGATTTTTGGAATTTTTGGAAGACATTGCAACTATCGGTCTACCAAGCGACTTCGTCAATAAGGAAAGACCTTCGCTTTCACGTGAAGCTCCAAACATAATTAATTCTGCCTAGGTTAAACTTAGCTAGACATCCGAAAAAGGCTCTCTTCCATCTGCCGGGAACGTGATATGAGCTTCTTCGGACACATCATGTGGTCTCCCACACATGAATTAGAGAAGCTCATAATTACGGGTCGCATAGAGGGCAAGCGCGCCGTGGGCAGAACACCAGCCACATGGTCAGATCTAGCAAGAGAAGCACTTGGTGGTAGTCTGTACCATGCAGTTCATACCACCCATGATCGAGCACATTGGAAGTATGTCGCATGTGGTCGCGATCCTGAGTATTGAGGGAACGATATAGAAGAAGAAGGTTAAACTTACCCAGGTAAAGCAGAGGACGTTAAGAGCGCTCGATAACATGTCCCCCATAATTGAAGGATATGACGTCAGAGCCGGAAAGTACGCATGCATGTGCGGACTCTGCCAATGGACCAGCTGTGTGAAAGACAATAAAAGTTGACATGGCAATTGCTTAAAGTTGCGAATTGACAAAGCTCAATGTTGATTCTGGCGGGTACCGATTTTTCTAATGACTTCCACGGTGAAAAAATAACATCGTGTAATAAAAATCAAACCCGCAAAATTATAATTTGCGTAATTACTGGTGGTAGGACCTCTTGTGAGTCCGCTAGGGTAGGTACCACCACCTTGTCTATTTCTGCCGTAAATCAGTAATTGGCGCATTTACGTTGTAGATGTCTATGGGCTCCGGTAACCACTTAACGCCAGGTGGGCGGTAAGCTCGTCCACCCATCTAAGCAATAAAAACTCACCCCGGGCATGATGTGTTGGTCTACGTCTTTGAAAATATCATCCCACTTCTCGGGTTTTTCTGGAGCTTCGGTCGGCAACAGCTTGTGGAGGTAGCCAGGCTGGACCCCCGGGTAGACGCGGCGGTCCCTGATGTTCTCCAAATAGTCCGCAATGTAGTCCACCATCTCTTTTGCTGTACAGGAACGGTATAACGAAAATCACCAGATATTTTTTCCATTGAATAAATAAATCACACACGATCATTTGGCCAGGGCCGGATTTAAACTTAATGCCGCTCCTGGGCACCGGAAAAAAATCCGCCCCAATACCGGAATTTTAGCTAAACTTAAAGCTTATATATTTTATTTTTCAAAATTAAAATAACTAATTTATTGCGGAAACATTATCATAAGTCATATATTCCAAAAACATAAATGAATATTCGTTAATAAATTTTGCCTAAAGGTTATTATATGTCTTAATTATTATAATGCAACAAAAAAAAAAAAAACTAATTAAATTTCTTTAATTACAAAAAATAGAAAAATTGATTATTATTTTAAATCTCCAAGGAAATAAATTGATTAAATCATTTTGTAGCATAAAGTGACAAAATTATAATTCACAAATAATGGATGAAATAAATTTCTTGAATTATCAATTAAAAAGAAAATTATTAATTATTAGAATTAATTAATTATATAGGGCAATCTTGATAAGATTAAAAAAATATTTTTACTTTCAAAAATTTGCGGCCCTGGGCACTCGCCGCGATTGCTTTTAGTGTAAATCCACCACTGCATTTGGCTCTATAGTCGTATTTTTAACATAGACCTAAGGTTTCCTACTTCATTGGTTGACTTCGTCTAATAAAAAATCCGACTATAAACTAGGATTTCCTGAACTGATACTGAGACACTGATAAACATTCAAATCACACATTTTTTTAATAGATTGGATAACTTACTAAAAAATACTTGGAGATTATTAATACCGAATTGTTTCGCCACCATAACACACCAATAGTTTTGATCACAATTACACCATATTAGGAATTTCTTGAGTAGGACATCTTGGATATATATTCATCTCTTTCCTACATTAGATCAAATGGAACTTACGGCCTTTACACGACAGAGAAAGGTTTAGGTTTTCTTAGCTGCATCACAAGGGAGAAATGGAATAGAATTATTGAACCTCATTTGACACTTAGGATGTTAAAACTATGAACACAAAAAATTCCTGCACGATTTTTTAACTGGCAACAAAATGCGTAAAAACAAACTAAAATTCATTAAGCAACAAGAATCTGACCAAGAATTAGATTTTGCGGTAACTTAGAATATTTTATGATATAAATAGTAGTAAAATAGGTAGGAATAGAAGAAGAGCTTCAAGACTGTGCTACTTTCGTAATAAGTACTCATAATCATACTATGATTCGAGAATAGAAGAATACGTCTTCTGCGAGGTTCTCGAACATACATTTTCATGGCTATCAACAGCTGATCAGCATACCATCTGATGTTAAGTGGTTACCGTTAGCCATCCCGCTACGTCAGGGTAGTTAGGCAGCAATGCTATAGCTGGTGATGAAATAAATAAAAAATAAATTTGAATTAAAAATAGTGTAAGAAAAAATTATTTTATTGTAAAAAAGCGTAGGGTGCCTTTCAGGATTAATATCCTAAAATAACCCTGTTACTCTCATACCTGTTCATAAAATATTTATAACTACTGATACCATGCACCCCACGCTTTTTTTACAATAAAATCATTTGTCTTACACTATTTTTAAATTCATATTTATTAAAATTTATTTTCCATTTTTTAGTTGGATTTTCTATAAAAGCGTATTTTGTTAGTTTTTTTTAAACTATTATTTATTTTTCATTGTTTAGTTGTATTTCAATTTTTTAATTTTTTTTAAATACTTTATTATCATCGGTTCTTAATAGGTATACCAAATTTAGCGTTAATCCGACGTTTGGAAGGGGGTCAAAACCATGTTCAAAGATTCCGTTATATACTAACATACATACGTCTGAAGCTAATAAAAGCGTATTACCAAGGAAACACAGGTTGTAAAATTGTAGACCCAGATATCAATTTATCCATTAGGCCCAGATCTTTCGGACCTTAATTAACGGGAATAGAGTCGATAATACGACAGATCTAATTAAGTGATACCACAGTTCTATGATTACGCTGGTCAGGTATGTAGCTGATTTTGATTGATTCAGAGATAAAATTAACCAATGCTCATTTATTATAGCCTATTCCCAGAACCGTAAGGGAGGTATAAACGTCCATTTCAACAGCTATGAATCATTAGCTAAAGTGTGAAAGGTCCAATAGTGTTATGCAAATGTCACATCGACCTCATGTCTAGCTGCATAGACGCTTTGCTGTCCATGGGCTACTGTAATGTAGGCACAGCTTCATAAGAACCATAATAAAGTTTTAAGACGGCTTAAAATAATGTTTTTTTTTTTATTATTAGATCGAAATTATCGACAAAACCTTAAAAAATATCACTTTATCGTAATTTCGATTGTATTTTTTATTTATTTCTTAGTTGGACGAGGACCAGCTCACGGCCTACCTGGTGTTAAGTGGTTACCGGAACCCATAGACATCTACAACGTAAATACTGCCACCCACTTTGAGATATAAGATCTAAGGTCTCAATTTTTTTTTAGAGGCTACCCCACCCTTCGAATCGAAACGCATTACTGCTTCATGGCAGAAATAGGCAGGGCGGTGGTACCTACCCGTGCGGACTCACAAGACCGCTAGTAAAGTTAGAATATGGTGTATAAATTAACTCGTATTAATTTATTTATCGCTACTGTAAAATTAACTAAACAGAAAGAGTATAGTTAAATTCTCGAAGGTGACTTGTAGATGGAGTAAATTACGCTACTGTAAAATTAACTAAACAGAAAGAGTATAGTTAAATTCTCGAAGGTGACTTGTAGATGGAGTAAATTACGCTACTGTAAAATTAACTAAACAGAAAGAGTATAGTTAAATTCTCGAAGGTGACTTGTAGATGGAGTAAATTACGCTACTGTAAAATTAACTAAACAGAAAGAGTATAGTTAAATTCTCGAAGGTGACTTGTAGATGGAGTAAATTACGCTACTGTAAAATTAACTAAACAGAAAGAGTATAGTTAAATTCTCGAAGGTGATGGAGTAAATTTATAATTAAAAAAACTGAAACGAACTTAACATGGATAGTAAAGTTATTATAAATAATAACGTTAGATGGCTTGTTAATTTCGCCACCTTTTGACAACAGGTCGAAATATCAATTGCACAACAGCTGCCCCACCGTCCAAATCGGAAGGCGTGACTGCTTCGCGGCAGGAATAGGCAGGACTTCGCTACCTACCCGAGCTGGTGAACAAGTACCTTCCACAATCGGGTCATGTGGTTTATAGCACCACGCAGCAATTCTCTAAATTCGATTTGTATCGATTTTCCAATCGATTTTCGTATCTGACTAACAGTTAAGACAGAAAAAACAGTCGTCCAACACACTCCTTTCTTATCGAGTGTAACGAATCTATTTTCTAGCTTCTTTGTGTTTAAGAGCGGAGTCGGCTTTGTATCAAACACTTCATGCGAATCGATTCTCGAACTCATCAGCGATTGTAATTGAAAACTTTTAAAAAAAAAGTCTTATCCACATACTCGTTTCATTGTTTGTTTTGCGCGGAAAATAAATTACAATGATATGTAATATATGTGTGTACATATGTTTTTTTCTACGGAAACTTCAGACTATATAGTTCCGCATTAACGAATTTACAAAAGTGACTTTATATATTTAGTGTAACTAGAGGTCCCGCAGTAGTCGAAATTCGACTATAATTAATTGGAATTGTAAGTTTGTACACTATTATGATTATATTTTATATACTTCTATAATCACAAATTTCGCCAAGACTACACTATAAAAAATATTAAGAAAGACAAACAATATTTAATCTATTCTCAATTTGACAACAGACGTCAAGAACAAAAGTTTGACAATAAATAGTATGCATGCGTGTGTGCGTCAAATATATGGTATGTAGTGTGTGTAATGTTTTCTTAATTGATTTAATGTATCTTTTATGCATTATGCACTTCTTCTCTATATTCTTTATAAGTGTGGAAAATTTCATACTCCTCCGTCCGCGCAATTTTCGTAAAAAGGGCTACAAAGTTTTTGCTTCACGTATTAATATATAGATTATTTTGCAAATCGAACCGAATGAAAATGTAAATCCGTATTAAGAGATGACATGATTTTTTTTATTGTGATAATGTGCCTATAAAACAAAATTGTATAGTAATAAAGAAGTAAATATTTTATTTAATCGCAAAACTCCATGTATTTTGTATAAAGTTATTGAAGAGTTTCTTCCAGAAAACCGCGAAAACACCGCTTAAACGGTTAAAAAAGGAACCACAAATAGTAATGAAAGTAAAAAAAAGATATTTAAAGTCCAAATAAATACTCGTAATTATATTATAATAACTATTAAAATAGGTATGTAGATTTATCATTTTAAAAAGATAGAAGCAGGCACCAGAATTTGAATCGAATGGGCTAAAGAATAAGATGCCCGGTATACTCGTATCGAACGATGTGACTGTGTCCCGGTTCAAACACCGCAGCCCGATAACATTTTTTGTAAAAAAATCTGTCCTAAGACATATTCACTAAAGACCATTATGTCATCTATGTGAACTACAAGTCCATTCATAATAATATAGTAGATTTGCGAAAGAAAATAATAATAATTGTAAATAGACATGCTTTAACAAAAACCGACTTCAAATAGAAAAAATAAAAAAGATATTTCAAAACAAATTACTATACACTAAAAACAATAATCATCGAAATCGGTTGGCGTGATATTGAGTTATTGAGTTATTCATCTATTTGTCGCGCACGTAATTAATGCAAATTTAAGACTTATGTGTTTTTCTCATGGATACCATTATCAGAACTGGACTAAATTGTAATGGGACTACAGCTTTCTAATAAAAAAAGAATCATCAAAATCGATTTACTCATTCAAAAGTTATCAGGTAACAAACATATAAAAAAAAACATAGAGTCGAATTGAAAACCTCCTCTTTTTTTGAAGTCAGTTAAAAAAAAAGCGAACGTATTCTTTTATTAAATCGAAACCCATCTTTCAAAGGTCGCAAAGTCCGCAAATAGGATGAAATGGGCGATCGCGTGAACGTCTCAACAAAACAATATAGAATGGGACATTTGTTTCATTGTCGGTAATACGAATTTATGACACAATAATATGCTAAACACACATACACATGTAAGCGTCTCCGACGTCTCAGTTAAGCCGGGCCGATGTATGTCTTATTAGAGTCCGTTTTATCCAATAGGAGATTTGTTAGACATTGTCGTATTAGACGCGATATTGCTGACTGAAACACGTCATCTCGGATCCTCCCGATCCACTAACGGTGCTTTTAGGTACTTCAAGCACCGGTCACCGTTCTCGTCGAACCCGTCGCTTGCGACGAAGGGCTCGACGAGTAAATTAACTCTCAGACACAGCCCATTGAGTTTCTCGCCGGATCTTCTCAGCGGGTCGCGTTTCCGATCCGGTGGTAGATTCTGCGAAGCACGGCTCTTGCTAGGGTTCGTGTTAGCATCGTCGTCAGGTTTGAGCCCCGTGAGCTCACCTACCAGCCACGGTTACGCTGGAATAGCCGCTCCGGGCTACCAGCTTAGGTAGGAAAAAAAAAAGCTGACTAAATATCGCCTTACTAAGCGTCGTTACAACCCTAATTCAAAAAAAATTTCTATAGTGTTTGGAATTAAAGATTAGAGCTGATATTGCTCGGTAGACCGACGGTCCAAATGTTGTTGTTCGGAACTTTACGGTGCTTTTAGGTACCAAAACCGGTCACCGTCTTCGCCGAACCCGTCGCTTGCGACGAAGGGCTCGGCGAGTAAATTAACCCATAGACACAGCCCACTGAGTTTCTCGCCGGATCTTTCAGTGGGTCGCGTTTCCGATCCGGTGGTACATTCTGCGAAGCACTGCTCTAACTAGGGCCAATGTTAGCAACGCTTCCGGTTTGAGCCCCGTGAGCTCACCTACACGTCAAGGCGAAGCTGAATTAAACTCTTAAGACTATCAGCATAGGTAGGGAAAAAAACCACTGCTTTCATTCACAGTGCGCTTCCAAAGATCCTTTTTACCACGTTTTCAGCGGTTCTAGTTAGTATGAATGAGAACCCTAGGCTGTGCTACAGTAAAAACTTTATTTGTACAGGTACAGAAAAAGTAACTTTAGTCCGCGCGGGTAGGTACCACCGCGCTGCCTATTTCTGCCGTGAAGCAGTAATGCGTTTCGGTTTGAAGGATGCGGCAGCCGTTGTAACTATACTCGAGACCTTAGAACTTATATCTCAAGGTGGGTGGCTTATTTACGTTGTATATGTCTATGGGCTCCAGTAACCACTTAACACCAGGTGGGTTGTGAGCTCGTCCACCCATCTAAGCAATAAAAACAAAACAAAAAAAGTGTGTGTGTCCGCTCCGACGCACGACTGGAGTTTACTGGATATAAATATAAATTTGTGTCAGTTGAATACAGTAAAATATGGAAGTTACGTATTCTAGTGAGAATGATCCGGGAGTTGCGGAACACGTGGATGCGGTAATTAAGTAAGTCTATATAATTCACTTTTACAATTAATATATAAGTTGTCCATTCACTGATAGAAGGAATTGTTTATATTTAATAAGCTTTATTAATAAATGATTTGTAGCGGGTTATATTCGGGTATCAACCCACTAACAGTTGATACGTTCAGGAATCGAACCCGAACGGCGTCCGGCCACAAGCAAAACGATGTCGGTAAATTAAACGAAACAATACGAGAAATAGTTCTATATTACGACAACACGATACACTACAGATTATTAACAAATTAACGAGACACAAAACAAACGACTAACAAATATATGAAAATACAATAATGAGAGAAACGCGCGATCAGTACGAGGCTTTGTGGCGGACTGCCGGCGCAGCAGCCCGGCGTCACCTGCGATAACGCGGCCGCGCGTTGGCTCCTGATTGGCGCGCGCACGCATCACGCAATCAGGAGCCAATCAGGCGCATAACGCATTTCGTGTGACATGCTATACTCTCTAGTACGATTTTGGTCCCCATAATTTTCATACCCCGGGCCTATATATGTAAATCGATTCTTAAGGAGTAAACTCCAAAAAGAAGTAAAGATTCAAAAAAAACAGTGCACCAGTTTGAACACCCTCTAACTTTCAGACAATCCGCACGTCATTGAACATACTGTTAACTGTAAGGTCAACAACAAAACCAGACAAGACAACATCTATTTAACTCAATAATTAATTAATTTAATATTCTATCAACGTCCGAATCAGAGCTTGTCTAACTTGATGCATAAAGAAATAATTGTTCGAAAATCACTATGTACTACGTCTAGATTATTTGCAATGGCGTTATTAAATAGGATATCTTGTTTTTTCGTGATTGAGGTCAATTGATCTATGTAGGGCACAAATAATTACAGCCTCAAATGCACGCTTGAGAGGGTCAATCAAAATTTCTGGACAATTTAAAGAGTAATAATTGTAAATAGACATGTTTTAACGAAAACCGACTTGAAATAGAAAAAAAAGATATTCCAAAACAAATTAATATACACTAAAAACAATAATCATCGAAATCGGTTGGCGTGATATTGAGTTATTGAGTTATTCATCTGTTTGTCGCGCACGTACTTAATGTCAATTTAAGACTTATATGGTTTTCTCATGGATTCCATTATCAGAACTGGACTTAATTATAATGGGACCACACGGGAAGCGTCAGCTTTCTAATAAAAAAAGAATCATCAAAATCGATTCACCCAGACAAAAGTTATGAGGTAACAAACTTTAAAAAAAACACATTAGAATTGGGAACCTCCTCCTTTTTTGGAGTCGGTTAATAAACAAAAAATATTTCAATTAAAAGGTACGTTGCGCCTTGATCCCGAATTTATAAAAAAAAATCGATAACATTACATTTTTGATAAATATCACGAGCTCCGAAAATACTTAATTAAAATTAAATATATACATAGTATATATGTAGTTTAAAAACGATAAGAATTCATGTTTCATCGTCAAACCGAAGTAACAATAAATTTTATATATTTTTTTTTATACCGTTGCTACAGGGCAGCGCATGAGAATGAAGGATATTAAATTAAATTAATATTACATTATATTGTCATCCTTAATGTGTGTGGAATGTTCAAATTCATAAACTGATGGTAGAGAATCCTGTGAGCCAGCAGTGGTAGGTACCACCTTCCTGCATATTTCTGCCGTGAAGCAGTAATGCGTTTCGGTTTGAAGAGTGGAGCAGCCGTTGTTACTATACTGAGATCTTAGAACTTATATCTCAAGGTGGGTGGCGCATTTACGTTGTAGATGTCCATGGGCTCCAGTAACCACTTAACACCAGGTGAGCTGTGAGCTCGTCCACCCATCTAAGCAATAAAAAAATGAAAAATAAATTTCTTTTTTTTCCTACCTTTGCTGATAGCCTTGAGATGCTATTTTAGCTTCACCCTAACGTCTAGGTGAGCTCACGGGGCTCAAACCAGAGGTGTTCCTAACACTGCCCCTAGCAAAAGCAGTGCTTCGTAGAATCTACCACCGGATCGGAAACGCGACCCACCGAGATGATCCGGCCAGAAACTCAGTGGGCTGTGTATATGGGTTAATTCGCTCGTCGAACCCGTCGCAAGGGTTCGACGAAGACGGTGACCGGTGCTTGAGGTACCTAAAAGCACCGTTAGTGGATCGGGAGGAGCTTTATGACAAGCTAAATAGTATTTAAAACAGTGGTTCCGACTTACCTTTCACACGGAATTCGGTGTGGTCCATTTTCCAAATTACAATTAACCTGCGAACAAAATATAAAATAAATTAGTAATATTATATCTCGCTATTGTATAAATTTGTATAGTTAAGAACACGCCGGAGTTCTCAGGAAACACCGTAATGGCCATTCTGGTTGGTAATTAGCAAAAATGATATTTGAAAACGTGGATAATCGCAACCGCAATGACCCAAGTTAATATGTCGCAGATGACGCAGTCCCACGAGATGCTTAGATCAAATCTTGTTTGGACATCAAGCTCCACGACTTTGTCCACGAGGCCAAGAATCACAGCAGATAGAGAGCAATTGTACATGAGAAATAATGCAGTGGGGGAGTCACGACTCTCAATTAAGAGAAGACCGGGTCTGCGGAGGTATTTCGGTTACCTCTGTATTTTGTACCGTATGTTCCATGGGATTGCTATATATTGCTGATACTATCATCTCGTTTTTACCATCGCACCGCCCGCCACCGGAGTAGAGCTTATCCATATTACTTGGAGCCACTGCGATCATCTACAGTGCGTTTCCAGAGGCCTTTTTGCCACGTACCATCCGGCTATGGAATGAGCTCCCCTCCGCGGTGTTTCCCGAACGCTATGACATGTCCTTCTTCAAACGTGGCTTGTGGAGAGTAATAAGCGGTAGGCAGCGGCTTGGCCCTGCCCCTGGCATTGCTGAAGTTCATGCGCGACGGTAACTACTCACCATCAGGTGGGCCGTACGCTCGTCTGTCTACCAGGCCAATAAATAAAAAAGAGCGATGCAAGGAGGATTATGTAAAGCATCTTCTTAGAAGCGAAGGATTACACGACTCTACAAAAAAAAATTCGTTCTTTGTCCTAACGTTTATATACTAGGTTTTTCCGGTTAATTATTCACAAAAACGAAAATAAAATACCTTTTTTGGTATAAATTTTGCTTTTGTGATAGTTATAGTAATAATACTCATTTTTTTTTTATTTTATAAATTTTAATTAATTTTAATACTTTCAAAAAAACCTCGCTATGAGAGGGGTGTTGACGTTTCCACAGTGCCACTAGATGGCACTCGAGTCATAAACAACGATCAGGTGTTTTGTACAAGCCCAGAAAAACTTAAGATGTCACGAAAGTGTAAATACGATGCTGATGCATTTTCTTTCATATGTGGTCAATTTATTAAAGTTCAAAAGCAAACTATTTCATGCCATGTATATTTTTTTTCGTCTAAAATATCGATATTTTATGCTTTGCAATCAAAGTCTAATTTGGTGTTGACCCGTGTTATTTACCAAACAAAAACACCGGACAAAACCCCCGGAAGCTCCATACCGCGACAGATCGGATCTATGGTCAGCGTTCAGTAATGCAAGAAAAGGGAACCCCGAATTCCTTGGCGATGCTAATCAGCATCAAAATTGTTTTTCCAATCACTTATACCCGAACCAAAAACTTATTGAAACCAAAATAACCAAAATCTTCTTCTTCTTCACCTTATCAGCCACAGTCCACTGCTCGACATAGGCCTCCCCCAAGCCTCGCCACAAAGACCGGTCTTACGCTGTCTGCATCCAGCGGATCCTCGCAAACCTCAATATATCGTCGGTCTATTTTTTCCATCTCATTTTTCAATACAAAGCAATTAATGTTTTATTGAAAGCCCGCGTACCTTGCGCGTTTGTTTTAATACATTGCGTATTATTCATGAGTATTAATCGGAGATGGCAATACTGCTATAATAATACAATTGAAACATGGACCTATTAGCTCCGGTGTTAGCCAGACGGTTGCCCAAACGATTGGCCAAAAATCATATTTACTGAACTATAGTGATGTTGGTGTAATCAATCACAGAAAAGAAACGTTATTTACTTTACGCTTATTTACAGTTTCAGACGAGATTATATTTACTTTATACCGGTGGTAGGAGCTCTTGTGAGTCCGCGCGGGTAGGTACCACCACCCTGCCTATTTCAGCCGTGAAGCAGTAATGCGTTTCGTTTTAAAGGGTGGAGCAGCCGTTGTGACTATACTTGAGACCTTAGGACTTATATCTCAAGATGGGTGGCGCATTTACGTTGTAGATGTCTACGGGCTCCAGTAGCCACTTAACACCAGGTGGGCTGTGAGCTCGTCCACCCATCTGGAGTCATGGCCTATTCAATGCTCAGAGGCTATCGGAGCCGGGCGTCTTATCCATTAAGCCGCGACGACTTCGGGTGATGTTCGAGTAATATTTCATATTTAATATTAAGCTGACTTCTTTATGAGTTAGTCTTTTTTCCGACGCCACTTCGAAACAGAAGACCGATAAATAAGTATTTAGCGAATTTTTATATATTAATACGTGAAGCAAAAACTTTGTATCCCTTTTTACGAAAATTGCGCGGACGGAGGAGTATGAAATTTTCCACACTTATAGAGAATATAGAGAAGAAGTGCACAATGCAAATACTTTTTTTTAAATAATGCATAAAAGATACATTAAATCAATAAAGAAAACATTACACACACTACATACCGTGTATTTGACGCACACACGTATGCATACTATTTATTGTCAAACTTTTGTTCTTGACGTCTGTTGTCAAATTGAGAATAGATTAAATATGGTTTGTCTTTGTTAATATTTTTTATAGTGTAATCTTGGCGAAATTTGTGATTATAGAAGTATAAAATACAATCATAATAGTGTACAAACTTACAATTCCAATTAATTATAGTCGAATTTCGACTACTGCGGGGCCTCTAGTACTAATAATTTCTTGTTCTATTTCTTCCCTTATCCTGCTGTGGGTGAAACAATCATACGTCATTTCACCCTTCCCTCCAATATCCTCTCGAGCTCAAACAAGTATTTTTAATCTCATAAGCTTCTTCCTAGTCGTACACTATTGACAGAGTGGTCGTGGTCACGCATCACTTATCAGAGCTATCATCAAGTATATACTTCTCATAAGCATATACTTTTATTGCCCTTGTATGCAGACGAGCATACGGCCCACCTGATGGTGAGTGGTTACCGTTGCCCATGGACTTCAGCAATGCCAGGGCCAGAGCCAAGGCGCTGCCTACCGCTTAATACTCTCTACAAGCCTCTTTTGAAGAAAGACATGTCGTAGCGCTCGGGAAAAACCCTGGAGGGGAGCTCATTCCAAAGCCGGATGGTACGTGGCAAAAAAGACCTCTGGAAACGCACTGTCGATGAACACAGTGGTTCCAGGTAATATGGATGAACTCTGCTCCGATAGCGGGAGGTGCGATGATAAAAAGGAGATGAAGGGATCATCTCAAGCAATTCCTCAGAGCATTCCCCATGAAACATACGATACAAAATACAGAGGGAACCGAAGCCCTCCGCAGACCCAGAGGTTCCAAACGCTCCGTGAGAATGGGATTATCAACAATCCGAACGGCCCTCTTCTGTATGGAGTCTAATGAAAGAAGCTGTTATTTGGGAGCCCCGGCCCAGAGATGGGAGCAGTACTCCACGCGAGGCTGGTCTTTGTAAAGCAAAAGTCTTTGTTTATATTCATTTAATATAATTTCAGTGAATTAAATTCGCAATATACATTATAAAATAATCATCTTATATAAGATTTGGTAACTAGTTCAAGTACATACGACTGAATTAGATAATGAGGTCAAGATTAAAATTCATAATGTGTATTCCTTCTGTTGTTATGTAAATAATATTTATAATTATTTTTTTATTGATAGCACTAAATCTTCAGCAGATAGTGAGAGAAAGAAAGAAAATAAAAAAAATGTTCCAGTTGTTTATCAGTTTTGATTGAATTAGTTAAGGCATACGACCCACCTGATGTTAAATAGCACAGCCAAACTAACTGCCTACTGCCTAGTACTCTCCGCAAACCTTCGGAGAAGAACATGTCCTTCTGAAAATATCGTAGAGGGGAGATAATTCCAGAGCCCGATGGTACGTGGCGAAAGAAATCCCTGCAAATACCCTGAGATATGCCTGAAATAGCATCTCAAGGCTATCAGCATAGGTAGGGAGAAAAAAAAGGGATATGCCTCTGCCTATATATAGATTTTTTTATTGCTTAGATGGGTGGACGAGCTCACAGCCCACCTGATGTTAAATGATTACTTGAGCCCATAGACATCTACGACGTAAATGCGCCACCCACCTTGAGATGTAAGTCCTAAGGTCTCAAGTATAGTTACAGCGGCTGCCCCACCCTTCAAACCGAAACGCATTACTGCTTCACCGCAGAAATCGGTAGGGTGGTGGTACCTATAAAAAATATTAACAAAGACAAACAATATTTAATCTATTCTCAATTTGACAACAGACGTCAAGAACAAAAGTTTGACAATAAATAGTATGCATGCGTGTGTGCGTCAAATACATGGTATGTAGTGTGTGTAATGTTTTCTTCATTGATTTAACGTATCTTTTACGCGTTATTTAAAAAAAATATTAACATCGTGCACTTCTTCTCTATATTCTCTATAAGTGTGGGAAATTTCATACTCCTCCGTCCGCGCAATTCTCGTAAAAAAGGATACAAAGTTTTATGCTTCACGTATTAATATATAGATTATCGAATTGAAAGCTATCTAAACTGACAAACGATAGCGTGTTATAATGTTACACGTATGTACCTACGTACGTACTACGAAGCGTTTCAAAGGTTTCGTAAACTCGCTCAAGCTTAGCGGATTAAAGAATTACGTTCGTTTTGTTCACTTAAAAACCTTCTCGTCGAATACGTAGAAGAGTTCGACATGGAAACTAACCCATAGACGCAACCCGGTCAGTTTCTCCCCGGATCTTCTTAGTGGATCGCGATTCAGATCCGGTGGTAGATTCAACAAAGCACTGCTCAAGGTCAGAGTCAGGGTTTTTTCCCGACTGGTAGCTTAAAGGACTATTTCAAAACTCGCGAGCTCAACCTGAGATAATTTGCTAACAATAGCCTTAGCAAGATCCTAAAAAGAGCAGTGAGTCAATCTGAGATAATTTGCTAACACTAGCCTTAGCAAGACCCTAACAAGAGCAGTGAGACAACCTGAGAGAATTTGCTAACAATAGCCTTAGCAAGACCCTAACAAGAGCAGTGAGTCAATCTGAGATAATTTGCTAACACTAGCCTTAGCAAGACCCTAACAAGAGCAGTGAGTCAATCTGAGATAATTTGCTAACACTAGCCTTACAAGGTCCTAACAAGAGCAGTGAGACAACCTGAGAGAATTTGCTAACACTAGCCTTAGCAAGACCCTAACAAGAGCAGTGAGTCAATCTGAGATAATTTGCTAACACTAGCCTTAGCAAGATCCTAACAAGAGCAGTGAGGCAACCTGAGCGAATTTGCTAACACTAGCCTTAGCAAGACCCTAACAAAAGCAGTGAGACAACCTGAGCGAATTTGCTAACACTAGCCTTAGCAAGACCCTAACAAGAGCAGTGAGTCAACCTGAGAGAATTTGCTAACACTGCCCTTAGCTGACCCTAACAGGAGCGGTGCTTCACAGAATCTACTACCGGCTCGGAATCGCAATCCACTTTGAAGATCCGGCGAGAAACACAGTGGGCAAAAACTGAGTGGACTAGTCAAATTCTCTGAGTTTCCGAGTGTGGCCTAGTATAGTCCATTAGGCTATACCAGTGACTAGCTAGCTTAAAAACTGAATTGCGAACTATTTTCCCGGTTTACTTTACAGAGTATGCGTTGACGTTTTCTCGCAGCAAAGTGGGAAGAATGTCTAGTATGCACACACGAAAATCTATACAAGCTTCCTAGTTTAAAGCTCAGCAATTGTTCTAGGAATCTAATTAAGACGACCGTCTGCAAATACTAAAACTGTATCCGAGAATAAACTGTAAATTTATAATTTTTTTATTAAAATACTGATTGCCCTATCCACCCGAAATGTGGTCGTGATGATATAACATCGTTTAAAAGTGTTTAGCTTGTGTTTTTATAAAGAAATCTCGATTGAAGGGATCGCCGGTTCGCCACGAAAAAGGTGAAAGGGCGAATTTTAAAGACTAAACTTTAGTTTTATTTAGAAGTTCTTTATTTATGTTCATTCAGTCTGATGTACCTTTGAGGTCTGAATGACGCAATTTTTGCGCTTTTTTTTTTTTGTTTATTAATCCGTAACTTTTGAAAATCTTAGCGTCTTATAATGGAACTAGCTTTTGCCCGCGACTCCGTCCGCGTGGAATAGTTACTTTGGCGTATATCTACATACCTATAGCATAAGCTCTCAAAAGGGAATAATACACCGATTTTTAAACATTCTTTATTGGTGCTCCGCTTGGTCCTATTGGTCTTATTGATTTTAGCGTGATGTTAGCCTATAGTCTATAGCCTTTTTCAATAAATGAGCTATCTGACACTGAAAGAATTTTTCAAATCGGACCTGTAGTTCCTGAGATTGAAGAAGAAGAAGAAGAAAATCTTTATTCGCCAGAAATATAGTTTACAAGATATTGTGGATATAGGACATAGTTTCATATATTGCGCCTGTTTAGGCATACGAAAATTTAAATTATTTTTATATTAATTCTAACACAAAATTTACTAAATCTATATATTTTTACATTCTATCACTTCTTATTCTAATAACGCGTTGAAACAAATAAACTCTTCAGCTTTATAATATTACTATAGATTTTAGTTGCATAGTTGCAAGAAGTTCTCTTGCCCGTCGTGCCAATAAGAATCAAGAAAATATTTAGTAACAGTATTATTTTTAATTGCCATTGCCACACATCTGTGACATGGCCAAGCCGCTCCATATCTTAATATTTTTATGCTTGTTTTATTCTTAATTTTTATTTACTGGTGGTAGGACATCTTGTGAGTCCGCGCCATTAAGTCCCACCGCTAAGGCTATTTCTGCCGTGAAGCAGTAATGCGTTTCGGTTTGAAGGGTGGGGCAGCCGTTGTAACTATACTGAGAACTTATATCTCAAGGTGGGTGGCGCTTTTACGTCGTAGGTGTCTATGGGCTCCAGTAACCACTTAACACCAGGTGGGCTGTGAGCTCGTCCACCCATCTAAGCAATGAAAATAAAAACTATGCAGGTCTTTGCAGATTCATCTATGCAGTTCAAAATTTGCCCGGGTTTCAGCTACTTTTGACCCTGGAATACTTGTTATATGTACCTATTTGGTATAATTTCCAGGATAGGAAAAATTTTACACGCTTTATATTAGCTTCACTTGTATGTATGTTTGTATGTTTGTAATTTAGTTAGGTTTGCAATAAAAGGCGCGCAATTTGCAATAAAATTGTTTGTTACAATCTAAATGCGTATTTTTTTTATTGCCCGTGTAGGCAGACGAGCATACGGCCCACCTGATGTTGAGTGGTTACCGTCGCCCATGGACTTCAGCAATGGCAGGGGCAGAGCCAAGCCGCTGCCTACCGTTAAGTACTCTCCGCAAGCCTCGTTTGAAGAAGGATATGTCATAGCGCTCGGGAACCATCGCGTTTATCCAGCAGGATAGCGCATACGATTTTCTTTAATTTTTATTAAACAGAATTAAATTAGAATTATCCGTTTAATTAAAATGAAAGAAACCTTAATAAGTAGACTTTAAAAGTAAATCTCAGAATAATTTTATTTAGTTAATAATAAAGTTTGGGGTTATTTTTTAATTCACCATAACTCATTTTAAATTTAGAGCACTCGTAATAAATGGTATAGCTTTTGAATAAATATTTTCATTATTTGATTGGTTTGTCCTTTGTTAGTTATTAAATTATTATCGAATTAAAGAATATAACAATAAGAAAACTAATTCCTAAAATTACGATTAATCTAAAATTGCTTCACGCAATTCTTTCTTCAAAACGTTTTAATTCTGTTTTTAATTGACACTATATAATACATATATACAAAAAAAATAAATAAATATATAAAGATTGATAATGTGGCGTTTTCTTTTTTCGACTAAATCTAACATACGCGACAATTACAAAATAAAAAATCCAAACTAAAACAACGCATTTTAGGTCAAGGTTACGTGATGACACCAGGAAATTTATATATTACTCACCGATATTTTTTTTTTTAAATTCACCAATTAATTTTAGGGGCTGCTCCGTCAACGATTCACTGGAGGAAGGGTGGCACGGAACTGTTGCAGCGAGAACCGAAGCCAAGCTTATATAGGGGGTTGGTTGTACACGCCGATCTATTTACCAGTCGCTCGATTTGTTTCGGGAGGCTGACACGTTACATAAGCGACAGCGGACGAATGAGCGAGGAGCGGGCTTAGATTTATTGGAACGAAGTTCCTTATCGCGCGTTGTGAAAGGGGGCTAGACGGAAAAAATTCTTACGAAAAGTTGTCACGACACTTTTTAGATCCGTCATTCCGACCAATCAACGTGTAGGCGCTTATCGCGTGACATTGCTCGTATCCGATTGGTCCGCGTAATGAGTACAGTTTCTCGAGATAGCGTTTCAACAATAGTAATTTAGTTCATAGTATTGTTTTTTTTTTCTTCATAATGCCGTAATTTATTATTATAACTTAAAAAAAAATTACAATTCCTTCACTAATTAATCGAAAGGAACTTCGTTCCATCCGGGTGTCCCTTGACACCTCTGAAGTTTTTTTCTTCACAACGTAACGATGATACTAAATAAAATAATTCGCGTAACAACTGATTTGGGCGTTGTGAGCCCAAAATGGTAGCTACCACTACTTTGCTCGGGACTCCGATGAGCTTGTGTAATGAAATCTTTCCAGCCAAATATCTTAAGTCTTTTTAAAAACGGATAGTTCTATGCTTTTTTTTAATGTTGAGTATTTTGAAGTAATCATTTTAGGCAATGTTGGTGACACAATTAGGCTGCTACCTATAGCTATACAGGATTTTCGGTCATGGTATCATTCCGACTACATTTTTATTATTACTATTTTCTAGTGTCTGGCTACCAAACGCAAAAGAATGTTTACAGATCATTAAATATTTATAAGACACTGGTTTTTCATTGACTAAGATTCACCTCAGTCATTTTTCAATCAGATATCCCATCCCTTCTCTTCCTGCAGGATTTCATAGCCAGTACCCTAATACCATAATGACATGCACTTTTAGCTGTCCTAATTAGCTAAGTTAGGCGAGGAACCAATGTCTTATCTAATTCTCAGCAGCGACTAGAACCGCAAACCAATTTAAATCACGACCTAATTAGTAAAATAACCGAATGTATAATCTTCATCATCATCATCATCAGCCTTTATTTGCCCACTGCTGGACATAGGCCTTCGCCAATGCCTTCCACATAATACGGTCCTCCGCCTTCCGCATCCAACGACTTCCCGCCGTGCGCACTAAGCCGTCGGTCCACTTGGTCGGAAGATGCCCCACGCTCCTGGTACCCATCCGTGGCCTCCATTCGAGGACTTTCCTCTCCCACCTGGCGTCGCTGGCTCGACAGATGTGACCGGCCCATTGCCACTTCAGCCTGCTAACTTTGAGAGCTAAGAATAAGGCCCATAAGTTAATAATGTATAATAATACTACCGAATATATCATGTATAAAAATAAATAATCGAATTTAAAAAAAACCGAATTTTGAATGACCTTTATAGAGTTTTTCAATCAAAGAACACGTCTTAATAGATTTTTTTTTAGAATGGAATATTAAATTTGGATTTCTTCTGATTACACCACATCTAAATAGCACATTAATTAATTTATTCTCACGATCAACGAGAAAATACTATCGCTTGAAGTTTTCTACGTGCGAAAAACTAAAATAAAATAACAAAGTTTGCTAAAATAACGAGAATAATAAATAAATAAATAATAATGAATATTTACTGACAACCACGCCACGTTAACTGGTCCCGTGGTAAGTTCGTAAAGAACTTGTGTTACAGGTACACCAGATAACGGAAATAAATGTAAGATTTTTATTATACACATACACATATTTAATATACATCCATAACACTGGAAAAGACATTTTATATTATTCATACAAAATATCTTCCCTTGGCGGGATTCGAACCCGCGACCACCTTGTGTAGTGACCATGTCACTTACCACTACACCAGACAGCCGTCACCGAATCGCTTCCGCTCGTCACTAACCGAGCCGCCTGAAGCCAGAGGACACCACAAACTTGAAAAATGTCTGCGTAGTTATAGTTCTCAATATATTTTCCTGTTGAACTTCAAATACAGATCATTATCTCTCATCGATACTTATCTTTTATTTAAAGATATATTTTTTTTTTATTTCGTTCTAAATAACAAAGTTTGGTGCGTTAATTCGGCGCTGCGATTTCTTTCGGGTGCGGACGATTTGACTGGCGAGGCGTGTGTGTGTGTGTGAAAGTGTTTTAATTGGCCCTTATCAATTTTAATTAGGTTTTCAAGGCTTCGATTCTAAATGAAAAACATGTTAGGATTTTTTTTTTGTTTTCGTTTCGAACCCTCAACCACCCGCTGAGATCCTAAGGGAATTCAATCCACTAAGCCATCCTTCCGTAGCTTAGTCATCACGCTGGTGGTAGAACCTCTTGTGAGGCCGCACGGGTATTTCTGCCGTGTAGCAATAATGCGTTTCGATTTGAAGGGCGGGGCAGCCGATGTAACTATACTGAGACCTTAGAACTTATATCTCAAGGTGGGTGGCGCATTTACGCTGTAGATGTCTCATGGGCTCCAGTAACCACTTAACACCAGGTGGGCTGTGAGCTCGTCCACCCATCTAAGCAATAAAAAATTAATAAATTAGGTTTTCAAGGCTTCG
The DNA here is from genome assembly GCF_003987935.1 of Bombyx mandarina. The sequence goes on from NW_021011502.1 coordinate 2,145,235, forward strand.
ATTCTAAATGAAAAATATGTTAAGATTTTTTTTTTAATTTTTCAGTTCGAATCCTCTCAACTACGTGCTGAGGTCCTGTGGGAATTCAATCCACTAAGCCATCCTTCCGTCGCATATTCATCACACCGTCCAATACTTATAGTAAAATATCTGAAATGCAATTATAATTAACGATAAAGGGGTATGTATGTATGTCTTCGCGATGACGGAAAATCCTTACGTCATCAAACAAAAATCACGGTTGAGTTTATTGGAAATATACTGCGCGGGTAGGTACCACCACCCCGCCTATTTCTGCCGTGAAGCAGCAATGCGTTTCGGTTTGAAGAGTAGGGCAGCCGTTCTAACTATACTGAGACCTAAGAACCCATATCTCAAGGTGAGTGGCGCGTTTACGTTGTAGATGTCTACAGGCTCCAGTAACCACTTAACACCAGATGGGCTGTGAGGTCGTCCACCGATCTAAGGAATAAAAAACAACTCAGTAGCATTAAGTTTCACGATTATCTTACTGGTTCCAATTAGGTAAATCGGAAGAAAACAAAATCTAAATTAATTTGGGTTCTCGACGAAGAGATTTTGACCCGATCTAGTAACGTTTTTCTTGTATCTATGAAAATTATTTGTTAGAGAATGCCTATGGCATTAAGTCCGCCTTTATACTTTCTAGTATATGAAGTTATAAATAAAACTTATGTTGAAAATGTAACTAGCGCGATTCAGATATCCATCTCAAATATCTCCTGTTCTATGTTAGCTACCGTTAAACATTAAAATCATGATTGCGATAAATTAGCTCGTTGAATGCGGAATCCAAAAACAAGTACAGTAATGTAGGATTGGTAATAACGGAACGTATGAAAATAGTCTGGAATAGTGTGTTAAGATGTGAGTGAGGGAAAACAGCTTGACGAGAAAATTAACTCACAGACACAGCCTGCTAAGTTTCTTGTCGGATCATCTCAGTGCGTCGCGTTCCCGATCCGATGGTAGATTCTGCGAAGCACTGCCCTTGTTAGGGCCAGCGTTACTTCCGTTTTGAGACCCGTGAGCTCACACGTTAAGGCGAAGCTGAAATAGCCTCTCAAGGCAAGCACAGGTAGGAAAAAAAAGAAAAAGAGATAACGGTAAGAAAGAGAAAAGAGAATGACAAAACTAGATGCCGAAGACGATTGACGAATGAGTAAGGCGTATAAAGGTATCGGTTATTTAATATTTTAAAAAAGAAGAACAAAAGTGAATGATTTTATTTTATGCGCCACGATTCCAATTCTACGATAATAATGAAAGTGGATGATGATAATAATCTAATGCACAAACTGAACATGCAGCTTTATTATATAGTTACGGAATTATATTAATTAAAAATAGTTTACTCAGAAATTAATTACTAATAAATGCATTTTAGTTTTTTTTTTTGGTTGTATAATCAAGATTATTGCAACGTTGACATTACAGATTACACAAATTTTCAATGGTTTTTCTTAGGGTAATACCAATAAACTAGAGATTAAAATGGTTCCCCGATTCACCTTGGTTTTGAGGTAAGGTTACGTATGGAGACAATAGAGCTTTTCGATAGGACTGGCACTATTTAGTTGTTAGGTAAGTACTTAACTTTAGCTAATCAACTCTTAATATCCTTAATGAGTTAAAATACAAAACTTTGATGACTAAATTAAACTATTTAATATTCTTAAGCACTAAATAAAAGTAATTTTCGGTTACAACAAAATAAAGATTTGTCCCTATTCTACGTCTAGTCCCTATTCCCCCCAATTTACTGTAATTTTTCATTTCTTGAAATAACAAAGCTGTATAGATAGACATCGTGGCCGCAATCCAATGCGATGGTCCGACCAAATCCGCACCAATCTGGATACCAAAGTCTACGATGCCCTAAACACTGCCGCGAACAGAGGAAGATGACGAAACATCATCCAGAGAAGGATAATGGGAAGAAGTCACGACCCTCAGACATGAGGAATGCGACTCAGGGAGGAAGAGAGGATAGACCAGTGGCTCTCAATCGACGCGGCGTAGCAGACTGGTGCTTCTCAAACCCTTTTGTGAAGTGTGTGTGTCGCGAGAATTATAAACACGATATTTTCATTTAAATGAAATAATTCCCCCGGGTCACCTTAAGGTGACCCGGGGGAATTATGACCATAACAAATAATTGGAACTAATTAAAAACATGTTATTAATATTATCTTTTTAAATCAGTCAATTGACATTTGGTAAAAAATTGTTTAGGTAAGAAAAAAACAAAATTTTAATAATACAGAAAAATGTTGTTATAATTTAATAGTTTAATTAATTAAAATTAACAATAATCTATATATTAATACGTGAAGCAAAAACTTTGTATCCCTTTTTACGAAAATTGCGCGGACGGAGGAGTATGAAATTTTCCACACTTATAGAGAATATAGAGAAGAAGTGCACAACGCTAATATTTTTTTTAAATAATGCTTATAAGATACTTTAAATCGATAAAGAAAACATTACACACACTACGTACCATGTATTTGACGCACACACGCATGCATACTATTTATTGTCAAGCTTTTGTTCTTGACGTCTGTTGTCAAATTGAGAATAGATTAAATATTATTTGTCTTTGTTAATATTTTTTATAGTGTAGTCTTGGCGAAATTTGTGATTATAGAAGTATAAAATACAATCATAATAGTGTACAAACCATAGAGTAAGATTATATATAACCTAAGTACAAACTTACAATTCCAATTAATTATAGTCGAATTTCGACTACTACGGGACCTCTAGTAGTAGTTAATGTACATGATGATAACAATAATCAATAACAAGTTGATAAAAACTGAAATTGTAAATTTAGCGTTTTCGATCATTAGCGTCCCCACAACGATTCTCATCATTAACCCAGTCCAATACTCATAAATATTAGCCTATCCATTAAGTGCATGTATTTTCTACATGGATACCAAGTTTCAAGTCAATCGGATGCATGGTTCAGGAGTTATAACGGAACATCCGTAGAAACAGCAAAGCAGCTTAGACGTGTCATGACCATTTGCTTAGGTGTCCCTCGTTGACCAGGTTGCATTCAGGCGAGAAACCCAGTTCTCGACTCGGTAGTGACAACTTGGTACCGAAAGAGAAAAGTGATCCCTCATGTCCACCTTTTCCTGCGGGATGACGCCCTCGCAACATTCAACCATGACCTGAGAGGTTAATATGGGAAGGAAGTACAGGTAAAGTCAAAGACTTTGGCTCAGGAGACGCTACCACGAGTAATTTTACGCAAAATACATTTTTTACGGGTTCGATTTTGATTACGTCATGATGTCGTTTTCCTTACGCGTCGAAGTAATTCGTGAATATTTTGTTTAACGCGTATTTTATCAGAAAATTTTTGTTACCTGCCTACAGGATTCGAACACTGGCACCAATGTACGACATAAACGCATCTGCTGCGTTATCCTTTAGGCCATGACGACTTTAAAAATCTGTATTAAAATTTTAATTAATTTTGAAGTTCAAAATGAAAATAATTATCAGTTTGTAATGAACACACCCACACACACACCCACACACACTCTCTCTCACACGCATAGTGACCTTCTTAAATGATAACACCTAATGATCTCTCAACACACAACACGTGCTCATAACGCGCAGCATCTGTACACGACTTTTTTTTTTTTCAGGCCGGGGGCCGAACCTCCTTCGAGGTCCCCGCGCCTAGGAGGCGCGCGGGGTATGTGGGACTCAACGATCTGCAGGTGTTGAGAGCAGTCCGCGGGCCCAAGGAATTTTAGGGCCCACCCACTAAACGACTCCCCTGAGCTGTTCACGACTTAACCTAACCTATTCTATCTTAACAAGGAGGGAGCCTGGAGATCAGTAATACAGGTCTTTGAACCTAGTACAGATTTCAGCTCTTTCAAAGACTTACAAAATAAATTATAAGGTTAATTTCTATTTATATTTGTACTATACCTTTAAGAGAGAAATAAATGAAATGATTATTATTATTATTAATTTGAAAGTTTAAGTCTGCCAATTAAATTTCTTGAAAAGTTCGTAAGACTAGATATTTTTTTTATTCTTTGTATATCCATTTTTATATACGGCACCCACATTAAACAGAGTAATATAAACAGTTAATGATGTCTGTTTTGGACAATGTCCGGAACCATTTAAATAATAAGTATCCAAACGATTTTTGTTTTGACTACCTATCTGCCAGTACCCTCGGAGGGCTATTTTCGCCACCACGTGGCTGAACTCGAAGGCTCCACCTAAGGGACGATCAGCCCTAACAAAAGCAGTGCCTCGCCGAATCTACCACCGGATTGGAACAACGACCCACCGAATTAAACAATGAAAACAGGACTTATTACATACTAGTGTTCGCCCAGCTGTCGAAATTCGACCATATTTATTAATTTAAATTATAAGTTTGAGCATTATTGTGGTTCTATTGTCAAAGACTTTACGTCTATAATCACAGATTTCGCGAAGACAACACTATAGACAAATAATATTAAAGACAAACAATATTTTTTCACAATATTTTTTTATTCTCAATTTGCCCACAGACTTTAAGCACTAACAAAAGTTTGACAATATGCGTCTCTGTGTCAAATACATCTTAATGTGTGTAATGCTTTCTTTATTCATTTAATGTATCTTTTATGCATTATTTTAAAAAAATATTTGCACTTCTTCTGTATATTCTCTGTAAGTGTTGAAAATTTCATACTCCTCCGTCCGCGCAATTTTCGTAAAAAGGGATACAAAGTTTATGCTTCACGTATTAATATATAGATATCAATTATGAATTTATAACAATTTATTATATATTCATATCTTGACGTTTGATGACCCTCGACGATAAATAACGCGCATAATCAGAGCGATATTTTTGCTTGATGTGATGACGTAATCATGTAGAAAAACATTGAAATCCTTACGTAAGTACCGATTTCAGTTTTTTAATCTATACTAATAATGATACTAATATATAAATCTAAAGTGGTTTAACGGATGTTCCATTATAACTACTGAACCGTGCATCCGATTGATTTGAAACTTGGTATCCATGTAGAATATGCATGTACTTAATGGATAGGCTAATATTTATATGAGTGTTGGACTCCCTACACCGGTTAAGGGGCGTTAATGATGAGAATATTTGTGGGGGTGAGAAATAATAATTCTTCTTCTTCTTTCTTCTTAGTCGAATACTTCATTGCTGAAGGTCGTGTCCTTGAAAGCCCTTCGTGGCTCTTTGTACCCTCAGCTTCCATTTGCTTCGGTTTTCGGGTTCTCTCAGGGCGTTCGCAACAGAGAGTCCAGTGAGTGCAGTTATCTGATCCGACCAACGGTTTGGTGGCCGGCCGGCGGGTCTTTTCCCTTCTACCTTGCCCACCACAATCAATCTTTCAAGGTGGTCTGGTGGCCGCCGAGCAATATGACCAAAGTAACCAAGAACCTTCTGGTAGCAAATCGTCGACAGTCTCGTTTCTATACGAAGTTGCTCGAGGACAGATTTGTTTGTTCCCTTGGCGGTCCACGGTATGCGGAGCATTCTTCGCCAACACCACTAATTTTAGATGCCCAGCGAAGCGGACGGGTACAGATAGTTATTAATAGTATTATTATTATTTTCCTTACTATCCTAGTAACCTCGATGTGCTATATTAGATTCACAGAACTAGTAGGTGAGCTCATGTGGCTAACGTTAGCACTAGCAAGAGCAATGCCAGGGGCAGAACCAAGCCGCTGCCTACCTCTTAATACTCTCCACAAGTCTCGTTTGAAGAAGGACATGTCATAGCGCTCGGGAAACACTGTGGAGGGGAGCTCATTCCATAGCCGCATGGTACGTGGCAAAAAGGATCTTTGGAAGCGTACTGTGGATGAACGCAGTGGTTTTTTTTCCCTACCTATGCTGATAGCCTTATGAAGTCGTCGTGGCCTAACGGATAACACGTCCGGTGCATTCGTGTTGAACGATGCAACGGTGTTCGAATCTCAGGCGGGTACCAATTTTTCTAATGAAATACGTACTCAACAAATGTTCACGATTGATTTCCACGGTGAAGGAATAACATCGTGTAATAAAAATGAAACCCGCAAAATTTTAATTTGCGCAATTACTGGTGGTAGGACCTCTTGTGAGTCCGCACGGGTGGGTACCACCACCCTGCCTATTTTCTGCCGTGAAGCAGTAATGCGTTTCGGTTTGAAGGGTGGGACAGCCGTTGTAACTATACTTGAGACCTTAGAACTTATATCTCAAGGTGGGTGGCGCATTTACGTTGTGGATATCTATGGGCTCCAGTAACCACTTAACACTAGGTGGGCTGTGAGCTTGTCCACCCATCTAAGCAATAAAAAAAAAAGAGTCTAATTCAGTTTCGCCTTGACGTGTAGATAAGCTCACGGGGCTCAAACCGGGAGTGTTGCTAATACTGGCCCTAGCAAGAGCCGTGCTTCGCAGAATCTACCGCCGCATCAGAAACGCGACCCGCTGAGAAGATCCGGCGAGAAACTCAGTGGGCTGTATCTGTGGGTTCTACTAGATTGACGTGTTCCTCATTTTATTATGTTGAAATTGGTAATCCGTTTTTTATCATTTTCCGACTTCATCACAGTACTGCACTTCTGACACTTAATGCGGTTTGTGACAATATAAAATAACTGAAGTCCTTTTTCAGGGGTTGCCTGTCACCCTAGGTCAACGACCTCAGACAACGCGGGGCGCGTTACATTACGGGTACATGTAAAAAAATATGATTTTGGTAAATCAGTTTTGTTTTCATTAGCCTTTATGATTTATTTTTTTGTTGCCCTTGTAGGCAGACCAACATACGGCCCACCTGGTGGTGAGTGGTTACTGTCGCCCATGGACTTCAGCAAAGCCAGGGGCAGAGCCAAGCCGCTGCCTACCAAATGTCCTGTGAGCGAGCCTGTGAGAATGTCCTGAAAGCGATGTGCTTGGGCTGGGAAACAAATGAAAAACCTCATAGACCTCAAAGCTTGACCCCGACGAACGGAACCGCGTTCAATGGAAAAAAGAGAACGAGGAAGGCGATGTGAACGTGAGAACCGGTTCGGTGTAGCAGTAAAGATATCTTTTAAAATAGATTCGTTTCACTAATTGATAATTAGATCTTTGTTGGTGATAAGACGTTCTGTTATGTTGTATTTTACGTTATAATAGTTTTATTTGCAGTTGACCAGACGACGGCGTCGAAAACTTTTGGATTGGTTATTAAAAAAATATTAATTTTGTTGATTAATATAACCGTTAATAAATTATTATGACGAACTGTTTTTTTTTATTGTTAAATCTAGTAAAGGTGCTCACGGCCTAGCCTGTGTTAAATGGTTGGCATAAACTTTTTTTTTGTACCTTTTTTTTTATTTTTATTGCCCTTGTAGGCAGACGAGCATACGGCCCACCTGATGGTGAGTGGTTACCGTCGCCCATGGACTTCAGCAATGCCAGGGGCAGAACCAAGCCGCTGCCTACCGCTTAATACTCTCCACAAGCCTCGTTTGAAGAAGGACATGTCATAGCGCTCGGGAAACACCGTGGAGGGGAGCTCATTCCATAGCCGGATGGTACGTGGCAAAAAAGATCTCTGGAAACACACTGTGGATGACCTAATACCTAATCCGATAGCCTTGATAGGCTATTTCAGCGTAACCTTAACTAGTAGGTGTGCTCGCGATATTGCTAACACGAACCCTAGCAAGAGCCGTGCTTCGCAGAATCTACCACCGGATCGGAAACGCGACCCACTGAGAAGATCCGGCGAGAAACTCAGTGGGCTGTGTCTTAAGGGTTAATTTACTCGTCGAGCCCTTCGTCGCAATTAACAACATAAGCGCCGCCGTAACAATGTGTTCCAAATCTCAAGTCGTTGTTAGCACAACTTTAGTTAGTTAGTAAATCGTTAGCACAACGGTTGCCCTACCCTTCAATCCGGAACGCATTACAGCTGTGCGGCAGAAATAGACAGGGCGGTGGTACCTACTCGAGCGGGCTCGATAAACGGTTTTTTACCCTTCTGTCAAGAATCAAAATTTTATTTATTGCTTAGACGACTGGACAAGCTCACAGCCCACCTGGTGTTAACCCATAGACATTTACAACGTAAAAACGCCACCCACCTTGAGATGTGAGTTCTATGGTCTCAGTATAGTTACAACGGCTGCCCCACCCTTCGAGCCGAAACGCATTACTGCTTCACGGCTGAAATAGGCAGGGTATTGGTACCTACCCGTGCGGACTCACAAGAGGTCCTACCACCAGTAAACTGGTCGGTAAAACATGACAGTCACCAAACGAGTTTGCTTAGAAGCACGCTTTGATAGCGCTGTATCATCGTTTTTCCTAATATAAACAGATGATTTAGCAAGAATGATACATAATACGTGTAATTAAAGTCTTAATGAGTTATTGACTATTTGAGGACGGTGCGACTACAATTACTGCCATTGAAACTTAAACGATTTTTTTTTCCTTTTTTATACGCTTTTATTAGCTTCAGACGTATGTATGTATGTTAGTATGTAACGGAATCTTTGTACATGATTTTGACCCCCTTCAAAACTTCGGGTTAACTCGAAATTTGGTATAATTATTAAGGACAGATGACAATTAATATTTAAAAAAAAAATAAAAAATTTAAATTCAACTAAAAAATGAAAAATAAAAAACGAACAAATTACGCTTTTATAGAAAACCCAATTACAAGATAGAAAATAAATTTTAATAAATTTGAATTAAAAATAGTGTAAGAAAAAATGATTTTGATTTTGATTGATGAGAAAAAGCGTGGGGTGCATGGTATCAGTAGTTATATATAAATATTTTATGAACAGATATGAGTAGATGGGTTATTTTGATAATATCCTGAAAAGAACTCCACGCTTTTTTTACAATAAAACCATTTTTTCTTACACTATTTTTAAATCAAATTTATTTTCTATTTTTAGTTGGATTTTCTATAAAAGCGTATTTTGTTAGTTTTTCTTAAACTATTACTTATTTTTTATTTTCCTTATAGCCAAACGAACATGCCATCTACTTGATGGTACATTAACCATCGCTGGCTACCATCGAAAATGAACTTCAGCAATACCAGGGGTAGAGTTAAACCGCTGACCTTAAGTATTCTCCGTCAGCTACATTTAAAGAAGGACATCTTATAACGCTCTGAAAATACCGTTGACTCCCCGCATTCCAAAGCCGGATAGTACATGGCAGTCTTTCCCCAAACGTGCCGCCTTTATCCTCGACAGGCTTTACTCCATGATCTGTAAATGGAGTAAAATGTACCTTCAGAACAAGATGACATTTTACAAAACTTACATAAGACCCGTCATGACTTACGCGAGTTTAGTGTTCGCTCATGCGGCCCGCAACCCACATCCCTCCAATCCCTTCAACCAAGTTTTTGTAGGTTAGCCTTCGGAGCACCGTGGCACGTGGGGAGCGTCGATCTACACGACGATCTGGGTCTTGTATCGATCAGGAAACACCTGAAGTCAGCGTCGGAACAGTAATTCGATAAGGCTATGCGTCATGATAATCATCTCATCGTTGCCGCCGCTGACTACTCCCCGACTACGGCTCACGCAGAAGCCAGTAACCGTCGACGTCCTAGACATGTCCTTACGGATTCTTCCGATCTACTAGTACTATTATTAGACGCCTGCAGCTCCTAGCATTAGGAGCAGGCTTAGAGACCTTGGTAACCGTACTCGTCGAACTTGGCAAAGAGTTTGACGAGCAACCTAACCCATACATCAGCCCACTAAGTTTCTCGCCGGATCTTCTCAACGGGTCGCGATTCCGATCCGGTGGTAGATGCATTTGGGAAGCAACTGTCTTTGAGCTTGCGGGCCAACAGTAAGCATTCCTTCCTAAAAGTAAAAAAAAGGACGTGGCAGAACATATCTTTAAAAACGCACTGTAAACGAACGCAGTGGTTCTAAACAGTATGGAACTCCATTGGCGGGCGTTGCGACGGTGAAAACGAGGTGATGGGATAATCTCAAACAACTCCTTAGAGTACTCCCCGTGGAGCATACGGTACAAAACACAGATAGAACCGAAGTCTCTTCGTAGATTTTTTTTTCGTTTCTTAACTAAGCTGATAGCTTTGAGAGGCTATATCAGCGTCGCCTTAACTAGTAGGTGATCTCACGGGGCTCAAACCTGATGACGTTGCTAACACGAACCCTAGCAAGAGCTGTGCTTCGCAGAATCTACCACCGGATCGGAAACGCGACCCACTGAGAAGATCCGGCGAGAAACTCAGTGGGCTGTATCTGAGGGTTAATTTACTCGTCGAGCCCTTCGTCGCAAGCGACGGGTTCGACGAGAACGATGACCGGTAAGAGGTTATAGGATCATCTCAAACAACTCCTTAGAGTACTTCCCGTGGAGCATACGGTACAAAACACAGATCCGTCTTCTTCTGAGTTGTTTTTTTTTACTTTAATTTATTGATGCACAAAACAAATTACAATAATTACAGTACATTTCAGCTAAATCGTACAAGTAGTACCTAGATCTAATCTGAATTGCAATCTAAATAGTATGCATATACTATTTAGATTGCAATCTGGAACGCATTACAGCCTGAGTGCATACTCAGCAAAACCATATTAATGTGCATAGCTTTGGCTATTGAAAACACAATTGAAATTACAAATATTGATAACTAGCTATTGTTGAAAGATTATTGATTCAAATGGAATAAAGTCTTTGATCAGATGCCAATTCAAAGACTACATTATCGACTATATTATCGGATAACGAAAGAGCCTAAATCGAGCAAGGTAATTAAAATACGATGATAAAGATGTATTCTTAATTACAAATCGAATCACAACTAACAATTAACTTGAACACAAAAAAAAAACGCTTAGAAACTAAAAATAGCATTTCTTGTTAGTCTTATTTTTCGTGAAACTACTCAAGCGCCACCTATCGTACGTCGATGGTACTACCACTGAAAACTTCCCTGGGATACCTAAAATAACTCTACCAAGTTTCATTGCTGACGGATGAGTGGAAACGTATAGGAACACACACATACATAGCTTATGACGTTTATTTAGATAGATTTTTCAGTCTTTTTTTTTTTATTGCCCATGTAGGCAGACGAGCATACGGCCCACCTGATGGTGAGTGGTTACCGCCGCCCATGGACTTGAGCAATGCCAGGGGCAGAGCCAAGCCGCTGCCTACCGCTTAATACTCTCCACAAGCCTCGTTTGAAGAAGGACATGTCAAAGCGCTCGGGAAACACCGTGGAGGGGAGCTCATTCCATAGCCGGATGGTACGTGGTAAAAAGACCTCTGGAAACGCACTGTGGATGACCGCAGTGGCTCCAGGTAGTATGGATGAACTCTACTCCGGTGGCGGGCGGTGCGATGGTAAAAACAAGATGCCGGTATCATCTCGAACAATTCCTCAGAGCACTCGAGTCTTCTTATAAAGGATTTATATATATCCGATAGCTTGTTGCAAATGAGACCAATGACGTATATATCTTGTGCACCACATGTCCCGGCTTTCGGCTTAAGATATGATAAAATAAGACAGAATGCGGCTAAAAGTGTATAAAAAAATTCAATCAACATAATATTATTAATTAAATCGAACTCAAAGCTGTTCCTCACCCCTGTCTTACATCAATTAATATTTAAGATCATTCATAACATAATTAATTATATTATTAATCATAATTTTATTAATCGAATTAGATACATTAATTTTGTTTACATTAAGTTAATGTTACGCAATACACATATAATATGGTTGTGTAGGGTAGATCGAGTTGGGCCACGTTATTCCGCGCGACTCCGTCTGCCTATTGCGATTCTAATATAGCATCCGTTTTTTGATAAAATGACTTTTGCATAAGAGCCCATGAATGAACAAATGTTCACGATTGACTTCCACGGTGAAGGATCGTGTAATAAAAATCAAACCCGCAAAAATTATAATTTGCGTAATTACTGGTCGTAGGACCTCTTGTGAGTCCGCGCGGGTAGGTACCAACGTGCCTATTTCTGCCATGAAGCAGTAATGCGTTTCGGTCTGAAGGGTAGAGCAGCCGTTGTAACTATACTGAGATCTTAAAACTTATATCTTTAAGTGGGTGGCGCATTTACGTTGTAGATGTCTATGGGTTCCAATAACCACTTAACATCAGGTGGGCTGTGAGCTCGTCCATCCATCTAAGGAATAAAAAAAAACCGTGTATGGTCCAGCTTACGACCCAACTAACTAGAACCCATATGATATCACAACTTGAATAGATTCAATGAATTTGAACACCACTGACATTGAGTTTGAAGTCTCAATTATAGAATATCACCTTCAAAATAAGCAGTAGTTTTGGCTGTGCCTCTTGCAGTATAGTTGCTTGCCTGAAAGATGTATAATAACAAAAAAATCATTTATTGATTTCACACAGATTTAGTTTTCTTTAATATAAATTATTATTATAAATAGGGCCGTTCGGATTGTCGATAATCCCATTCTCTCGGATCGTTTGGAACCTCTGGGTCTGCGGAGGGACTTTGGTTCCTTCTGTATTTTGTACCAACGTCTCGTTTTTACCATCGCACCGCCCGCCACCGGAGTAGAGTTCATCCATAATACCTGGAGCCATTGCGGTCGTCCACAGTGCGTTTCCAGAGGTCTTTTTTTCCACGTACCATCCGGCTATGGAATGAGCTCCCCTCCACGGTGTTTCCCGAGCGCTATGACACGTCTTTCTTCAAACGAGGCTTGTGGAGAGTATTAAGCGGTAGGCAGCGGCTTTGCACTGCCCCTGGCATTGCTGAAGTCCGTATGCCCGTCTGCCTACAAAGGCAATAAAAATATAACTTAATATATAAATAAATATAAATTAATACTTAAATATAAATTAATTTTAAGCAATCAATCAAATGTAATCAAATCTTAGTTATATATTTATTTTTTTATTCTTGTTGTTAATGCACTGTCGATTGCACCTATAATTGAGGTGACATCTGCCATGAACTTTTGTCAATTTGACAATGTTTTGTATTGGTGAACACTTTGTTGGTGCAACTTAATAAATAAAAAAATAAACCTCAAAAAGTTTGCTCTTTAAAACAATTTCCCACATGACATTATCTAATAATACTTGTTACGCGGAAATACACTCGATCGAATCAGGAATCATAACATTATAACCTACGTAATCCAGTGGCTCTCAAATTTGAATTTAGAAAATTTTATTTAGAAATCTATGTCTATATTATATATAAAAATGAATTGCTGTTCGTCAGTCTCGCTAAAACTCGAGAACGGCTGGACCGATTTGGCTAATGTTGGTCATGAAATGTTTGTGGAAGTCCAGAAAAGGTTTAAAAGGTAGATAAATATGAAAATGCTCGGAATTAAATAAAAATAACAATTTTGTTTTTTCTTTGATGTGTCCCCCGTCGGACAGATTCCTTTTGTTTGTTTTAAGTTTATTTTATACAAAAGTTTAGGTATTTTATTTATCGATTGAGGCACTACGAAGTCTGCCGGGTCAGCTAGTTTATAATAAAGTGTTTTCTTCGGTTTTGGCGAGGAGTGGACACATTAAAAACTGTTTTTACAGCTTAATCCCGAGTTTTTTTTTAATCATCATTATATTATTTCCGACGTTTCTATTAATGTGTGTAATTTGCTAGTCGTCCGTGACCGCAAAAGCTGTGAAGTATTTAAATAAATCTCATTGTGAAAAATTCGATCTAATCAAAACAACGAATGATTTCATTGACTGTTCTTCTCAATTTGAAGTCAAGATTTTTTTTATTGCTTAGATTGGTGGACGAACTCACATCCCACCTAGTGTTAAGTGGTTACGGGAGACCTTTTTTTTTATTGCTTAGATGGGTGGACGAGCTCACAGCCCACCTGGTGTTAAGTGGTTACTGGAGCCCATAGACATCCACAACGTAAATTCCGCCACCTACCTTGAGATATGAATTCTAAGGTCTCCATTTTTACAGTAAGTACATGGGCTGCCTCACCCTTCAAGCCGAAACGCATTACTGCTTCACGACAGATACAGGCAGGGCGGTGGTAACTACCCATGCGGGCTCACAATACGTCCTACCACCAGTAATTACGCAAATTATAATTTTGCGATTTTGATTTTTATTACACGATGTTATTCCTTCACCGTGCGAGTCAATCGTGGATATTTGTTAACTACGTATTTCATTAGAAAAATTTGGTACTTGCCTGTGGGATTCGAACACCGGTACATCGCGAGATGCGAATGCACAGGACGTGTTATCCTTTAGGCCACGACGACGCAACTCCAACTCCAAGCAACACGTTTTTGTTGATGATATGTTGCTATGACATACTGGTATGTGAGTCGTCTGTTATCAAAGGTGGCAGGCAATCTGTGCATTTGGACAAAAAAATGTTATTGATATGTCAATACAGATTGATTTGAATATAATCGTCTCCTTCAAAGAATACGGTTCAAAACCTGGATTAAATAAAGGTTAATGTTAATGTTAAGGTTAATAAACCTGTTATTTATCTAAGATGTCGTTCAGAAGAGTTTTGTGACTGCCAATGGAATATAAAGTCAATAATTCGTTTTTCTGATTTACCAATAATTGTCCAAAAGTCACATTGCCGGCTTTGATAATAGTCGACTCATGTATCAATGGTACCTCGTACTCTGAAGCAGCAAGGCTGAGTGCCACCACCCGTTTTTCTTTTTTTTTTCGGACCGGTAACCGCACCTCCTACGAAATCCCGGCGCGTTTAGTTGGACTGGTCCGCATATGTTGAAAGCGAATGGCGGGCCCAAGAGATGGAATTTAGGGCCCTACTCACTAAACGATTCCCCTGCACTCTCGCCCAAGTGTCCGATCCCCCTCGAGGTCAGAAACCGGGTGAGGTTACCTCGGTCAAAACTTCAACCAGAGAGCTTAAACCTTCGTACCTTTTTCCTGTCTAATCGTTGGTAGTTTTAGGCTATTCCAACAGATATGTGAGCTCAGGGGCTCAACTTGAGAAAACTTGCTAGCACTAGCTTAGGAGAAACAGTGCTTCCTGAATCTACCGCCGCATCGAAATCGCAACCCACTGAGAAGATCCGGCGAGAAAATCAGCTGGTTTTGTCTATGGTATTACTGCCAATCACTACATAGTCTATCACAAATCGCTTTCTCTGTCCCTATATCCCTATGTATGCTTAAATCTTTAAAACTACGCAACGGATTTTGATGCGGTTTTTTTTAATAGATAAGAGTGATTAAAGAGGAAGGTTTATATGTATAATAACATCCATTAAATAGTGAAGAAATCAACAATAAATTACTGATTCCGAAGCGAAGCGAGAGCGGGTCGCTATTAAGCTATAAAGGGCTGCTTTTTGAAGACTGAAAGAGCCCTTTTTATAGACTTCTACCATACTATTGAAAGTATGACGTCGATCTCAAAGTTCACATCACACCGAGTGAGGATTAAATACTTCAGCCGTCTACAACAATGAAAATAATATCATCAGTGTGCTTAGTGCGAGTTTTTTAACGTTCTCGATAGCGTAAAAGTTAACTCAAATTTGTATGGAGTTGAAACGTTTGCCCGCGTTTGCCGCTATGGGCGCTGTTCCAACTGTATACAAATATGAGTTAATTTTTAGGTTATCGAGCACGTTAAAGAACTCGCACTAAGTACAGTGATAAAAATCAGACTAAATTTTAAGCCAACGGAAAAACTTTCATTTCGGAATTTCTAGCGCCATCTGTATTGGTTTTAATAAAGGAGAAAATCATTTCATTCGCAAAAAAGATCTGCAAATTGCAAATAATTCCGCTGCTGATCAACAGATGGCAATTGGTTGCAAATAATTGTAAATTGAACAATATTTAGGTTTAAATAACATTAAGTTTTTATTTATTATTCACATAGACACATATAGACTTCTCTTCTTGAACCAGTGTCCACGCAATGCTGAGTGTAGATCTCCTTACATGCACTCCATTCCCTTCGCTCTATTGTTATTCGCATCCACTCCCTACCAGCTATTTTGACCAGGTGTTTCGTAATTACAATTACTAATTAAATAACGATAATTACAATGCAGCTGTCTTCAAGATTGCTTTCAAGGGCTTTTTTTTATTGCTTAGATGACTGGACGAGCTCACAGTCCACCTGATGTTAAGTGGCTACTGGAGCCCATAGACATATACGACGTAAATGCGCCACCCACCTTGAGATATAAGTTGTAAGATCTCAGTATAGTTACAACGGCTGCCCCACCCTTCAAACCGAAATGCATTACTGCTTCACGGCAGAAATAGGCAGGGCGGTGGTACCTACCCGCGCGGACTCACAGCAGGTCCTACCACCAGTAATTACGCAAATTATAATTTTGCGGGTTTCACTTTTATTACACGATGTTATTCCTTCACCGTGGAAGTCAATCGTGAACATTTGTTGAGTACGTATTTCATTAGAAAAATTGGTACCCGCCTGCGGGATTCGAACACCGGTGCATCGCTAGATACGAATGCACCGGACGTCTTATCTTTTAGGCGACGACGGGCTATAAAAGAACTATTCATATGGCAACATCACAGTTCAATAATTTTGGCGGGAAGATTAAAACTGATACTAAGCGGTTTGTTGTATTTTGTCAGCAAGCTTATACGTAATAACTTTGGCGGGAACATTAAGAGTGATCCGATGTGGTTGGTTTGTTTTATTTGCCAATAAAGTATTTTTCGTAAGTTTGATAAGTATAATAATGGCGGATTATGGCCCATTTTGTGTTAGGAAAATATACAACTGAAGAGCGGAAAGATCAGAGGAGACATCTCGTGCTCTTAAAAAATCCATTGTAGTCTTAGTAAATAATGGGAATTTTAATTAGGATTTCTATTTTCTATTTATTCTATTCTATACATAAATAAATTAATCAATATCAATACATAAATTAGTGACTAAAGATTTATTTATTCACAGATCTATTTGGTACATCAGTACATAAACATTGATAAAAAGGATTTCAATATGTAGCTATCCAACCGAATATCTTTTGTAAGTGTGTCATCGTTAATCATAATGATCAAATACTTCAATTAAATGAATTTTTTATACATTGACAGGAGAAAGCAGAAATATTATAACTTACATTTTGGGCTAAGTAACTTTTTACTCTATTGTATTATACATATATGGCTCCTGTGTAAAGTTGGGTTTTTCAAGTTACGACAATTTCTGTTTCTTCTGTCGATATGTAATTGTTTTTTTTATTATTTTGACACCTAGAAATGTATCCTCCATAATCCCATAATAATATATGTGCATTAACATTCCATATCCACAGTTTCTGTATTCATGGCATGTTTATGGAACAAATACCCTGCGAATGTAAAGTTTTTACTGTACTGGTCAGTTTCTTTTGTCGTTCGTAAAGCAATGTTATAGAAGCCTAAACATATATTCACCTATGCCAATCTTCTCAGTTTCTACATAGCTATGGATCAAGAGAAGTGTTTCAGCCAAAACACTGGAGTCCATTTTACTAAGGCTGCACACGGGACAATATGGAAACAGTTTTAGGCTGTGCAAGATGTGCTTGGAATGTTCAAGTCCTTCAAGTTCAGCCCAAAATAATTATATTATGTCATTAATACATCAAACTCTCTAGAACAAAAAAAAAATGGCAGATAATTTCATTAAAATAATTTCACTATTTAAGCACCTATTGCTTTGTGCCAGTTTCTGATGAACTCTATGATCAATATTACTGAATTATTTAATATTTAAATAATCAAATTATTTCTAAAGCTTTGCCTTATGTAACACCATGTAACTGTGATCTGTTGTTTTGTTGTTGTTGTTGTTGTAGTCCTAGGGTACCCCGCTGGTACATAGGGCCCTCACAAGTTGTCTCCACTTTACCCTATCTTGCGCTTGCTCCTTGACATCACTCCAGGTCACGTTGGCAGTCTTCATCCAACTGTGATCTAAACAGTATTAACTTTTATTTTGTTGAACAATTGTATTGCCTTTCCAAATTCCACAATTAGACATCAGATACCTTAGTTCACACATATAGTTACCGTTATAACTTGCAAGTAAAATTTATCCTAGAGGAAACAATCATTGGTCTGGAAAGTTTGGAATACATACATGAACAAATAGGTGGATATTATTTTGCTTCTTCTTAACTATTTAAAGGCATCCCTCAATCGGTATGTCTATTAAAAGGGACTCCACATCAAAACTCACCATTACCTGATAATTTGTGAACTAAAATATATGTATTTCACGCATTGATAAATTGTTAAGAAATCTTAACATGTCTTGTGCATTTATGGATTTGAGAGCACCGTAATGTATCTAGCCAGCATGTACGTTTGAGTATAAAGTTAGAATCAGATGCAGATATACCATCCTTGCGAATATTATCGACCTTTAGTGGCTTCGCACAAAGCGGAACGAATTGCTTAAGATCGTGATTTACAATTTAGTTTTTGTACAAGAATTGAAAACGTTTTCTTTTCTTTGTATTGACGGGAACACCTTTGATGTTTTGTATGTATTTTCGTCTGACAAAAGATATTTTATTGTTGTAATCCGACTTAATCATTAGTACAGTAACGTTCGTTCGATCAGATGTCTTCATTGTTTACACCGGTGTGATAGGCACAACCGCAACGACTTGCCAGTTTTCCTTAGCTTGAAGTTTGGGACTTGCTTGTAAAAAATAGTCCACATATTATAATAATATACATTACCGATTTTTTTTAAAATACGTGTCCTGATATTCGTGTAATATCAAATCATTTTGGAAACCATGCAATAGTTATTTATTACACATAGCGACAATAAAACAATTCATTTTATGTTTTGAAAGATTATTTACTTTTTTTAAGAGATTTTAGAACCTGGTTACTAAGACCTTTAGGTCAAGTCTTATTTTAATTTATATTCTTATTTTTTTGAAAAATTATAATATGAAGTGAAGTGAAGTAATATGAAATGAAATGATATGGTATGAAATATAATCTCAGTAAAACTGTGGTAATGTACTGAGACTTTTTCAGTGAAATTTTTGGAGGATCCCGAGAAGTTACGTCCAGCGGCATTGTTTGATTTTCCCATATTTGTGACTGGCACAGATATTATAGAGTTAATAAACCACCGTTATTACACATATAAACCTGAAGAAACACTAAATAGAAAAAAATAAAACAAATCACACAACTTCACTCCTCGGTTTCCCGCCAAAAAGTCCAGGTTATTTAGATACGATTTTGACAGACAACTTTTGGATTTTGTTCAGAAACCTATCTGTTTGAGTTTTATAATTTTCCAAAGACATGGTAGCTCGTCTATCTTGTCAAGTCTTTATTTACAACGGAATTGCTAGCATTTGTGTAAACTTTAGTGACGTTGTGTGAATTATTTTGATTTGCTAATTTAGTGTTTCTTCAGGCTTACATTTGCAATAATGGCGGCTTATTAACTAGTTGGTATCTATGAAAGTGCTCAAATGTGAGAAAATGAAACAAAGCCACTGGTTGTAGATTCTCGAGGTCTTTCAAAAAGTCTACTGAAAAAGATTACTTAATAACCACCATTTTAGTGAGACTTTAATTCATTCCATCCCATTCTGTTTCATTTAACTTCATCCCATTTAATAAAAGTCTCAAATTAATCAACTTCATATAATTTTTCATAATATGACGGATTATGACAATAATATATTGTAACTATACTGAGACCTTAGAACTTATATCTCAAGGTGGGTGGCGCATTTACGTTGTAGATGTCTATGGGCTCCAGTAACCACTTAACACCAGGTGGGCTGTGAGCTCGTCCACCCAGCTAAGCAATAAAAAAAATAAAAAAAAAATAAATAAGATTTGGCTTAAAGGTCGCGCTGCCACGCTATAAAATCTTTCTAAACGAATATTTGTGTGAAATGTGAATGATCCAGCGTGTGTAATTTAATGATCTTCCACTGTTTCACTTCAAATGTTTTTACTCCCATAACCTTTTTTGTCGAGAATGCGTTACTGTATCTGCATTTTGTTAAAATTTAATAAAACGTTATCGTTTTTTCTTATTTTTAATTGACGGTTCCTTGTTTTGCGTGTTTAGACACGATAAACTGATATTTATTGTCTGAGATTTATTTAAATAAAAGTTTATCTTGAAAATGTCACCCACAATATTAAATGTATTCTTTTCATAGCTACTGCTACAAGACATTAAAGTAATCGCCATATTAGCTGACTTCTTTATTCCTCTGTGACTTGTCTGTGTCTATTATCTATGACTTGACTGATGAAGGGCTCCGCTGAAAGTTACCCCAATGGTCCTCTTATTAAAACCAAGATGGCCAAAATGTCGAGTTACCAATGGCCTTAAACAAATCATAAACATAATCAATCGTTCAGTCGAACTAATATATGACCGTATTAAGTGTATAATATATGTAGGTATATTACTTTACTAGCCGACGGCGACTAACACAGGGGTCGCAGGTCGAGGTTTCACAACTAAACGTGCGTCCACACTGCACAATATGCTAATAGAATTAAAAACAAAAAATAAGTTATCAATGCCCTAGTCTCTATTTCGAAGCGGCAAAGTTCTAATTTCAAGTGTCCCAGTGTCCAAGTGTCCCATTCAATCGATTTATTTTAAATAAAAAATGGTATAGAACTAAGAAGGAAGCGTTCTGATTTAGTGATCGATTATCGACAAAGTTCGTCCCTACTACCTGGAAGCGCTGCGTTCATTTACATCACTCCGGATTGAACTCCTAAACTCAAAATACAGTGTTTCCTGATTGCATGTCCTTCAAACGTGGCTTGATAAGAGTCCTCTCCGATAAGCGCCAGCTTGGTTGTGCTCCTGACCTTGCTTACCTCCATAGGCGACAGCGACCTTTTTTTTATTGCTTAGGTGGGTGTACGAGCTCACGGCCCACCTGATGTTAAGTGGTTACCGGAGCCCATAGACTTCTACAACATAAATGCCGCCAACCACCTTGAGATATGAGTTCTAAGGCCGAAACGCATTACTGCTTCACGACCGAAATAGGCAGGGTGGTGGTACCTACCCGTGCGGACTCACAAGAGGTCCTACCACCAGTAAAGAGGAAATACCATATAGTGGGCCACCGGTTTGCCTTTAAAGGACACACAAAAAAGCATTGATGTGAGTGCTGGCGAACATCTTCCAACGAAATAGAGATATACTTAGTCTGGCCATAAATACTGTTACAATTAAAAATAAACAAAATATTACATTTGAATTTGGAATCTGTCATTTTTATATGATTGCTCATTGAGTTTTCTCATTTTGGCGCCAATACATTGTACAATATTTTGCGATATTAAAATGGAGTGGCGTGATAAAGAGAGCCGAATCGTTGTGATTGCATTACACATTGTAGGTATGGAGCCAAATGCAATTTTTAAAACTCTCCATACGCTTGGTATTAGTTAAATGTTTGTATACCGGGCTATTAATAGGTGCAATGAGACCTCCGTCTCGCGATGCTACCCGCGGTTATTGTCGTACCGCGGGTGACGCCGCGGAGCGAAGCTAGTCTAAAAAAAGTTGCCTAAGTTACTCCTTATATTATTATAATCAGCTACTTATCAGTGAAAGTCCCGTCAAAATCGGTCTAGCCGTTCCAGAGATTAGCCGGAACAAACAGACAGACCGACACACATACAGACAGACAGACGGACAAAAATTGTAAAAAATGTTATTTTGGTGTATGTACCGTAAATATATTCATATGCATGTAGTAAAAAGCGATTATTTCAATATTACAAACAGACGGAGTGTCTTTTTAATTGTATAGATATTACTTTAGCCTCAAAGCCTGACCATAATAAAAACCATGATCAATTCACTTTTTAATTCGACTTACATACATACTAAGTACATATCAAAACTTATTATTTAATTATTATAACCTATATTTGATTATTCAGAAACATTTAGTCGGACATATCCCTTTTAGAAAGTGCTTTTGTTAATGTAACTGGGTTAAGAATTATCAATATCCACGTTCTATAATTAACAGCAATCTCAGATCAAACAGATGGACTCAAAAGATATTAATTAAGTAATTTAAAAAAAATGCGGCGCTGACAACTAAAATTTCTAGTCAACTTTCCTCGAAGACAAATTAGCACTTAAATAAATAGCAATCAATATTCTGTAATCATTATTACTAGACTTTACCTAATTAAAAGCATTAATAGTTCGCTAATGGAAATTGTATTAAATAAACATTAGCTGTTTATAACTTATTGTCTGTAGTTGCTTCAAGAACAATATTGATTAAATTTACTGTTTTTGGAGTGATATTGACATTTAAAACATAATCGACAACGTTTTTTTTTTTTTTTTTTTTTTTTTTTTTTTTNTTCCTACCTAAGCTGATAGCCCTAGCGGCTATTTCAGCGTAGCCTTAACTTTAGTAGGTGAGCTCACGGGGCTCAAACCTGACGATGTTGCTAACACGAACCCTAGCAAGAGTCGTGCTTCGCAGAATCTACCACCGGATCGGAAACGCGACCCACTGAGAAGATCCGGCGAGAAACTCAGTGGGCTGTGTCTGAGAGTTAATTTACTCGTCGAGCCCTTCGTCGCAAGCGACGGGTTCGACGAGAACGGTGACCGGTGCTTGAAGTACCTAAAAGCACCGTTAGTGGATCAGGAGGATCCGAGATGACGTGTTTAGGGCGACGTCGACTGCTTTCCATTCTGTCCGCAGGATCGGGAATGTAGTTACCGGCGGCCACGATGAGAGGGTTCTCGTGTCGTGCCGCTTTATCGAAGTGGACGACAACGTAAGAAAGGTATTTTTATATATTTACATATCGACGCTTGAAAGGCAAACATGACTAAGCGACATTAACTGCTTTGTAGATAAATGATAGGCAATAACCATATTCGATGCGCAAAAAAAATATATTTCTAGGTCTATTAAAATATCATTTCAATCCTACAGCTACTAGTTAGATTCTACTACAGCTAGATTCGTTAAAATAAATTTTGTTTTCAGGTATTTCAACTTTAAATTAGTCTACTGTAAAGTTAACGCATTGTCGCTTCAAGCGTCGATATGGAGATGGACGCAGCACATGGTCCAACTGGTTTTAAGCGGAGCCAATGATTGAGAGATGAGGCCTGAAGTCTCAATTGTATGCTTGCTGATGCTTGTCGTATGATCTATCTTAATCAAGTTCTGACCTGTAGTTACCGGCTTCATTATTTAATTATTTATTTTTTATTTATTTATTAAGTTGCACCAACAAAGTTAGCATCAATACAAAACATGGACAAATCGACAAAAGCTCATGGAAAATGTCACCTCAATTATCGGTGCAATCGACAGTGAATTAACAACAAAAATAAATAAAAAATTATATAACTAAGATTTGATTAAATTTGATTGATTGCTTAAGATTAATTTATATTTAATTGGGAAATGAGCCGCGACAGATTTTTCCCTTGGATTATTATGGAGAAAACGTGTAATTTTTTTCCTACCTATGCTGATGGCCTTGAGAGGCNGAGATGGACGCAGCACATGGTCCAACTGGTTTTAAGCGGAGCCAATGATTGAGAGATGAGGCCTGAAGTCTCAATTGTATGCTTGCTGATGCTTGTCGTATGATCTATCTTAATCAAGTTCTGACCTGTAGTTACCGGCTTCATTATTTAATTATTTATTTTTTATTTATTTATTAAGTTGCACCAACAAAGTTAGCATCAATACAAAACATGGACAAATCGACAAAAGCTCATGGAAAATGTCACCTCAATTATCGGTGCAATCGACAGTGAATTAACAACAAAAATAAATAAAAAATTATATAACTAAGATTTGATTAAATTTGATTGATTGCTTAAGATTAATTTATATTTAATTGGGAAATGAGCCGCGACAGATTTTTCCCTTGGATTATTATGGAGAAAACGTGTAATTTTTTTCCTACCTATGCTGATGGCCTTGAGAGGCCATTTCAGCGTAACCTTAAGAAGTAGGTGAGCTTAAGAGGTAGGTAGCTAATGGAGCTCAAACCTGCTGCTAACACTAACCGTAACAAGAGCAGTGCTTCGCAGAATCTACCACCGGATCGGAAACGCGACCCACTGAGAAGATTCGGCGAGAAACCCTTCGTCGCAAGTGACGGATTCGACGAAAACGATGACCGGTGCTGGGGGTACCTAAAAACACCGCTAGTGTGGGTCGGGAGGATCCAAA
This sequence comes from Bombyx mandarina, assembly GCF_003987935.1. Next base: position 2,169,562 of record NW_021011502.1, read on the forward strand.
ATGACGTGTTTTGGGCGATACCGACTGTTTACCATTCGGTCCGCAGGATCGGGAGCCCGTTAGCTCATTCGCACACGTCCTCATAATAATATGACGATACTGTGAGCACGGTGACCCGATGACGACGGATCGGTGCGGACACGGATGAGCGCATCTCTCTCTTTCATTCCGCCGCCTCCTTCTGCCACATAATAGAGTCACAGAAGTCGAGCATCGCCTTCGTCCTGTTGGCGTGTCGAGGACATTCCGCTGCCCTAACCACGTGGGGTAGAGCGCAAGCTAATGTTCAGCCGTGTCCGCAGCGCAGCTACAGTGGTGGTACTCCATCGTCGGTTCTTGTCATTACGAATCCTCTCGATCCATTAACGGTTTTTTTTTATCGCACTTGTAGGCAGACGAACATGGTCCACATGGCCGAACGTGGTTACCGTCACCCATGGACTTCAGCAATGCCAGGGGCAGAGCCAAGCCGCTGCCTACCACTTAATACTCTCCACAGGCCTCGTTTGAAGAAGGACATGTCATAGCGCTCGGGAAACACCGTGGAGGGGAGCTTATTCCATAGCCGGATGGTACATGGCAAAAAGACCTTTACTGTGGTTTGCTGCGCTTTTAGGTACCTCAAGCACCGGTCACCGTCCTCGTCGAAACGTCCTTCGGTTTTACGACTGATGATCCGGCAATCCTAATCGGCAGTGACTAAAGCAATACCTCGANTGAAGAAGGACATGTCATAGCGCTCGGGAAACACCGTGGAGGGGAGCTTATTCCATAGCCGGATGGTACATGGCAAAAAGACCTTTACTGTGGTTTGCTGCGCTTTTAGGTACCTCAAGCACCGGTCACCGTCCTCGTCGAAACGTCCTTCGGTTTTACGACTGATGATCCGGCAATCCTAATCGGCAGTGACTAAAGCAATACCTCGAAAAATACACCAATTTGTTCTTTTCCAGTAAAATGTCAGATGCGATTCATTTTCGGATATTTGGTTACATCACGACTATAGTTTTGCACGTTGCAAATGCGGTGATCATGATGTCCTCCTTCCGTGATGACGATATCAAGGAAGTGGAGATAAGGCATTATCAGAAGATGCAGCCCTTTTTCTTCACCTGTTGGACTTTTGTGAGTTAAATTGAAGTTTTTTGCCTTTATATTTTTGCCTTGTCGCAACTATTGCTTCCTCCGGGCATCGAGGTGCAGGAATCGGCCAAAACAGCCGTGACATGTCCACACCTGCGTCGCCCGGAATACTTACAAATCTGTGTGCTCAGTGCGAGTTTTTTAACGTTCTCGATAGGGTAAAAGTTAATTCTGTGCAGTTGGAACAGCGCCCCTAACGGCAAACGTAGTCGAACGCTCCAACTCCATACAAATTTGAGCTAACTTTTACGCTATCGAAAACGTTAAGAAACTCGCACTAAGGATACTGAACTGAAACATTCTATTTATTTACGCGGTCGCTCATTGCCGCTACAATTTTTTTCCTACCTATGCTGATAGCCTTGAGAGGGTATTTCAGCTTCTCTTTGACGTGTAGGTGAGCTCACGGGGCTCAAACCGGGAGTGTTGCCAACACTGGCTCTAGCAAGGGCAGTGCTTCGCAGAATCTACCACCGGATCGGAAACGCGACCCGCTGAGAAGATCCGGTGAGAAACTCAGTAGGCTGTGTCTATGGGTTAATTCACACGGGTTCGACGAGGACGGAGACCGGTGCTTTTGGTACCTAAAAGCACCGTTAATGGATCGGGAGGATCCGTAATAACGTGGTTAGGGCGACGTCGACTAGTTACAACAAGAGGGTTACAAGAGGGTTTTCATGTCGTGCCGCCTTCTCGAAATGGCGCAATGATGCCGACTGTAGATACTTACTGACTGAGTCAAGCTCCAGGCCATCATAGACAACTTCTCGGTGAATACATTAACACTTTACATGGAATGATAATATTCACAAGGGATCATTTTAGGAAGCTTAGTGTCGCGCAGCAAGCTATGGAGAGGACTATGCTTGGTATTTCTCTACGAGATCGAACCAGAAATGAGGAGATCCGTAGAAGAACCAAAGTTGCTGACATAGCCCGTAGGATTAGCAAGCTGAAGTGGCAGCGGGCAGGTCACATAGCGCGAAGATCGGACGGCCGATGGGGCAGAAGGATCCTCGAGTGGAGACCACGTACTGGCAAGCGCAGTGTGGGACGGCCACCTACCAGATGGACCGACGACATGGTAAAAATTGCTGGGTCACGTTTTTTTTTTATTGCCCTTGTAGGCAAACGAGCACACGGCCCACCTGATGGTGAGTGGTTACCGTTGCCCATGGACTTCAGCAATGCCAGGGGCACAGCCAAGCCGCTGCCTACCGCTAAAACATGCAGGCGGCAACGGACCGGCCGCACTGGACATCAGTTGGAGAGGCCTATGTTCAGCAGTGAACAGTAGACAGGCTGAGATGATGATGATGATGATGAATGATAAATCAATAATTAACGTGAACTGCGACACAGTTCTTCCAGGTCATTTTTTCGGGCTTAAGTCTCTACTGTGATGTTCAGATTATGAGAAACACTAAAAACAAAACGTACAGGCTACCTGAGATATTAGAGAAGGCGAGAGTTGAACTCTTCAATACGATCGTGTGGCCAGCGAGCACGGTGAGTGATCTCCAAATTTTTAACCAAATAATCTTCAATCTTCTTCAAAAAAGAGAATATATTATTAATATATAATAATTTTTTTTTTTTGTAATGACTGTATATATTAAAATTGTATTGTTATTCAATTATTCTTATTTTTCTAATTTCAAGATGTTGTCAACTATGGCACTGTCGATTGCACCTATGTTTATGTGAGGTGACATCTGTCATGTATTGCCAATTTGTCAATGTTTTATTGATTTTTATTTGGTCACTTTGTTGGTGTAACTAAATAATTATAATAACATAAATTAATTCAAAATAAAAGGAATCAATGAATAAATAAATAGAAAATAGGGTCAAACGATTTTGATGATTATTTTTAATAAAAGACTTCTTTTGTGGTGGCCATATTTAAAGTTTATCAAAATTCGACCTGTAGTTTTTGTATTATCCATATTAATACATATTTAATAGACTTTGACTACATTCATGATATACCTACCTACTCATTTTATTTTGTGGAAGTCTTCTTTTTGTTAATTATATGTATTTAAGCCGATTTAGAAAGCTGTTTTCTTATTTGATCAGATGCAGTAGACAAAAGTCAAATATGTTATGACAGCTATCCGCTTCTTAAAAGCCCACCGAGTTTCTCGCCGGTTTTTTTTTATTGCTTAGATGGGTGGACGAGGTCACAGCCCACCTGGTGTTAAGTGGTTACTGGAGCCCATAGACATTTACGACGTAAATGCGACACCCACCTTGAGATATCAGTTCTAAGGTCCAGTAACAATCTTCTCATTGGGTCGCGTTTCCGATCCGGTGGTAAATTCTGCGGAGCACGGCTCTTGCTAGGCTTCGTGTTAGCAACGTCGTCAGATTTAAGCTACGTGAGCTCACCTACTAGTTAAGCTTACGCTGATATTGTCTCTCTAGACTCTAGACAATCAGCTTATATTTCTCTAAGTTTTCCCTACTTATTCGCTGGGACTATGCCAGCTTCGCGCAGACGGGTAGGTGAGCTCACGGAGAGTTTTGCTAACACTAGCCCTAGCAAGAGCAGTGCTTCGTTGAATCTACCACCGGATCGGAATAGCGATCCACTCAGAAACTCATTAGGCGTATCTATGCTTCCACTATAGAGATTATACTTGCTTAATAATCTTCAATGTCAACTGCTTAGTGCGAGCCAAAGTGTACTCTAAGTTGGTTTATTTAAGCTCCTTTTTGGATAACACCGTTGCACCGTTACAGCTGGTCTTCGCGATGTTCTGGCTATTCTACGCGGTGGACAGGGACCTTATATATCCAACTGCAATCGATAAGGCAATAAGTCCAACGTCTAACCACATCATGCACACGTATATACTCCCGTTCGTTTTGTGGGAGATGATGTTTTACTATAGAGAGCGACCTGCAAATGTATTCTGGCGAGCAGCCGCTGTCATATCTTTGGAAGTGATTTATTTTTTGACGTGAGTACAATCCAGAAGAACTTAAAACGGTAATTATCTATTTTGACGTGACAACGTCACGTATAATTCGATGGAGCCAGCTGCGCGCACGAAAAAACATGACTGACGTGCGGCGTTACCTCGCTCTGAGGCGTTCCATCTAAGACCATCTAAGTATGAAGTTCAGTGAAAAGTGAATGTGGTGTCAATTGTTTATAGCAACGATAATTGCGATAATTGAAAAATGAAACCATTCCATCAGTGTTTTCTTATGACGTTGTCACGTTCAACTATCGTCAGTAAACCGACTTGACAGACAACCGATTTTTTTATAGCTTAGATGGGTGGACGAGCTCACAGCCCACCTGGTGTTAAGTGGTTACTGGAGCCCATAGACATCCACAGCGTAAATGCGCCACCCACCTTGAGATATAAGTTCTAAGGTCTCAGTATAGTTACAACGGCTGCCCTACCCTTCAAACCGAAACGCATTACTGCTTCACGGCAGAAACAGGCAGGGTAGTGGTACCCACCCGCGCGGACTCACAAGAGGTCCTACCACCAGTAATAAAGTCCAACCAATAAGTCGGTCTTATTTCTTATTTTTACTACAGCTGCTGGACGAGCTCTGCTGTTAAGTGGTCCCTGGTGCCCATAGACATCAGCAAAGTAAATTCCGGTGCTCACCTGGAGACGTCAGTACTTCTTTTCTTTCTTTGGCCAAATCATGCACGGTCATCCGTTCATAAATTAGGATTCCGTGCTATGGGTACCAGAAACTGACATACATACTTATATACGTTTAAATATATACTAATATAGATAATAAGCACCCAGACAAAGAACAAACAAACCTGTTCATCATACGAATGTTTGCCCGATGTGGGAATCAAACCCACGACCCTCGGCCCAACAGTCAGGCTGCTGACTACTGCACCACCGAATCAGTCAAAAGCACTAAGTTTCATTTTACCCAAATTATAGTTTTTGCGAGTATAATTTTTATTACACGATGTTATTTATTCACTGTGAAGTTATTCGTGAAATATTTGTTGAGTAAGTATTTGAAAACAAAACAACAAAAAATGTTATCTGTCTGTTGGATTTGAACCCCGGCACAACCGCATCGCTCTATACCGACGTCTTATCCGTTGGGCCACGATGACTTAAAATGCGCTAAAATACTATATTGTTTTTTTTTCCTATATTGATGCACAAAATAAATTACAACCATAGAAATTTAAAGTTTAAATATTTAATATAAAAATCTGGATTGCAATTCAAAACAGGTGTGCACACAGAAAAATTATAACAACTGAACAAATGCCTAAAATATATCTTGTGTGTATATATTTTCAGGTTAATATTCGTCAAGATGCACTTCGGAGTGTGGATTTACCCGTTTTTCGGGAAAATCAATGAGTTACTAATTATACCTGGCTCCTTTACAATAATAGCGTTATTTTTGTACGGCACACAGAAACTACAATGGATTTTGTACTCAATGCTGTGGGTGGGAAGGCGAAAACCGATCGTTTTAAAAATAAATTAAAAACAATAAACTAATAATTAAATGATGATTCGTTTTTTTTTGTTTTCTGCTTTTTGTATTTAAAATGACGACTAAAAAAATTAGGGATATCGTATCGGATAATTAAAAAATTGCGACACAATCGAATTATTAAAAATACCACAGTAATTACACATTAATTCCGAGGAATATGTTTTTATTCAAAATGGCGACACACTATCATTGTTCTAGAAGGCAATCTTTATAATTATTACAACCTAAACGTCTTTAGGTCAACATAAAACACCATTTCTTGGTAAGAACTTGTTTGTTCAAAGTGTAAAAATTATTATAAGCTAAAAACCAATAGGAATAGACATGCGAACACCTCTTAACTGTACGTAGAAGTAGATCATTCTATTATTGCTGTTATAATGTTCTAATAACAAAGAGATTATGCTAATGCAATGTTTTGCCTTATTTCTTATGAGTTAAGGTTCCAATTAGAAATTTTCTTTATTTGATATCTAAAAAGCCAAAAAATTCATGACACGCCTTACCTAAAAAAATCGGAGCATTTTATAATTCTAAATTTAATAACACAAATTTCATTTGCTGTTTCAGATTATTTCCGCTATTCTTAATAGCTTAAGATAAGGTCGAAATTCGATTGCATAGGAACTTTTTTATAAAAATGTACGTTTGGAGTGAGAGTAGCTCATAGCCGCTTTCCAATTCACGGTCAAGAGCGTCGGTGTTGTAAGCAGACAAAAGTTTCCGAGATATTACTGTGATTCTTGATATTTTTCTAAAATAAAATAACTTTGTTACTGGATAAACTTTTTTCGTGTATGAACTATTAACCGTCACCGTTATTTGTTTTATTAGAATTTTATTCGAGTAATGATAATGATTCTATTAAAATCGAAACATTGTTATATGAATCGCCATGGTGATTTTTAAAGCAGAAAGTGATAGTCCTTCAGGATGTAAGCACGGAAGCTAACGAACTTTTAGGATCAGGTCCTGGACGCTTCGTGTGGGAGAGTCTGCTGATTTAAACCCAGACAGACTTCTATGGCACGAAACTTTGACCTAGAAGTTTTCTGACTAGCGGCAGATTAGTAGACTAGCATGTCCCGATGCAAAATTAACTTATGACTTATTCATTAAAATCTTAATTGTAGAATATCGTGAACTCGCGCTGGTAAGTATTTCCATAAATAATAAAATCATTATATTTCTGCAACGTAGTTATCCGTCCCCATTTTTCAGTAGGATAGTCATAAAGTTCATTAGAAGTAACGACATCTTCCGCCGAGCGGGTAGTTTTGCTCGGTAGACCGACGGTCCGAATGTTGTTGTTCGGAACTTGTATACTATATGCAAGCTTATTTTGAAATTGTCGTTGGCGAGATTTAGACATCTGTCAAATACCTTGTATTCTATTATAGCTACTGCCACAGTACAATTACAATACGATTAGGATTTTGACCTCGTCTCCATCCCAAGAACAAAAAAGTATTGTGTAATCCACATTTAAATATATTTTATACTTTGAAGCAGAAAAAACAGCTCATGTATGTACTTCAATCCCAATTATGCAGTCTTCAATTCACACCTCAAAAACAAATACGAAGAATTCAATAAGCATGGTAATGCCATACGTACAAGGTCGTTTATGACCTACAACTAAATAAAAATGTAAACATCCCGCGAATTGTCTATATTTTTCATGGTAACACATTGCGATCATTCCGAGTTCCGACAGTAGCATTTCACTTCTACGCGTTTAGCGGCACACTACGTGTTGATCAACTGTTGATCAACTAATAAAATCAAAAGATATTTTATTTTAATTAAAATAAAAGTGACAGTGAAATTATAAATTTGCAAGAACAGCAACACGAAACGCTTGGGTTCTATAGAGGTTTGAAAAAATTCAAAATGGCCGTCTCGTATGCAGTTTCGCGCGTTTTGAGACGCGCCTCGCCGATTTTCGTTCAGAAACGACACGAATCGACAATGGCCAGTTTCACGAAAGACGAAATAATGATTTTACTTAGACCCCCGTTCTCGAACTGGAGCAACGCCATCAGGGACGCCGAGAAAGTGGTCGGCTATCCAACGTCTTTTATGAATCTTAGATGCCTACTGAGTGACGAATTCGCCAACCTAGCTCTGTATTTGAGGAAGCTGGTGAGTTTTTATCATCATATTCTTGTACTTGTCTTGTCTATGGCACTAAGTTTTTTTTATTACTTAGATGGGTGGACGAGCTCACAGCCCACCTGATGTTAAATGGTTACTGGAGGCCATAGACATCTACAACGTAAATGCGCCACCCACCTTGAGATATGAGTTCTAAGGTCTCAGTATAGTTACAACGGCTGCCCTTTCAAACCGAAACGCATTACTGCTTCACGGCAGAAATAGGCAGTATGGCGGTACCTACCTGTGCGGACTCACAAGAGGTCCTACCACCAGTAAAAAGTAAGTTATATTAATATCAGGACTACATTTATTTATGCAGTTATTTCGTCTTTTCATCCACCTTTAGCGATGGTCTATCGAGATATTGTACATTGCTTTCCATACACCGTTGCCAGATCTAATAGATAAGAAGGCCAAAGTTTCAACTGTATAACGATTGTTCCATCTTCCAAATGTAAAAGAATATTCTTCTCCGCATACTTATGAAGAACAGTTATGCTAACTAGTGTGACACCGGAAACTTAAGCCCACAAACAAAACTCACGATGTTTCTCGCCAGATATTCTCAGTGGGTCGCGATTCCGATTCGGTGATAGATTTTGCGAAGCACGGCTCTTGCTAGGGTTAGTGTGGGTAAATTTAGTTAAGTTGAGCCCGTGAGCTCACCTATTCGTCCGCGCGTATCTGGAATAGTCCCTTCAGCTGCTTTCAGACTACGCTATACTATAGTACCATGTCGTATAGCAGTAAGCCAATAATATATAGTACAGTACAGTGTGAACGTGTCCTTAACAATGTATGGTGCGCGATATTGTTGTGCTATGAACTATATACTATACGCTCACGGATCCATCAGATCCAATAACCTTTTCATTAGACGCCTTCAGCTCTAACACTAGGAGCAGACTTAGAAACTCCGGCAACCGTACTCGTCGGAACTCGAGAAAGAGGTCGACGTGCAACCTAACCCATGCATCAGCCCGCTGAGTTTCTCGCCGGATCCGGTAGTAGATTCATTCGCGAAGCAATTGCTCTTGAGTTGTTAGGTCTCCTTCGGAGGCGCTCGAACAGTTGTTAGCAAATCCCGGCTGCTGTTAGCAAATCCCCTCCTGGCTGAGCCTTTGCTCGCCCACCTGTCCTGGTGAAACTAGAAAGGCCTCCGGGCCACCAGTAATCTTTCAATCATAAAAAAAAACTATACGCTATTATATTATTGCGTAGTCTGAAAGCAGTTTGAGGCTACCAGCGGATAGGTAGCGAAATGAAACCGAATTCGCAGCCAACCGTCACTTAAGCTAATTCAGCTCACCGACTACAATTTTTGAAGTGAAACTTTTTTAGGCGCATCAGGGTAAAATTTTTACAGAACGTCAGGCAGGTATGCAACGGAAGTGACATCAAACTACTATTGAAATTAAGTACTTGTCAAATGTCAGTAGTATTTGTTGTTGTATTTTTCCAACTGAAAAGGTAAATGTATCATACCATACAGCCTAATATTTTATAATTTTTTTGTAAAAAATGTTAATAGGAATTGAAATGAAATGAAAAGAATTTGGAACATTAATCAAATAGCATGAAATTAAATTAGTCAATTCAATTGGCAAAATATTAGTCATTTACAATTTAGAAATCTAAACATAATGTGACTGTCAACACTGAGGTTTGAGATTGACATTTGACAGTATTTTGGCGGGAACATATCTTACTTTTTTCCTTCCTCTAAGTCTCGGAAATCTAAAGTTTTAGATTTGTATAAATATAAGCAAGACTTATAAATTAGTTCGCCAAAAAAGTTTCACTTCTGACATGTGTACTTTGTAAGCACGCACTTTTTTTTTTCGTAAATTTGTACTCGATTATTTTCTTATCGATTCCTGGCTCAAACTAAATTCAGGATGTATCTTTAAAATAGACCAGAGTCACGATCGTTGTTCAAGGCGACCCCACAGCCCCGTGAAAGCGTATTAGTCACTTTACTTTCCCTCGTAAACCGGAACTCGTGAACCGGTTGCTGGAATATACGAATAACGATGCTTCATCCTTAATCTTGGAACGCGATAGCTTTATCGTTTTTTTGTATTTTTTTATAATTATAAATTTTTAAGATTTTAATATATGTTGATGTGTGTACGCAATGTAGAGGTCTGCCGTAATCAATATAAGTTTTTAAGACTATAATTAACAACATATTTGTTGGGTACGCAGCACGTCACCCGTGTCGATAAGGCGAGTGACGCCAACCCAGGTTGGACGGGTTTATGAATCTTATAAGATTTCTTGAAATCCTATAAGACGCCGGATGCCCGTCTCGTGGCGATTATTCGTGTCGATCTGAAGCAGTCAATGTAGGGTCCTGAGGTGTACGATATCGTACAAGCTCACTCGAAATTAAAACTCAAAACTTTACTAATTAACGTAAACCGAGCCGACCGATCTGTCAATACAACCGAATTCAATAACCGACGATCTTTTCAATGGTCTTCAAGTCTTCAATAAATATCTTCGAGGCGCTGATGTCTTTACTCGTGCTTTTTTTATGTAATCTTCGTTCGGAGGGTCGGCGGCCGGCGGTTGGCAGGTAGTCGGTCGAGGGTCGGTCGGTAGGTCGGCAGGTACCTGACAGCGTCGCAGGGTCGCTTAACTACCTCGGAATGTTACCCTACAGAGATCTCGTGTAAAATACGGCTCTCGTCGAGATCATTTTCACTATGATCGGCTCGGTTTATTCGTTATATCTATTTATTTAATAAATGTATATACTAATGCCTTATACTTAACTATTCTATGTTGTAATCCCTATCGATACATATAACTTATTCTATGCTTAATCTATATGACGCGCCCGTATAAACAAAATACCCGGTCCTGAACACAGATAAATGCTGTTTGTTACATGGTTTCGGGACGCGGGCCGGACGCGTGTTCACTTATGTTAATATGCTAATCTTTAAACTATCGGGAATAATAAGGCAAAAGTGTATACTATTTATTACAAAGCAACTTACGTTCTATTCTTAGTGAAATATATGTGCACGTTATCTATATCCTTATCTATCTATATGCACTCTATATAATTTATCTATTTGTTATAACTCTATGTCTATGTAACTCTATGTCTATATACGTATCTATATAAATCTATTATAAATTCTATTCAATATTCTATTATATTCTTCAACTTATTCTATAATTATGGGGCGACGCCGCTGTCGCCAACAATATTATTATATCAATGGCAGATCTGGTCAATTACTTTCAAAATTTTATTTTTTTAGCATTTTCAAAGTGGTCTGCCACAAAGTAAAATGCGCGATAATGGTCTGCCATTCTTATTTTCTGATAATAATAATCATATATTTTCAAAATTTCAAAACGGCAGACGTGGTCAAATGGATTTAAAATCCGTCAAAATCGGTACCTGTCCTACGTGAGCGCTCGGCGCATCGACCACTTTGAGCTTAGTGAGTCCCCACCTCATGCATGGTAGGTATAGGGGTCTCAATGTACGAAAATTCAGGTCTGGTCAAATACATACAGGTAGAGCTCACGGGCTCTTGGGCTATATTCTAAACGTATTTAGATCTTGATTGAAAGGAGGTTCAGCGTGCTTAGTGCGAGTTTTTTGACGTTCTCGATAAGGTTTTTTTTTTTTTCCTACCTAAGCTGGTAGCCTTGAAAGGCTATTACGTAACCTTAACTAGTAGGTGAGCTCACGGAGCTCAAACCTGACGACGTTGCTAACACGAACCCTAGCAAGAGCCGTGCTTCGCAGAATCTACCATCGGATCGGAAACGCGACCCACTGAGAAGATCCGGCGAGAAACTCAGTGGGCTGTGTCTGAGGGTTAATTTACTCGTCGAGCCCTTCGTTAGTGGATCAGGGGGATCCGAAATGACGTGTTTTGGGCGACGTCGACTGCTTTCCATTCTTTCCGCAGGATCGGGAATGTAGTTACCGNGAAGCAAGAGCCGTGCTTCGCAGAATCTACCATCGGATCGGAAACGCGACCCACTGAGAAGATCCGGCGAGAAACTCAGTGGGCTGTGTCTGAGGGTTAATTTACTCGTCGAGCCCTTCGTTAGTGGATCAGGGGGATCCGAAATGACGTGTTTTGGGCGACGTCGACTGCTTTCCATTCTTTCCGCAGGATCGGGAATGTAGTTACCGGCGGCCACGATGAGAGGGTTCTCGTGTCGTGCCGCTTTATCGAAGTGGCGCATCGACGCCGACTGTAAATACTAGATAGCGTAAAAGTTAACTCAAATATGTATGCAGTTGGAACAACGCCTCTAGCGGCAAACGTAGGCAAACCTTACAACTCCATACAAATATGAGTTAACTTTTACGCTATCGAGAACATTTAAAATACTCGCACTAAGCACACTGTTTGTTAATGCGTCACGAAATTTTTAGTATAAGTTCTTCGATCAAGAATACTACTATAAGTTAGATGTTGAATCGTGCGTCGATATTTTAAGCATGTCATTTTCGACTGGCGGTAGGACCTCTTGTGAGCCCGCGCGGGTAGACACCACCAGCCCACCTATTTCTGCCGTGAAGCAGTAATGCGTTTCGGTTTGAAGGGTGGGGCAGCCGTTGTAACTATACTTGAGACCTTAGAACTTATATCTCAAGCTGGGTGGCGCATTTACGTCGTAGATGTCTATGGGCTCCAGTGACCACTTAACACCAGGTGGGCTGCGAGCTCGACCACTTATCTAAGCAATAAAAAAAAAAGATATTCGTCAAACATTTGTTGAGTAAGTATTTGAAAACAAAACAACAAAAAATGTTATCTGTCTGTTGGATTTGAACCCCGGCACAATCGCATCGGTCTATACCGACGTCTTATCCGTTGGGCCACGATGACTTAAAATGCGCTAAAATACTATATTGTTTTTTTTTTCTTTATTGATTGTGGTAGTTGATTATCTGGCTAATAATAATAAATTAGTACACAATTTGATTCACAGGTCGGCAGCAATCATCTGGTGATGCAAACCGCAAAAAACGTCCTGTACGGCGACTCTAAGAACTTGCAGCCGTGGGGCCTGATCATCCTCTTACTGGCCAAATCGATCAGGGCCCAGTCCAAGAAAGCTGAAGAACAGACGAGAGTACTGGCTGAGCTGACGGAGATGATACGAACCGGCCACTTGATACACAAGGGCATCATCAATGTCCCTTTCGCGAAACGTTCAAAAGACACTGAAACCGCGATATTCGGCAATAAAATCGCTATACTTCTCGGCGACTATCTACTGGTGACCGCCAACGCTATGTTAGCAGAGCTGAGGAACTCCGACGTTTCTTATATAATTTCTACAGCGCTTAAAGATCTCTCGGAAGGAGAATTCTTCGGCGAAAGGGACGAACAGAACATGCCGTTGCCGGGAAGACCTAAAACGCACGACGGCTTGGAGATAAACTTTGACACGGACTCCATTACGGTCGACGAGGTATTAGGGAAGTCCCGAAAGGAATGGACGGCTAGGACAGTGTTCAATGGAGTCAGCCTTTTGGGTAGGGGCTGCCAATCGGCCATGGTCCTTGACAAACAAGGGCGTGACATCCAAAAGTATGCTTACCATTTCGGTTGCCACGTGGGTCTGGCCTGGCAGGCCGCTACGGAACTCCAGAAATTGACCTCCGATTCCAGAGGTCACTTCTGTCTGGCAAGCGCTCCGGTTCTTTTCGCCTTAGAAATGAATCCGGATCTGTACAAGATCATCGATCAAGCGAAAAACGACGTTAAAGACGTCGATTACGAAGATTTGAAGTTCAATATCCTGAAAACGGACGCGGTCGACAAAACTAAAATGCTCTACGAGGATCACGCGAAGAAAGCCACCGCTTACATAGAGAACATAGGACAGAACGAATCTGTGGATATGATCAAGAAATTGATTAACACATTCTGAACTGGTATCACGGAGGCATTAATTTTTTGTAATACATAAGGCAGAGGAACTTCGTCTCCTAAAAGGTGACGTAACACAGGGCGCAAATAGACAACACCAAAAAAAAATAAAGAAAATTACTCTCTACCATAGATAATGTCTTCGACTTTTTGGCGGGAGACCGAGAAGCGATGTTGTGTGAATTGTTTTTTTTTATTTTTTATTTAGTATTGCTCCAGATTTAAGTACGAATTAATGGTGGCTTATTAACCGATTAGCATCTGTGTATTGGAGGTGGACCACGTTGGAGGTGGCTTCGTGGGTTCAAAGACCCCTGAAGTCTCAATAAATATCCATAATTTTACTGCGACGTTATTTCCTCTCACCCGTTTCATTCCAATTCATTCGATTTCATTACAATGGATTACAATTTTAAAAATTTTGAGGGTAGTCATCATTGAACCTAAGATATTTGACAGATTTCCCCTCCACGGTGTTTCCCGAGCGCTATGACATGTCCTTCTTCAAACCATGCTTGTGGAGAGTATTAAGCGGTAGGAAGCGGCTTGGCTCTGCCCCTGACATTGCTGAAGTCCATGGGCGACGGTAACCACTCACCATCAAGTGGGTCGTATGCTCGTCTGCCTAAAAGGGCAATAAAAAAGAAAAAGACACCTGAGTCTCGCTAACAACATTTCCAAAATAAGCTTGCATATACAAAAGTTCCGATACAAAACAATAACAAAACAAGCCAATATCTGTCAATCAGTTTCTTTTTTCATAATAATATGTGTTATATAAAAACATAAATATATAACAGATAACTGTAGATTTTTATTAATACGACGCTGAAGAAAATGGCCCTGCAAAAAAATTGTTTTATTGCTAGATTGGTGGATAAGCTCACGGTCCACCTAGTGTTAAGTGGACACTCAAGCCCAAAGACACCTACGACGTAAATGACGCCACCCACCTCGAGACCTAAGTTTTTAGGTCTCAATTTTTACAGTACAATGGCAATGAGTTCTAAGTCTTCAATTCGACAGTGGAAACATTGCCCCACCCTTCAAACTGGAACGCATTGCTGTTTCACGGCAGAAATAAGCTGGGCGATGGTACCTTTTTTTTATTGCTTAGATGGGTGGACGAGCTCACAGCCCACCCGGTGTTAAGTGGTTACTGGAGCCCATGGACATCTACGACGCAAATGCGCCACCCACTTTGAGATATAAGTTCTAAGGTCTCAAGTATCAACGGCTGCCCCACCCTTCAAAACCGAAACGCATTATTGCTTCACGGCAGAAATAGGCAGGGCGGTGGTACCCACCCGCGCTGACTCACAAGTTGTCCTACCACCAGTAATACCCGTACAATTTTCCAAGCTGCCTACCACCAGTAATATACTCTAATAAAACAATGAAGTGAAAGTATTCAGAAAATTCTGCAGCACTTTTTCGATCTGATTGATGACCCTATGTTCTAAAATCGCGTATTATTTCACGGAGATATAGAGCTTCATACAAAACACCATCAAATTAACGCGACCCCACACTCAACTATACGCTTCGTCGGCATTATCCTTGACCGAAAAACCAACACTACCATGCAGCTAACCATCCCATTATAATAATCACATGCACAAGCAATTTGATGGTTTCTTAATACACTTTAAAGAATTGTCGTAGTGGGTAAGTTGACCTCTTTTTTGCCTACCTATCTGCCAGTTGTCGCAAACCAAGAAGACGGCAGGATGGAAATTGAAATTACGTCTGGACCCTTTTGAATAAGAGTAGCAGCAGACAGACAGCAGTGGAGAGAGTTGGAGGAGGCCTTGCCGAAAAAGGCATTTGTAGTATAAGTATAGATCTTACCTTAATATGTTATTTTTGTAAAATATATTTTGTTTTTTTGTTAATCTACTTTATATTGCCAAACAAGAACATCCGTAAAAACCACTGTAGATTTATATATTAGTATAGATATAGATACAGCGACAATAAAAACCCCGGGATTAAACTCCAAATGTAGTTTTAATTGTGCCTACGTCACGCAAAAACCGAAGAAAACCCTACACTTTTTATATCGGTTAGATATCAATCACTTTTCTCGTGTACCTAAATTTTGTATATGACTTGTTAACACGATAGAATGACTAGCAATTCATGATGTTTGTCGTTAATGTTAGATGTTGACTCACTGAAAGACACGTTACATCATACGTCAAATATTTGTACCATAGTTTATTATAAATTAGATTCAATACTCAAGCGAAGGTCGGGATATAGTTAGCCTCGGAATGTGACTAAACCATATACTTGTGACGGTAGATATGATTGAACACAAGATATTTGACAGAAGCCTGAATTTCGGTAATTCGATGTTTTCAAGATGAGCTTACATGCAAGTTCCGATTTGGACCATCCCACACCCGATCCTGGGTTACCGAATGGTAAACAGTCGCCATCACCCTAAACACGTCATTTCGGATCATCCCGATCCATTATCGGTGCTTACTAGTACCTCAAGCACCAGTCATCATCCTTTTTCCTGGTGGTAGGACCTCTTGTGAGTCCACACGGGTAGGTACCACCACCCTGCCTATTTCTGCCGTGAAGCAGTAATGCGTTTCGGTTTGAAGGGTTGGGCAGCCGTAGTAACTATACTGAGATCTTAGAACTTATATCCCAAGGTGGGTGGCGCATTTACGTTGTAGATGTCCATGGCCTCCAGTAACCACTTAACACCAGGTGGGCTGTGAGCTCGTCCAAACATCTAAGCAATTAAAAAAATAAAAAAAAATCGTAGAACCCATCGATTGCGAAGAAGGGTTCGGCGAGTAAATTAACCCACAGACACAGCCCACTGAGTTTCTCGCTGCATCTTCTCAGTGGATCGCGTTTCCGATCCGCTGGTAGATTTTGCGAAGCATTTCTCTTGCTAGGGCTAGTGCTAACGTCCAGTGCCGGATTAACCATATAGCAAGAGTAGCAATTGCTACGGGCCCCGCACGAACGGGGGCCCCGCATATTTAAACCCACTCATCTCTGCTCGAGTTTAATTTTTTGAGTGACTTATTAAGAAAAAGTTGTTTGTATAAACGTGTAGAATTTCAATCTGCCTGATAATCAGCTCTACAAAAAGTCTGACGTATGCAAGCACTCTTACCCGACACAGTGTGGATATGTAGCAGAATTGAGATGGCTCGATTTAAGTTGTTAAAATTATATATTTATTTGTAAGATTAACAGTCACAAGGAACACTATGAGTCAAGAACGTCTGAATTATGTCGCTTTGATGAATATAGAACATGATTTGCTCAGTTACTGGTGGTAGGACCTCTTGTGAGTCCGCACGGGTAGGTACCACCACCCCGCCTATTTCTGCCGTGAAGCAGTAATGCGTTTCGGTTTGAAGGGTGGGGCAGCCGTAAATATAAAACATAAAGATTATTTAAAGTAAACCATTGATAAAATATAACATTAGCTATTCCTAAAAAGATAATATACTTTGCATTAAATATCAACTTTGAAATAAGTATTGAAAAAAAAATTTGTGTAGTATCATCAGTTTTCAATTGTTAGTTTCTTATCAAAATTATTCTATATAGCCAGAAAATCTGATCTCTGGCTTTTTGTACTTGTCAGAGCCTAACAGCACCTATAGTAATTTACTAAATAATTTAATTGTAACCTATAGATGGCAAATAAACGTATAGACTATTGATTTGTTTTTTTACCACTTTATACTTAAGAACCCATAGTAGATCAGAGGCTCTTTGAAATAATTTGTTACGGGCCCCGCGCTTGCTTAATCCGGCACTGCTAACGTCCTCAGGTTAGAGCTTACCTAGCGAGCCGTGAGCTTACCTACTCGCCCGGTTACGCTGGCATAGCTCCCAAGGTTATCAGCTTAGAACGAAAAAAAAACCAAACGGATCACCCCTTTCGGTACACCCTTAAACTAGACCTGGAAGGTTAAGTACCTGGGAGTCATCCTGGATGGATCCATGCCATTCCGCCCCCACATAAAGTCTCTCCGCCACTGCGCTGCCTTTATCCTTAGCAGACTATAACTATATTATAAATACTATGTAACTATACTTGAGACCTTAGAACTTATATCTCAAGGCGGGTGCCGCATTTGCGTTGTAGATGTCTATGGGCTACAGTAACCACTTAACACCAGATGAGCTGTGAGTTCGTCCACCCATCTAAGCAATAAAAAATAAAAACTATTTTATCCCATAAGGTATATTCTTAGGTAGGTAGTAATCCCCTTGTAAGGACAATAAGTTTTGTAAAGTGAGAGCAAGTTTTGTAGAGACCTAGAGACCAAGACCTATAATGACATACGCGAGTGTGGTTCGCACCAACATCGACACCCTTCAATCCATCCAATACCATTTTCGCAGGCTAGCCGTCGGAGCACCGTGGCTCGGAACTTCGAGCTATACGACGATCTAGTCCTAATTAGAGTTGGAACGGTACTTCGATATGGTCTTTTTTTATTCGGGGAAGGGATTGATCCTCCTACGAACTTCGATAAGGCCATGGGTCGTGATAATCGCCTCATAGTTGCTGCCGCAGTAGTCAGTCACCGTCGACGCTCTAGACAGATCCTTACGGATCTATCAGATCCACTAACTCTAACATTAAACGCCTTCAGCTCTAACTCTAGGAACAGGCTTAGGGACCCCGGTAAGCGTACTCGTCGAACTCGTCGAACTCGGCAAAGTTTTTATAGTGCAGCCTAACCTATACATCAGCCTGCTGAGTTACTCGCCGGTTCTTCTCGGCGAGTCGCGATTCAGATCTGATAGTAAATACATTCGAGAACCAGTTGTCCTTGAGCTCCCTCAGCGGATTAGTCAGCTGTCAAAAAAATCCCATTCCTCCTGGCTGAGTCTGTGACCGCCATCTGTCCTGGTAAAAATTAAAAGAACCTCCGGGCCACCAGTGATCCTTCCTTAGCAAAAGTCTACCGAGCAATTTCACTCGCTCCGTGGAAGATCTTTCCCTTATCATGACTTCCAAACACCAATTAGTTACAATTAATCAAATTCCTAAAAAAAAGCTTATTAGTCCAATTTGGCAAACAATATCACATATCACCGCGAGAATATATAGGATTATTTGGTTTACCCGTACCCTATGGCACGCTACCCGTATGGAATGTCAATACGTCCTGCTACTTTGGTAAAACTGCTTGCAGTTTGCTGCAATGGTTCGGAAATAAATATTGATTTTAAACGTCCCATACATCCATTGTAACTATATACATCGGATCAACTAAATAGTTATTAAGTTTGTCCTTAGAGTTCACAGGTATATGACTTACGTAATAAAGGCGCTTCCCACAGTAAAGATCTGAGGTCTAAAGTCTGAAGAAGACATGAAGTTGTCATCACCGCGTTTCGGGTTTCCCCGAATATCTTCTACTCTGTCGGCTGACGCTACACTGATCATTGTTTTAATATTATGACAGCGGAGAATGACTTTTTTTTGTTCCTACCTATGCCGATAGCCTTGAGAGGCTATTTCTGCTTCTACTTGACGTTTAGGTGAGCTCATGGGGCTCAAACCGGTGTTGCTAACACTGGCCCTAGCAAGAGCAGTGCTTTGCAGAATCTACCACCGGATCGGAAACGCGACCCACTGAGAAGTTCCGCGCGAGAAACTCAGTGAGCTAAAAGAGAATGTCTAATAATGAAACAAACGTAATGAAATTAACAAAGAGTCAACATGACTGCTTTTTACCTTAGCAGAAAACTTTCACCGAGCCAACCTGTTATTTTAATGTGGGCACATTGTAACAAGCAATGTATCGTGAAGTCAGATGACCTCGTACGCCTTTTGTTTTGCGTACATTGCGTACACAAAACCAAATCATACACCATTTTCCGTTTATATTATTTTACTTGCTGGTGTGATTCTTCGAGATCAGTTCCATTACACCCTCTATATTTAATTAAGTATAAAATAAAATTGGCTATCAGAAAAGCGTGAAATATTTCACGCGGCTTTGTGATCTCTCGTGTAACACTGCCCAAGTAAGCCACTCCTATAACTCAGTGAATCTTCTTTACGTCTTCGACAACGTGGATCAAAGAGTTCAACCGCCATTGAAGCCAGTAGAACATCAAGCACATAGCTGCGACATAAAAGTGGAGCAGATAAAAATGTATCGTTCCTTGAACTGCTTTGAAGATCGGGTACAGCCAGACGCCGTGCTCGTGATAAGTGAAATGTAACCTGAAACAATTTTATTTATTCATTAATAACTGGTAGTTTCGGATATCATGCTGCAACGCCTTATCGAAGTACCTTTCCGACGGTCGAAGTGTCAATCAGCTCTTAATAATGTAAAAGCAAATTTTCTAAGATCACCTTGGCCCAAAGGATATGACACCCGGTGTATCCATCACAAGTTTTTCTTTTCTACAACTGAGATAAATTTAAAGGTGGGCGGCGGTCTATGGATACCACTTAACACCAGGTTGGTCGTGAGCGCTTCACCGCTCTATGCATTATAAAACTAATGATAATGTTCACCACAATACCAGGCGCGAAGCTAGGATCACCGGGGCCTAATGGATAAGACACAAATAGCAATCGTGTCGAATGAATCAATTATGCCGTAGTTCGAATACCAGCTTCCAATATTCCTAAACATATGCCTTACACGAGGAAAAACAATAAAGAAAATCACATCATCTAATTATGATGATCTGCAAAACTGCCTATTGGGGGTCGGGCGTAATGTGAGTGAGGTCGTGTGAGAATATCACCAATTTTTAAGGCTTAAAGGTTTGAGCACCTGTGAGCCAATATATCGAAGCACCTGAATCGAGATTTCAACAGCTTTGAGTGTTAGGCTTTGCTTTGTTGAGGCTTGCTAATTAAAACCTTAATTGTGAAACAAGTTCAGATACTCCTCATCCGTATTTATCAGTGCTGAGCCGAGAAAAACCTTAATGTCTCTGTCGCGCGTAGGTCTTAATTACAGTTCGATTTCATGCAGAAAAGAAATGAATATATATTTAAGATTCATTCAATACAATTGGTGATTCAATAGCAATTGAAAATTCCAGGTTCTGTCTCGAGTCTTTACATTGTGATCTTCAGGGAAGATCGTAGCCAAATAATCCGAAGTACCCTGGAAGCTAATTCAAACTCAAACCTTTTACGGGCCTCGACCGAAATAATATTTGGCCATAATACTCACACGAAGACGTACGCCAACATGTGTATCGCCAGTTGCGCGATATTCCTGTAGTGGCTTTTTGGTTTCCTTGGCCGAAACATCACCTCCCAGACCACGACCGGAACGATCATTGTATGTATGACGTGGTTAGACAGACGCGTCACGATCTTGTCCAAGTAAGCCGGGAATATCAGGCTTCTGTCGTAGTTGAATAAAGTCCAAAATACAGTGAAGACTACCTGAAAAATGAGATCTCGCTTAAATATCGTCGATTTATCGGCAATGCACTGGAGATTTCGACCCGATACGTGAAGTCGTGCCGGCGACGACTGATGTCCACTACGTTAACACTAACCGTGCCAGGTCAAATGACCGGTTTTAAAATAAAATTTTAGATGATAAGCTCTAAGAGTGTAAGTAAGGCTATTTGGTTTCAGCGACATTTTGCTTAATACGCGACTTTTATCTTGGTAAAGGTGCGTTTTTATTAAAAATTTTTATTCCTTAGCAGGGTGGACGATCTCGCGGCCCACCTGAAGCGGTTACCGGAGCCCATAGCATATACAACGTAAAATCCGCCACTTAACTTGAGATATGAGTTCTAAGGTCTCAGTATAGTTACAACGGCTGCCCCACCCTTCAAACCGAAACGTATTACTGCTACACGGCGGAAATAGGCAGGGCGGTGGTACTTACCCGTGCGGACTCACAAAAGATCCTACCATCAGTAAATACGCAAATTATAATTTTTGTGGGATTGATTTTTATTACACGATGTTATTCCTTCACCGTGGAAGTCGATCGTGAACATTTGTTAAGTACGTATTTCATTAGAAAAATTGGTACTCGAACACCGGTGCATCGCTAGATACGAATGCACCGGACGTCTTATCCTTTAGGCCAACTATTGTTGATCGAAGGCCCATGACGACTTGTGAATCTGGCTGTGTCATTACCGAACCTTTTTGAAGGATAATCAATATGTACCTACCCAAGTAGACGGCCATACCAGACCAGCGAACATAATTTCCCGCGACGAACCCAAATATTTAGGTAATCTATAGTTCTTTTTGTGTTTATTTAGTAGCACCAGAAGATCGCAGAGTGTACCCAGCGCCGCATATCCTATCTGTAGACCCTGAAACAGAATCGAACACATATGAAATCGGAATCACTGAATATTGTGTAATGATAGGTTGGGAAAAAAGATTCATCGCATTTTTTAAGAAAATTCACATTTTTTGATATAGTATATTTACATTTAACTAAAGTATGTAGGTACCATTTTGTTCGATAACTTTTTGCCATCTTGTAAGTATGGACATGATCTAACTACTCTCACAGACACTGCACTAGGTCCATAAACATTGCAAATTTTTTTCGCGGCTTGCTTTACATTTTTACCTTTTTGTAGTAAAATTTTTAATATGTATCGAATTTTTTCATTAAATGAGTGCTTGACAGTCCGAAAAGTAAAATAAAAATCACACATTTTCCTAATTTGAATTTGGAATTATATTCTTTAAAATTTAAACTTTTAATGGTACCAAAACCAGACAGATACATATTATAAGTTAATATAGCCAAAGAGATTTTATTACAAGTTTATTCTTCTTCTTCTTCTTCTAGTGCCTCTTCAATCCTGAAGGTTGGCCGTTTGCATTCCTGTATTCCTTTCTGTCAGCAGCCAGCCGGAACAGCTGTTCGACGGAGGCAATACCGGTCCACTCCCGGATATTCCGGAGCCATGACTTTTTTCTTCGCCCAGCACGTCTCTTTCCGTCCACTTTGCCCATAATTATCAGCTGCAGCAGCATGTATCGATCGTTCCTGAGCACGTGGCCGAGATACTCTAAGTTTATACTTACTAGGTATAATGCGAAAAGTCTTTTTCCCGAACATATTATATCAGAAACCTTTTTCTTTTACTTTTAGTGAATATTTCTCTGATAAAGAAAATATAGAGCTTACAACACAGATTAATAAGGCACAAGATTGCGGCTTTGGCTCTTGAAACACCTCATTGCACTATTTTACGTTCCCCAGAAAAGCCCACTCCAAGCTTTGCGGGACTCTTTCCTAGCACCATGTACTCGCTAGGTTTCTCACCGGATCTTCTCCATGGGTCGGGATTCTGATCCGATGGTTCAGCGAAGCAATGCTCGAGCTAGGATACCAAGTTCTCTTAGGTTGAATCCCGTGAGCTCGTCACCAATCACGGTGAAGCTAGATTAGCCCCGTGAGGCTACTGGCATACATATACAAAAAAAATTGGTTGTCTGTAAAGTCGGTTTACTGACGATAGTTGAACGTGACAACGTCATAAGAAAATACGGATGGAATGATTTCATTTTTCAATTATCACAATTATCGTTGCTATAAACAATTGACACCACATTCACTTTTCACTGAACTTCATACTTGACGAAAACATGTAAATGTATTATTGTATAGCAGCTGTCCACGCGGATGCATCGCTCACGCGAGGTAACGCCGCATGAGTCATGTTTTTTCGTGCGTGCAGCCGGCTCCATCGAATTATAAGACGTTGTCACGTCAAAAAAGGGTAACAAATCTGTGAACTCACCACCGTCCAAGTAGTAAAATATCGATACTCCATTTTCTTGAAAGTGCCTATTCCGACATTATCCAGGGATTTTTCGCTGATATTAGCCGATAGTATGGTATGCCGCATGTAAATTAGATTGCTGATGTGCATCGCTATTGTGGACACATAGCCGAGCAAGCGAAAGTAAATTTGATAGTTCATTATTGTATTCTGAAAAAATAAGAAACACATTCTTTTTTTATTCATTTACTAGCTGACCCGGCAAACTTCGTAGTGCTTCAATCGATAAATAAAAGACCTAAACTTTTGTATTTAAAAATAAATTTAAAACAAACAAAAGGAAGCCGTGCGACGGGGGACACATCAAAGGAAAAACAAAATTGTTATTTTTGTTTAATTCCGAGCATTTTCATATTTATCTACCTTTTAAACCTTTTCTGGACTTCCACAAATAATTTAAGACCAAAATTAGCCAAATCGGTCAAGCCGTTCTCGAGTTTTAGCGAGACTAACGAACAGCAATTCATTTTTAAATATATAGATATAGATTACATTGGTTTGAATACGTCCGTTGATGTATTTTTAAGACATTTTCTACCGGTCAACCAAAGGTGATGCATTGACAGTAAACGTGGGGTCTTTTGATAAAATTTAAAGGAAATAAATATAGGCATGAAATACTCTAAGATACACACACACAATATACATAAGTGTAAATATATATTTCTGCCAGGATAATACATTAAGACGGGACACGAGTGAAGTCTAAAGACTTGTTGCGAGAGTTCAAATCGGTGATAGAAACCAGCGCTTCCTGGCCCACGCTGGTTCAGGTTCAGGTACGAGTTGGTAGCTTCGTCTATGCTGGTTAATAACCCAGAGTCCCCCCCGTTTAGAGCCATTGATGACTTTTTAATGTGCTCCGCGGTGAACACATCACTTTGCTCTCTGGTGGGTGTTGTTTCAGTCCAGCAGAGGCGAGCCCTAATGATTATCGAAAAATTACTCGTATCGGCATCCAGTGTGCTTAGTGCGAGTTTTTTAACGTTCTCGATAGCGTAAAAGTTAACTCATATTTGTATGGAATGGGATCGTTTGCCTGCGTTTGCCGCTGGGGGCGTTGTTCCAACTGCATACAAAACTGGATTAACTTTTACGTTAAAAAACTCGCACTAAGCACACAGAAAAAAATTATAGAATTTAAACAGCGCCCCTACCGTCCGTAAAAAGAGTTAATTTTAGCAGCACCAATGAATTTATTTACTTTCGTTTGGCAATCAAATCGTCACGATCGACATCAACCCCACGAAAAGCACAGCGGTGCTCTTCAAAAGGGGTCGCCCTCCGAATACCACTTCGAACATCCCACTCCCTAATAGGCGCGCAAACACCTCCGCCTTTAGCCCCATCACTCTCTTTCGCCGGCCCATACCGTGGGCCTTGAAGGTCAAATACCTAGGCGTCACCCTCGACAGAGGGATGACATTCCGTCCCCACGTTAAAACGGTACACGACCGTGCCGCCTTTGTACTAGGACGTCTCTACCCTATGCTTTGTAGACGAAGCAAGCTGTCCCTCCGCAATAAGGTAACTCTCTACAAAACTTGCATACGCCCCGTCATGACGTATGCAAGCGTAGTGTTCGCTCACGCGACCCGCACCCACTTGAAACCCCTTCAAGTCATTCAATCCCAATTCTGCAGGATAGCCGTCGGAGCACCATGTTTCCTGAGGAACGTGGATCTCCACGATGACCTGGAGCTCGACTCAGTTAGTAAGTATCTACAGTCGGCATCGCTGCGCCATTTTGAGAAGGCGGCACGACATGAGAACCCTCTCATCGTAGCCGCTGGAAACTACATACCCGACCCAGTAGACCGAATGGTAAACCGTTGACGTCGCCCAAAGCACGTCATTACAGATCCTCCTGATCCATTAACGGTGCTTTTAGGCACCACAAGCACCGGTCACCGTCCTCGTCGAACCCGTCGCTTGCGATGAAGGGCTCAAAGAGCGAATTATCCCATAGACACAGCCCACTGAGTTTCTCGCCGGATCTTCTCAATGGGTCGCGTTTCCGATCTTTTTTTTTTTTTTTTTTTTTT